>CM055074.1:1744261-1767439 GCA_029204045.2 Tillandsia leiboldiana | reverse complement strand
CCGAAACGTGCAGAAGTCGCCGTCGTCGCGGCCACCAAAAATCCTGAGCTTCCGCCAAAAGATGCACAAGAGGGAGAGAAACAACTTTGGTGAAGGGCCTCCAAGTGAAAAGCTTTCGGGAAAAGCTTCAAAACGAGGCCCCTGAGGCCTTTTTATAGGCCTCCCCGAAACAGCCCGGAAAAAACAAGTCAATGGGGCTTTGGGCCCAAAATTTCGGGCGCCCGGAACATTCGGGCGGCTACAGTGTTGGGCCGGGCCCAACACTGTTCACGCCCGAATCCACCAGGAGCCGCCACGTGGCCCGCCGAACAGCAAACAGCTGTTCGGCCCCACCCGCTGGCTGCCACGTGGCCCCGCCCCCCCAGCACAGTGAGGCGGTTGGCGCCCGCCAATCAGCGGGCGACACGTGTCCACCCCGGTTGACCCAGCTGACCGGTCGGCGGCCGCGCCTGGCGCGCGGCATGGCCCCGACTGTGGCACGCGCCCCGAGGCACCGACCCCGACTCCGTGCGCCGCGCACGGTTGCCGCCCGCGAACCAGAGGGCGACACGCGTCCCTACACCCGGTCCACGCATTCAACTGGCATTCAGGGATCCGCGCCGCATGCACCGACCAACCGGAGGCTGCCACGTGGCCCCGCTTTGGTCCATGCACCGCCGCGCTCACTCGGTAGACCGCGCGCCTTGCGCCCGCAATCAGGCGGTGCCACGTGTCCATGCGCCGGGTTCTGTGCACCCCGCCGCGCAGCTCTGTGGACCGCGCATCCTGAACCGGCCAATGACAGGCCGCCACGTGGCATCCCGGCGGTCTACGGCCCCTCCCATGCACCATTTTCCACTGAAAACTTCCGGGAGTCTGTTTTGGGCATCCGGACTCAGAAATAAACAAGCAAATAGCCGTTTTCAAGCGTTTTTCCGTGCTGAATCCATTTCGACCTCTGTTGGGCCTAATTCTTTCCGAAATTTCGGCAAACTCAGCCGAAGGCCTACACAGCTAATAATAACACACAGGGTCCATCTGTGGCATCCCATTGACGCACCATGGGCCAGATACACCAACGCTAGGTGCTCTAACAGTGGATTCATCGGAAGAACGCTGCATGGGAATTTGGGGCCACTACAAGTTTGGTTCCTTCGCATTTGGAGGAGGATGGGGCAATGATCCGAGGTGATCCTGGGGAGCGCCGAGACCGAGGAGAGCGGGAAGGCAAGGTCCCAGTCAGTGGAGATCAAGAAGCGATCAAGCTTGGCGAAAGTGGGGGGGAACTGCATGTTGGACCAAGTGAAGCTCTGGTTGAGCATCGGGGGGTCCACCTATTAGCATGCACCTAGCTAGTTAATTGCTATATTTTATATTAGCGCTTAGTTAGTAGGATATTTTAGAAATAGAATGATAATTAAATTTGAAAATTAACTTTTCATCTTGTCAACTTGATGATCCTATAATTAAAGCTGATCAGTTTCTTCATTTAGATAATAATTAAATAAGGAAGCAAATTAATGTGTTTGATCATTTATTAGGTTTTCTTAAAAAATACAAGATGATGGAGTTCACGTTTAAGGTGGACGACAAAGTTACACAAAGCGAATGGGCAGCTTACAAGACATTCATTGAATCCCTGCGCAAAAAATTGGCATCTGAAAGGTATTCACACAATCGCCCTGTGCTTCCCCCTCAGCAGACTAACCCCATCGAGAGGTTCCACATCGTACTGCAAACCCAATCACGGAAGATCACGCTGTGGATTCGGCGAGGTAATCTTTACTTGGACGGATACCGAATGCCGAATTCTGATCAGTGGTTGGTGTTTGGAAGTGGTCCGGGAGGCAACTCGATCCCTGGGCTTCGGCGAAAGTTACAATGAAATGGAAATTGCTGCCGACCAAAAGACAGAGCACATAATTAAACCTCGGCCAGCTGCAGCTCGAAATTGTTGTAAACCAACTTGCTATCTCCACCGATCGACTACAAGGAGAGGGCAAAGCAATTGATCGTCGTGATTCAAATGATATGCGAGTCGATCAGATTTACTCGTATCTCCGACCATCTGGCTAAGAATTACAACAAGGGTACCCCGGCCCCTTCTTGGATGATTGCGCTGGAACACGGCTGGGGGAACCTTTCTAATGCATTACTGCGCGCCGACGCAGATCCCACCCGCTTCTTCCGGCTTCCGCAACCCAACGCCATGCAAATAAGGACGGCTGAGGAAGCGGCTGCTGCACTCGGAATCTTGCTCTTCTTTGACGCTCAAAAGCCGAAGATGGTCCTGGAGAAGGATACGTTGCTGCGGCAGGGACGTCGGATGGCGGAGGTGTTCTGGGTGCGCGTCGACGACAAGGACCCTGGCCAGCTCCACGGCACGATCGCGGTTGTCGACGGACTCAGCTCTCAGCACTTATACGATCGACGAAGCAATAGTCCCGGCGGCAAGATTTTACTAACTGGGCCTGATAGAGCTATCTCCGCTTTCGATACCTTCACCGTCTGTCACGCCCCGGGGCGATACTGCGCCCCGGCTCGCCAACAGATCCGCCGCCCATACGGGATGCCCCGTATAGGCGTAGCGACTAACCTGCAAGGAAACATCTACACTAGCAGATATCAGAGCTAAAAGAGAAAAGCTGGAAAGAAATACATAAAATAAAACTACAACTTTTAAATATACAGACCATCCTCACCAGAATACAGGAGTCTCTCATAAAAGCAGGAAAGGAAGGTACAACTCAAAACCTCACTACAAAAGTCACTCGACATAACACACACCAAATGGAACTGGGGTACATATACTCACACACAGAAGACGACAGGAGGGGATCTATCTCGCGACGCCCTTACCCCGGTCAGAAGGAGCTGGATCGGCAACAGGAGCTGCAGGAACTGGAGCAGAAGTCCCTGGGGAGAAAACACCACGACGGGTGTGAGAACTACATCCCACAGTAGTTCTCAGTGGGTGCCGCCAACAAGACCGACGGTCTGCCCACCAAGTCTACCAGAGGCAAAGGTAACATATGCAGTGCTATAAGGAAAGCTGGGAAAGGTAACTCTACAGCTACTATGCCTCTATCTAGATGCTCAACAGTGGAACAGAAAGAACATAATGCCACAACTAACTCTCCTCCCTGATCACCCAATCAAAACTGACTGCCACATCGGGTCCAGTCAAACCTGCGCCAACCTACTGCCGTTACGTCCCGGAGGAGCGGACTTACGTAGGGCGTCCATGGCTGCCAACAAAAGCACAGCCAGAGGGACCACTGCAACAACAAGTCGCTAAAGAACATCTCAAACTCACACCGGTACACAACCCGGTCTCGCCTACTCCGGAGTGGCCCTCGAGGGGAGCGACCCGCTCGAGTCAAAGTAACCCATAAGTATCACTGTATAGTATCACTGTAAAGCTCAAATGTGGCTCATGCAGGCTATGATCCAATCTTCGATCAATAAGATCGACTACCAAACAAATCACTGTCTCACACACTAGCTGGAATCTACACAGCTGAAACCTACTGTCTCTCTGACAGTTTCCAAGAACCCAGATCTACCATCACTATCACTCTCCCAAAGAAATCAAATCTACATACTGCTATCAACTCCACTCGGTCCCCAGACACGAGTGCAAATGCATCCCACAACCGACCGACCTCTCGGCCCACAACTCGGGCGAGGAAAAGCTAAGTCCAAGGTGAAATAAAGTATCGTGATGTGGAATGTCTAGAGCAATAAAAACCTAGCCCAAGTTGGAGTTTTTCTACAGACTGGCTGAACATGATACATATGACAGGGGTGCTAGGTCAAATTCCAAGATTTCATTACTTAACATAGTGCAGGAATCAAAAGATTCAACAACTGATATACAAGATACAACATACAGTTTTACACATGCTAATACTCCAATTTCTAACATGCATGATCCTACACACATAGAATTAGTACACAGTCCAGAGTTCTTGGAAGCAAGGTCACCCACCTGAAAGTGCTAACTGTCCAAAATCGCACAGCTGAGAAAGCCCACAACTGTCAAATCACAAATCCCACCAAGCCAACAACACGGTAGAAGTGCTCACAAACTCCTGGGTACAAACATACACCAAAATTACACTTTAATTCACACAAATTCCACATTCCCAAAATCTGTGGTGAACAGTCCCATTAACACGAAATTTTCACCTGAAAAACTTCCTCCAAAAATTCCAATAAAAATATGACGGCGATCCTCGCGAAGAGTAGATGTCGATAGAGTCCTGAAACGTCGAATTCCGATGTCCGGATGAGGAGATAAAAATCCGACAAGTAGGTGCTGTCCAAATCAACCAACAGTCGCAAAGGGGGTTAAAAATGTACCCAGAACCCCAAGAAAAGCTCGGATCCAGAAAAAGTGTCCAACACGAAAAATATAGATTTACCTCTTACGAAACCGTCACCGCAGAAATCGTCCAAAAATAATGTCGGAGTAGCCCGGTAGACCTCCCGGACTAAACTGCGACGGAAATGGGCCTCCAACAGTAGATCGTCGCTCCGCACCCCGATGCAGAAGTCGCCGTCGTCGCGGCCTCCAAAAATCCTGAGCTTCCGCCAAAAGATGCACAAGAGGGAGAGAAACAACTTTGGTGAAGGGCTCCAAGTGAAAAGCTTCGGGAAAAGCTTCAAAACGAGGCCCCTTGAGGCCTTTTTATAGGCCTCACCCGAAACAGCCCGGAAAAACAAGTCAATGGGCTTTGGGCCCAAAATTTCGGGCGCCCGGAACATTCGGGCGGCTACAGTGTTGGGCCGGCCCAACACTGTTCACGCCCGAATCCACCAGGAGCCGCCACGTGGCCCGCCGAACAGCAAACAGCTGTTCGGCCCACCCACAGGCTGCCACGTGGCCCGCCCCCGCACAGTGAGGCGGTTGGCGCCCGCCAATCAGCGGGCGACACGTGTCCACCCCGGTTGACCCGCTGACCGGTCGGCGGCCGCGCCGGGCGCGCGGCATGGCCCCGACGTGGGCACGTGCCCCGAGGCACCGACCCCGACTCCGTGCGCCGCGCACGGTGCGCCCGCGAACCAGAGGGCGACACGTGTCCCCTACACCCGGTCCACGCATACAACAGGAATTCAGTGGACCGCGCCGCATGCACCGACCAACCGGAGGCTGCCACGTGGCCCCGCATTGGTCCATGCACCGCCGCGCTCACCCGGTAGACCGCGCGCCTTGCGCCCGCCAATCAGGCGGTGCCACGTGTCCATGCGCCGGGTCTGTGCACCCCGCCGCGCAGCTCTGTGGACCGCGCATCCTGAACCGGCCAATGACAGGCCGCCACGTGGCATCCCGGCGGTCTACGGCCCCTCCCATGCACCATTTTCCACTGAAAACTTCCGGGAGTCCGTTTTTGGGCATCCGGACTCAGAAATAAACAAGCAAATAGCCGTTTTCAAGCGTTTTTCCGTGCTGAATCCATTTCCGACCTCTGTTGGGCCTAATTCTTTTCCGAAATTTCGGCAAACTCAGCCGAAGGCCTACACAGCTAATAATAACACACAGGGTCCATCTGTGGCATCCCATTGACGCACCATGGGCCAGATACACCAACGCTAGGTGCTCTAACAGTGGATTCATCGGAAGAACGCTGCATGGGAATTTGGGCCACTACATCCTCCCCCACTAAAAGGAAGTTTCGTCCTCGAAACGAAGTAAGGTAGAACAGGCGTACCTCAACCAGTAGTCTCGAACAGAAAAGGGTAAGCATATCTCATCTCTGTCTCTAGCTCCCAAGTAGCCTCTCGCTCATCGTGATTGCTCCATAAGATCTTCACATACGGAATGGTCCGGTTGCGCAATTCCCTCACCTCACGAGCAAGAATCCGCAACGGCCGCTCCTCGTAAACCAGGTCCTCACCGATCTCCAAGGGAGTGAAGTCAACCACATGCGACGGATCGAAGACATATCTCCTCAGGGCTGAGACATGAAAAACATCGTGTACACCGGCCAAACGTGGAGGGAGAGCAACTCTATAAGCCACAGGGCCTACCCTTTCAAGTACCTCAAAGGGTCCAACAAAACGGGGACTAAGCTTCCCACGCACTCCAAATCTCCGGACCCCTTTCGAAGGCGAGACCTTTAAGAATACATGGTCACCAATCTGAAACTCCAGGTCTCGCCGTCGAGTATCTGCATAACTCCTCTGACGACTCTGGGCTACCTCAAGGTGTCGACGAACAACTCTGACTTTCTCCTCAGCCTCCAAAAGAAGATCTGGTCCCAAAGTCTTTCTCTCACCCACATCACTCCAATACAAGGGTGACCGACACTTGCGTCCATACAACGCCTCAAACGGAGCCATCCGAATGCTCGCCTGATAGCTGTTGTTGTACGCAAACTCAACCAAAGATAAGTGTCGGTACCACCCCCCTCCAAAATCCATAACGCACGCTCTCAGCATATCCTCAAGGGTCTGTATAGTGCGCTCAGACTGGCCATCAGTCTGTGGGTGGAATGCAGTGCTGAATCTGAGCTGGGTCCCCAAAGCTGACTGTAAACTCCCCCAGAATCGTGATACAAACCTCGGATCCCGATCTGAAACAATCGACGCAGGTATCCCGTGTAGCCTCACTATCTCGTCCAAATACAACTGTGCCAGACGCTCCAATGACCAAGTCACCTGAACAGGCAAGAAATGCGCAGACTTGGTGAGTCTATCAACAATAACCCAAATCGCGTCGGCTCCACTCTGTGCTCTCGGCAGCCCTGTAACAAAGTCCATGGTGATGTGGTCCCATTTCCACTCGGGAATTGGAAGACTTTGCAACTTGCCAGCAGGAACCCGGTGCTCTGCTTTCACTTGCTGGCAAGTTAAACAGTGAGCCACGAATCTTCCAACGTCCCGCTTCATTCCGGACCACCAAAAATGTGCCTTGAGGTCCTTATACATCTTAGTACCACCAGGATGAATGGTATAAGGTGTATAATGAGCCTCACCCAAAATCTGGTCTCTGATCTCTGAATCCGAAGGCACACACACTCGGTCCCTGTACCGCAGTACTCCCGAGCTATCCACTGTAAAATCCCCTATAAGATCTGCCTGAATCTGTGATCTAATCCTCTCCAAGTGGGGGTCCTCACTCTGCGTCTCCCTAATCCTGTCCAACAGAGTGGGCTGCAAGACCATAGACATCAGTCTAACAGAGACCCCAGGGGATACAACCTCAATCTGGAGTCGCCTCAACTGCTCAATCAACGGGGCCTGCTGCGTGACCAACATGCTCAAGCTCTGCACTGACCTCCGACTCAAAGCATCTGCTACCACATTGGCCTTGCCGGGATGATAGAGGATACTCACATCGTAATCCTTCAGTAACTCCAACCACCGGCGTTGCCTCAGGTTCAGCTCCTTTTGAGTAAACAGATACTTTAAGCTCTTATGATCCGTGTAGATCTCACAATGCTCACCGTAGAGGTAATGCCGCCACAGCTTCAACGCGAACACCACAGCTGCCAGCTCTAAATCATGAGTAGGGTAATTCTTCTCATAATCCTTTAGTTGCCGTGAAGCATAAGCAATTACCCTCCCATGCTGCATCAAGACACAACCCAAACCGCTGTGCGAGGCGTCACTATAAATCACGTAGCCATCACCCATCACTGGCAGTGTAAGAACTGGTGCTGAAATCAGTCTCCTCTTCAGCTCCTCAAAACTCCGCTGACACTGCTCAGTCCAAATGAACCTCATCCCCTTCCTAGTCAAACAGGTCAGGGGAGTAGAGAGCTTCGCAAAGCCCTCTACAAACCGACGGTAGTAGCCTGCCAAGCCCAGAAAGCTCCGGACCTCAGTCACCGTCGTCGGTCTCGGCCAATCCCGAACTGTATCAATCTTCGTCGGATCAACTGCTACTCCTGCGGCTGATACCAAGTGGCCCAAGAATGCAACCTCCCGAAGCCAAAACTCGCACTTCTTAAGCTTGGCATACAACTTCTTCTCACGTAGAAGCTGCAGCACTATCCTCAAGTGCTCCTCATGATCCACATCGCTCCGGGAGTAGATCAAGATATCATCAATGAACACAACCACAAACAAGTCTAAGTACGGCTGAAATACCCGGTTCATCAAATCCATGAAAGCCGCTGGGGCATTAGTCAAACCAAATGGCATAACCGTAAACTCATAATGCCCATACCGGGATCGAAAAGCCGTCTTAGGGATGTCCTCGGCCCTCACCCTCAACTGGTGGTAACCTGACTGAAGATCAATCTTCGAAAACACTGTGGCTCCCTGCAACTGATCAAATAAATCATCTATCCGTGGAAGAGGGTACTTGTTCCGGATGGTCACTTTATTCAACTCCCGATAATCCACACACAAACGAAGCGACCCATCCTTCTTCTTCACAAATAAAACTGGCGCTCCCCACGGAGAAACACTAGGCCTGACAAAGCCCCTATCCATAAGATCCTGAAGCTGGGCCTTCAACTCCCTCAACTCGGCAGGTGCCATCCTATACGGCGCCTTCGAGATTGGTGCGGTTCCCGGTACCACATCAATCACAAACTCCACCTCCCTCTCCGGCGGCATCGTCGTCAACTCAGGGGGAAACACATCTGGGAACTCGCGGACAACAGGAATATCCTCGAGTCCCAGTGCCGCCGTAGGCACCTCCACAATCGTCGCTAAGAAAGCGGTGCAGCCCCTACTAATCAACCGCCTAGCCCTTGCCGAAGAAACAGTCATCGCAAAGAAGGTGCTCTGGCAGCCTCTGAAGACAAACTCCTCCTGTCCAGGCTCGCGGAGGGTCACCGTCCTCTCTCTGCAGTCTATAACAGCATAGTACCTCGACAACCAATCCATACCTAGCACGACGTCGAAATCCTGGAGCTGTCGCAAGACAAGCAAGTCTGCCGGCAAAATCCAGGATCCCAACTGCACAGGGCAATCCCTACAATACTCCTCGACATGCAAGACATGATCTGGTATCTGAACCTCTAATGCATGCGATAAAGAAACTACCTCTATACCATGAAGGGATGCGAATGCTCTACTGATAAAAGAATGCGATGCACCGGTATCAAAGAGAGTACGAGTACGAACTGCAGAAATCAAAATAATACCTGCGACGACATGCTCTGCTGCTGTAGCATCCTCTACCTGAGCGGCATAGACTCGACCGCTCGGCGCCGGGGGATGTCGCTCTGGCTGTCGCGAGGACGATGGAGCAAAATCTGGCCTACCGGAGGTCGCCGAAGGTCCTGCTGACTGACGAGGAACGAAGGATGCAGAAGCTGATGAAGGAGCTGGGTAACCTGCCCTGGGGCACGCCCTCGCGAAGTGACCGGTCTGCCCGCAACGGAAGCAGCGGTCCCGACCCTGCGGGCACTGGGCTGGTGAGTGCGGTCCTCCACAGATAATACAACGGTCGGGGCGCGGCTGCCGCGAAGTCTGCTGCTGCTGCGAAGACTGCTGCTGTCGAGGTGGTCGACGCTGCTGCTGCTGCTGGAACTGACGAGATCCCCCAGATCTCTGCCGCCCCTGATACCCCCGTCCCTGAGAGTGGAAACGGGGTGGTCTCGGGGGTCCCTGTCTACTCGACTGCCCCTCCTCAAACAGCGCCGGGCGCTTCGCCCCAGAAGTCACAACGGGGGCTGGAGTCACCTCTGCCATCACGGCCTCACCACCCTCCACATAAAGTGCCTGCTCCATCGAGGCCTCTAAAGTCTGTAGTCTGAGGGAGCGGACCAACTGATAAATGTCCCGACGCAACCCTCTCTCGAACATGTAGATCCGGTGGGTCTCATCTCTGGCCACGTGGGGCATACTAGCCAACAGCCGATTGAAATCGGCTATGTACGCATGAACGGGCCTATCTCCCTGGCGGAGATTCCTCAGCTGCTCCTCCAAGCTCTGTCGAACACTCTCGGGAAAGAAGGCCCCAAGAAGCATACCGCGAAACTCTGCCCAAGAGATAAACTGGGTCCCAGGCGGACCTGCGGGTCGCACACGCCGCCACCATGCCTCGGCGTTGCTCTCCAGAAAATGAGTAGCCAACAGAACTCGAAACCTCTCATCAATAAAAAGGCTCTCGAAATGGCGCTCCATAGCTGTAACCCAAGACTCAGCCGCCCACGGCTCAGCACTCATGCCCGAAAAGCGGGGTGGATCAAACTTGCGAAACCTCAACAAAAGACCCACCAAAACCTGCTGCTCTGCCAAAGTCAAAGATCCCGACGTCCCAGACGGTGGCCTACTGGAAACAGGCTCAGCCGGAACTGCTGGGGCAGGCTGCACAACCGGGGGTGCCACAACAGGGGAAGAAGGCACCGGAGAACTCTCAGGGGGTACCACCGCCGGCTGCGCTCTCTGCTCCAACAAGAGCGTCAACCGACTCACAGCCTCCTCCTGGCGTCGAGACGCCTCAGCCAACTGTGCCACCTGGGCACGAAGCTCCAAAACCTCGCTCTGCTGTCCCTGCCCCGAGTCCTCCTGCTCGGGCTCAGAGGACGAAGGCTGCGAACGCGTCACCATCGAGCGTCGAGGAGGCATCCCCACCTGAGGGACAAGGCAAACAATCAGAACCCAAATCATCTCTCGACCCAATCTAGCGAAAGTCAGAAGGCATGTCCCCCTTTCCGAAGTACTATGTTGTCTGCAGCCAACATAGTTGCCACCGAAAGAAGACATGTCAATCGCTCACCCCGAACCGCTCGGGAGAGTTAGAAATCCAATCAGGACTCTCGCTAAAATCACGGCTCTCACGCGAGTCATCCTAGGGTCCAACCACAAGCCTAGGGTTCCTAAGTCCTCCAAGACCTACATCCTAGGCTCTGATACCACTCTAATCTGTCACGCCCCGGGGCGATACTGCGCCCCGGCTCGCCAACAGATCCGCCGCCCATACGGGATGCCCCGTATAGGCGTAGCGACTAACCTGCAAGGAAACATCTACACTAGCAGATATCAGAGCTAAAAGAGAAAAGCTGGAAAGAAATACATAAAATAAAACTACAACTTTTAAATATACAGACCATCCTCACCAGAATACAGGAGTCTCTCATAAAAGCAGGAAAGGAAGGTACAACTCAAAACCTCACTACAAAAGTCACTCGACATAACACACACCAAAATGGAACTGGGGTACATCTACTCACACACAGAAGACGACAGGAGGGGATCTATCTCGCGACGCCCTTACCCCGGTCAGAAGGAGCTGGATCGGCAACAGGAGCTGCAGGAACTGGAGCAGAAGTCCCTGGGGAGAAAACACCACAACGGGTGTGAGAACTACATCCCACAGTAGTTCTCAGTGGGTGCCGCCAACAAGACCGACGGTCTGCCCACCAAGTCTACCAGAGGCAAAGGTAACATATGCAGTGCTATAAGGAAAGCTGGGAAAGGTAACTCTACAGCTACTATGCCTCTATCTAGATGCTCAACAGTGGAACAGAAAGAACATAATGCCACAACTAACTCTCCTCCCTGATCACCCAATCAAAACTGACTGCCACATCGGGTCCAGTCAAACCTGCGCCAACCTACTGCCGTTACGTCCCGGAGGAGCGGACTTACGTAGGGCGTCCATGGCTGCCAACAAAAGCACAGCCAGAGGGACCACTGCAACAACAAGTCGTTAAAGAACATCTCAAACTCACACCGGTACACAACCCGGTCTCGCCTACTCCGGAGTGGCCCTCGAGGGGAGCGACCCGCTCGAGTCAAAGTAACCCATAAGTATCACTGTATAGTATCACTGTAAAGCTCAAATGTGGCTCATGCAGGCTATGATCCAATCTTCGATCAATAAGATCGACTACCAAACAAATCACTGTCTCACACACTAGCTGGAATCTACACAGCTGAAACCCACTGTCTCTCTGACAGTTTCCAAGAACCCAGATCTACCATCACTATCACTCTCCCAAAGAAATCAAATCTACAGACTGCTATCAACTCCACTCGGTCCCCAGACACGAGTGCAAATGCATCCCACAACCGACCGACCTCTCGGCCCACAACTCGGGCGAGAAAAAGCTAAGTCCAAGGTGAAATAAAGTATCGTGATGTGGAATGTCTAGAGCAATAAAAACCTAGCCCAAGTTGGAGTTTTTCTACAGACTGGCTGAACATGATACATATGACAGGGGTGCTAGGTCAAATTCCAAGATTTCATTACTTAACATAGTGCAGGAATCAAAAGATTCAACAACTGATATACAAGATACAACATACAGTTTTACACATGCTAATACTCCAATTTCTAACATGCATGATCCTACACACATAGAATTAGTACACAGTCCAGAGTTCTTGGAAGCAAGGTCACCCACCTGAAAGTGCTAACTGTCCAAAATCGCACAGCTGAGAAAGCCCACAACTGTCAAATCACAAATCCCACCAAGCCAACAACACGGTAGAAGTGCTCACAAACTCCTGGGTACAAACATACACCAAAATTACACTTTAATTCACACAAATTCCACATTCCCAAAATCTGTGGTGAACAGTCCCATTAACACGAAATTTTCACCTGAAAAACTTCCTCCAAAAATTCCAATAAAAATATGACGGCGATCCTCGCGAAGAGTATATGTCGATAGAGTCCTGAAACGTCGAATTTCGATGTCCGGATGAGGAGATAAAAATCCGACAAGTAGGTGCTGTCCAAATCAACCAACAGTCGCAAAGGGGGTTAAAAATGTACCCAGAACCCCAAGAAAAGCTCGGATCCAGAAAAAGTGTCCAACACGAAAAATGTAGATTTACCTCTTACGAAACCGTCACCGCAGAAATCGTCCAAAAATAATGTCGGGGTAGCCCGGTAGACCTCCCGGACTAAACTGCGACGGAAATGGGCCTCCAACAGTAGATCGTCGCTCCGCACCCCGATGCAGAAGTCGCCGTCGTCGCGGCCTCCAAAAATCCTGAACTTCCGCCAAAAGATGCACAAGAGGGAGAGAAACAACTTTGGTGAAGGGCTCCAAGTGAAAAGCTTTCGGGAAAAGCTTCAAAACGAGGCCCCTTGAGGCCTTTTTATAGGCCTCACCCGAAACAGCCCGGAAAAACAAGTCAATGGGCTTTGGGCCCAAAATTTCGGGCGCCCGGAACATTCGGGCGGCTACAGTGTTGGGCCGGCCCAACACTGTTCACGCCCGAATCCACCAGGAGCCGCCACGTGGCCCGCCGAACAGCAAACAGCTGTTCGGCCCACCCACAGGCTGCCACGTGGCCCGCCCCCGCACAGTGAGGCGGTTGGCGCCCGCCAATCAGCGGGCGACACGTGTCCACCCCGGTTGACCCGCTGACGGGTCGGCGGCCGCGCCGGGCGCGCGGCATGGCCCCGACGTGGGCACGCGCCCCGAGGCACCGACCCCGACTCCGTGCGCCGCGCACGGTGCGCCCGCGAACCAGAGGGCGACACGTGTCCCCTACACCCGGTCCACGCATACAACAGGAATTCAGTGGACCGCGCCGCATGCACCGACCAACCGGAGGCTGCCACGTGGCCCCGCATTGGTCCATGCACCGCCGCGCTCACCCGGTAGACCGCGCGCCTTGCGCCCGCCAATCAGGCGGTGCCACGTGTCCATGCGCCGGGTCTGTGCACCCCGCCGCGCAGCTCTGTGGACCGCGCATCCTGAACCGGCCAATGACAGGCCGCCACGTGGCATCCCGGCGGTCTACGGCCCCTCCCATGCACCATTTTCCACTGAAAACTTCCGGGAGTCCGTTTTTGGGCATCCGGACTCAGAAATAAACAAGCAAATAGCCGTTTTCAAGCGTTTTTCCGTGCTGAATCCATTTCCGACCTCTGTTGGGCCTAATTCTTTTCCGAAATTTCGGCAAACTCAACCGAAGGCCTACACAGCTAATAATAACACACAGGGTCCATCTGTGGCATCCCATTGACGCACCATGGGCCAGATACACCAACGCTAGGTGCTCTAACAGTGGATTCATCGGAAGAACGCTGCATGGGAATTTGGGCCACTACACCGTCAAACTTTCTCTCCGCAATAAGGCTACTCCCAGTCGGGATGTCGACCAAGTGATCAGTGACGGGACCATCGTATGGAATGCTTTGGACACCGCCGCCAACGTATTCGACAAGATTTTACATGCCGACGTTAAAGGAGACCATGGCTCGGCAAGAGTTTGCTACGCGGTGTTTGATGATGCGGTGGAGGCGACTGTATCCGTCGAGCTCGTAAGACTCTGCTGAAGTTTACGGAGAGATTGCTGCTTTCTATAGTAATTTTTCTTCTGGGGAGGAGACTCAGCTCTTCTTCGGTAAGAAGAAAGAGGAGCACGTAAATGTAAGGCCTGGGCAATCTATTGGATTGGCGAAAAAGACGGTCGCAGTTCCGACCAATTACTCCCTCATTATTCGAGCAGTACTGCACGAAACCTCTCCCGGCCGTGATATCGCAAATGGAGTCGTAGTGTTCCCTCCGCTCTTCGACGGCGCATCTCAGAACAATATTACTGGGCCGTATGGTGGTAACATTCTAGTGAAGGTTACTTGGAATCCGTCGTGGCGCCGTAACAACTAGCTTGCTGCATGCCAGTGCTATATAATTCTAGCTACTATAATACTTGAATAAACTCATTGATCGATCGTTCCGTTAGATTCGAGCCGAACAAGATTGAGCTGGGCCTTGGTCGAGTTCGGCTCGAATTAGATTCGAGCCAGAAAAATGCCTGCTTGTATTTGGCTCAAAACAAAAAAAGAGAGAACAAGGTTGATCATTTTGTGAGCTTGGCGCGAATTGGATCTCCGGCCCGAATGTGTGGGTATTCTGTAATGTACCATGACATGTACCAATCTTTGTTGATTGGTTTACGGGAGAGTTTTGATTGAGGGTGGATTCCCATTAATTGTGATTGAATGAAAGTGTAGGTTCTATTGGTTCATTAGGTTAATTTGTTCGAGGCAATTTGATCTGAGTAGCTTTTTTTTTGAGAGAAGGTAGCATGCTACCGCTTCATTCATAGGGAAGATGAATTAGGCAACAGAGGTAGGCAACGGGGCCTAAAAAAAAAAAAAAAAAAAAAAGAAAAAAGAAAAAAAGCAACTAGGGGTGATGCGTGAGCTGAGCCCACCAGGCCATGCAGCCGCGAGCGTCCCGAGAAAGGCATCCCGCCGTCGATTTGCGATTGTCAAAAATCCTTCTGTTACGTTCGAGCCAAATTGACCACCAAACCGAAACAATCCCCAACAGCTCTCGATCGCGCAAAGAGCCACCTCTCAGACAGGCGGTAAACCAAAAAGATGCAGCCGAGGAGTAGCTTAGGGAGGCAGGGCCAAGAAGGAAGGCCTGGAGAATGCTTCTGGTGAACTGGCAGCCCAGGAACAGGTGATTGACAGTCTCTTCCTCATCCAGACATAGGACACAACTGGCATCTCCGGTCCACCCCCTTTTTAGCAGATTGTCTTTGGTTCGCAGCTTGTTCCTTAAAAGTAGCCAGAGAAAGATTTTAATCTTCAGGGGGGCTTTGGTCTTCCAGAGTTCCCGGAAACGCGAGTCTGAGACCCCGCCATTTTGGAGAAAGAGATAAACAGATTTGACCGAAAAGCGCTCTGATAGAGACCATCTCCAGCGCGCTACATCTATAGAAGGTGAGGTGGAAATAGCAGCGATAATCTGCATAAGTTGAACGACCATATCAGATTCAGCCGCGTTACCTGGGGTGAACCCCCGGAGGATGTGGCGCCACTTCCAACTGTTCACCCCCCAGCATTCCTTCACACTGCACCTCTTTCCCCTGACGGAGTCAAAGATAACCGGGAAGAGGGTTCGAAGCGGTGCTTGGCCGGCCCAGATGTCCGTCCAAAAGCGGGTGTCCTGACCCTCCCCCAGCGAGTACGACAGCCCACATCTAAAGATTTCCCTAGTGGCAAGCACATTGCGCCACCATTGAGAGAAAGGTCTAAAGGAGAGGCCCTCTCTCAGCGGTTTCCTTCGCCGGTAGTAGAGTCCAGTGATGAGGGGTCCCCACGGAAGACTCTTATCTGATAAGAATCTCTACCACCACTTTGCCAGTAGCGCAGCGTTCATATTCTCCAAGTTCAGGACCCCTAAACCTCTCTCCGAGGTACTCCTGCATACCGTCTTCCAGTTGACAAGGCATTGTCCTCCTACGACGGAAGTCGATCCCTTCCAGAAGAAAGCCCTGCGCAGCGCCTCAAAACGCCTAACGACCTATTTGGGTGCTCGGAACAAGGATAAATAGTAGATCGGAAGGTTCGACAGCATGGAGTTCACCAGCACAAGCCTGCCCCCCTGGGAAAGGAGTTTAGCTTGCCATCCTTGTATTCGGGACTCAAACTTGCCGATAACCTGCCGCCAGTCGTCTTTTCTCAAATTTTTGGCAGTTAAAGGGAGACCGAGGTAAGTAATCGGGAGTGAACCTAGCTTACACCCCAGGATGTCTGCGAGGCCCCTTCCCATGCGAATTTGCCTGCCGAGATAGAATAGTTCGGTCTTCGTACGGTTAACCTTCAAGCCAGAGGCCCACTCAAAGAGCTTCCAGATGAAGAGCAGGTTGCTGATCTGTCTCTTCTTGGCACCACAGAAGAAAAGTGCGTCATCCGCGTATTGGATGATAGATATCTTAGATGCCGGCGTGGGTCCCACCCCTGTCAAGAGCCTGTTGTGAACCGCCCGCGCCGTCATTCGAGCTAAACCTTCTGCCACCAGAATGAAAAGGTATGGGGACAGTGGGTCGCCTTGCCTAAGTCCCCTAGACGTCTTGATCCAGCTCGTTGGCTCACCGTTCACAAGGATTGCCACCTTTGCATTGCAGACGCATTGCTTGATCCATCCACACCACCTGTCGTTTGCCCCAAGCCCAGCTAGGGTCACGAAAAGGAAGTCCCAGATCACATTGTCGAATGCTTTTTCGAAATTCGTTTTAATACCTACCACATCTAGCCCTGATTTGGAGCTCCAGTTGACCAGCTCAGTAGCAGTTGCGAAGGAGTCAAGAATAGACCTGCCTTTGAGGAAGGCGGACTGGGCAGGTGAGATAACCTCCTTCATAGCCACTTCGAGCCTGTTGGCGAGAACCTTAGAGATGATCTTCTGGACCGAATTGACAAGGCTAATAGGTCGGAAATCGTTAGCCGAGTTTGCCCCTTCCTTCTTAGGTACTAGGCAGATGTAGGAATAGTCCACCGGGGAGGAGTTCAGTGATCCGTTGTAGAGGTCTTGGAAGATGATCAACAAGTCTAGCTTAACGACTTCCCAGAATTTTTGGAAGAATCCCAGGTTGAAACCGTCTGGCCCTGGCGCTTTGTCGGAACCCAGTTGGAATGTGGCTTTCCTGATCTCCTCTAAGGAGAAAGGCACAGTAAGATCATCTGGGCGGCCAAATGTTCTAGATCCAAAGAGCTCGGCCCAGTCCCCTACCGAACTCCTAGAATGTTCACTCGGGGCAAAACGTTTCTTGAAGTACTCAAAGAAATACGTCCTTTTATCTTCTTCTCTCCGGAGAGTGAGACCGTTATCCACGACGTCCCCAATGGTGTTCGTTCGTCTCCTCCCGTTAGCAACGGAATGAAAGAATTTCGTGTTACCGTCGCCTTCCTTCAACCATCGCAGATTTGCACGAGATCTCCAGAGGATCTCCTCGTCCCTCACCACCCCTGTGAGGAGGGACTTAAGCTGCGCGCGTTTCTCGAGAAGTTGTGGGGAGAGGTTAGCTTGTTCCTCCAGAACGTCGAGCTGCTGAATCTCACCGGACAGTTGCATTTTGGCTTGAGCGATGCTGTAAAAACTCGCGGAGCACCATTCTTTGATACGTTTCCGGCAATGCCTCAGCTTGGCCGCGAGGGTAAGCACCCCCGTAATCTTCGGGGGAATCTCGTTCCACCATAGCGGGACTTTAGAACAGAAGTCCTCGCGGGTTAACCAGACCATCTCGAATCTAAACCGAGGGGGGCGAAGCTTGTGACTGGTAGAGAGGAGGATAGGCGAATGGTCGGAGGTGATCCTCGGGCACGCGACCACCTTAGAGAGGGGGAAACGATGATCCCACTCAGTGGAAATAAGGAAACGGTCGAGTTTGGCTAAAGAGGGGTTGCCCTGCAAGTTGGACAAAGTGAATTGCTGGTTACAGAGCGGAAGATCCAACATCTCCAGCTCAAAAAGGAGGTCAGAGAACAAGGTCGTAATACGCCCACTCCAGTTTCTGCCTCTCCTTTCCTGGGGGTTCTTGGTAAGGTTGAAGTCCCCGCACACAACCCACATCCCAGAACAGTCTTTTTTGAGGTCCGCCAGCTCTTGGCAGAATTCTGGTTTTCCGACCCAAGTGGCAGGACCATATGTTGGGTTATATTTAATAAGGATCTAAATAGGGGAAAAAACACCTAGAGGGGGGTGAATAGGTGTAAACGTATAAACACTCAAAAATCGTTGCGATAAAAACCCAATGCGGAAATAAAAAATAACTCGCAAGATTTTTACGTGGAAAACTCCATCACCGGAGTAAAAAACCACGGGACCGATAACACGGCAGAAATCCACTAGAATTAAAACACGTACAAGGTGATTTACCGTACACACTTACGACTCAACCTTTTCCATACGCTCCTAGAGGATCTTCTCCGCTCGCTCCGCGACGCTTCTCGAATCCACGATCTGCGCCCAACGCCGAATCCACGGCGTCCAACGTCGAATCCACGACGTCCGACCGAATCCACGGTCTTCACCCAATAGCACCCTTCGAATCCACGAATGTGCCTCGCTCCGAATTCACGAGAGCGGTTGAACCTTGAATCCACAAGGACACGCGAATCCACGCGCCGATTTTTGGGGTAAATCGTTGTTTTTGGTGGTGATGATCCGCCGAATACTTAGATCAAAGATAGATCGGAAATACCATCTAAGTATTCATTAGTTTGATTCAACTCAAGATGTGAGTATGAATACCTAGAATCAAACTAATCAATATAGATGAAGAAACAAAGAGTATTCTCTAATGATTTCCTTTCTTCTCTATATGTGGATCTAGGGCCGTATCAAATGATATATGAATATGACGGCTCTATTTCAATTTTTGGATTTTTGGATTCACCCTAGAAAAAGAGTCATAGGGTCTATTTATAGGTTAGAAACCCTAGGAAGGAGATAAGAATCAAAAACCTAACATTTCTGGAATTTTGACGGACGGCGATCCGGATCGGATTTGGGCGATCCGGATTGCAGTAGCAATAAAGACGGTTTCCAGAAAACAAACGTTCGGGATCCGGATCGGAATGCCTGATCCGGATCGTTCACACATTTCAGAGAACTCAACGTTCGGGATCCGGATCGTGAGATGCTGCGATCCGGATTGAAGTAATGTATGAAACAACAACCTTCGGGATCCGGATCGCTGGCTCTGATCCGGATCCTGAACATGTCCGAACACCAGTTTTTGATTTTTATGCAGTTAAAAGTTCTTCCAAGTGTTTCTACACTACAAGAAGTATTCGGATCACACAAAAGTATTTAGTTAAACATATCTGATCATTTTGAATTCTTTTTTCTTGAGATTGAGTTGAATGATCCAACTTTCTTCACCTTCAATCTTCAAGACTTGAAACTTTCACGAAACTACGCCAACTCAAATTCCGTAACAATCTCCCCCTTTGGCGGTTTCGTGACAAAACACAGATCCACTCAAGAAAATTCAAAAAGATATTTTTGTTGCTATCACCATACAACAAAAATTTACAATGGAGATCCGAAAATTTAAAAACATGAGATAAACTCCTAAAACAGACTCTAGACTTAGACATCTGTACTCTCTGCACAAAGAAATCATCCTTGACAAAAAGAGATCGTTAGATACCTCAAGAATATTTAGCATTCAAAACCTAGTACAGAGATAGAGTTTATCTGATCATCATGACATTTGAGAATTCAGATATGTAAGACAATCATAGTCAAAAACCAACATATCTTCTATGCAATCAAAAACCAAATGTCACAAAATGTTAGTCCAACATCAACTTGTTAGTCATAATACATGCCCAAATAGTTAGTCGAATAGTTAGTAGAGACATGCAAACAATCACAAGATAAAAACCAAAGTTGAAGTTGAAGTGATACTTACCTTGATGTATACAAAATTTTCACATCAGCATTGTTCATCATTGTACCTTGTGCAGTCATCATTGTTCATCATTGTACCTTGATGCAGTCATCATTGTTCATCATTGTACCTTGATGTATACAAGATTTTCACAATTTTCACAATTTTCACATCATCATTGTTCAAGTTCTCTAAACTCTCTCCCCCTTTTTGTCACAAACAAAGCCAAAGATTACAGAAGTGGAGAGAATGGTTAACAGTTCAAGTTGGAGAACTAAAGACTAAAACTTAAAAACCTAAAAAAAAAAAACTGCACAAAAGAAAGATTTAAGCATATGCATAATAAACAGAAATCGGAAGGATACGGATTATTCAGACTCGTCTGAACTGATACAGCCGAGAATTTGGAATATCTTCTTTAATCGCTTGTTCATTGATGATTGATTCTTATTTACCTTCTTTATTTCTTCCTTTACCTCAATTAGTTCATTTGATATACGTTCTTGCTCGTTGGAGAGCCTTTGCTGTTCTTTATAGATTGAGGTAACAGATGCATCATCATCAGAGGTTGATTGGGGTGCTTGTTGTGCCGGAGGTGCTGGTTGGACTGGAGGAGCTGCTGCCGGTGCAGAGGTTGTCGCTTGTTGTTGTTGTGCTCGTTGCCGGTGAGGAGGTATGAAGGGTTCATCTGGCTTCGTCGAGAGAGACTTTACAATTGTTGTTTCATTGATCGTTCCTAGACTGTGCATATAGGAGCTCGCATTTGTGTCAGCTTTAAATTTGCGAAGAATGCGCATGATGATCATTGGATAAGGTAGTCTCTCTGACGGATGAGCATGTTCCACATATCGTGCCATCCTTGACCAGATGACGTAAGGAATGTTTAAGTTAGCTCCCATTGCTGCTGTGGGGTTTCCAATTAGATAAAGGAATATCATTCTTTCCCACCGAAGAACCTTTGTGTTCATGTTTGGAATGACATTATAACAAGCAATGAGGTTCAAGAAGCGGTACTCTGGTCGTAGTTCTTTTGAGAAAACGGAGTTTCCTGTCGACCGAGTATCTGGAACACAGATTCCATCAACTACCACTCTCCAGGAGTAGGTGTTGAAGACTTGATTCTTCAGGTAATGAGTCCCATCGGCTCGGGCGTCCATCCCTAATACCTCTCCAATCAGTTGGGGCGTCACTTTGATCTTAACATTCTTAACCAATGTTTGAAAATCTCGGCGACCGCTCTCCTGATCAACTAGATAGCAAGCATTCTGATAAAACATTCTCACAGAGTGAAGACAATAACCAGTGGTTTCCGGGAAATTGCAAATGGGAGCAAGACCTATCTGGTCAAACAAAGTCCCAAACGTCCGAGAACGCTCCTTTAAGGCTTTTACATCAACATGCCTTTCTCCAATGCATTCTCTGTTTTCAAAATCCTTTATTCTAGCCGAGCTGACAAAGTCTTGTGGAGGTGCTTGCCTATCAGCTGGTTGCTCAATGGAGATTCCTTGTGCACTCCCTCTTTTGCGAGCAACACTTTTTCTTCTTGTCTTCCCAGAAGTTTCTTCCATTGGAGCTTTGCCTTTCTCAGCAGCAGTGGGCGGAGCCTTCGATGTTTCTGCAGGTGCTTTTCCCTTTGAAGCAGTCGGAACAGTCGTTGCTTCAACTTGCAGTTCATCCCAATTAATTGATTCCGTTTCAGATTCTGTATCGGAATCATCTTTAGCTTTCTTCGCTTTCTTAGCCTTCTTAGCCCTCTTGGGCTTGACAGTGTCTCTCGTATGTACCATAGCAGCAAGTAGGAAAACAATCCAAGTGATCACCATTGCTTATTGGTCTCTTGAGAAAAGAAATCCTGTGTGGAACAACTCAAGAACACGAAAAAAATGTTAATTTTCAAAGATTCGAAAAATTGTACCCAAACAATCATAATCATGTAGAGAGACTAAGAATCAAATTAGTTTTGCAAAAGGACTTTTAAAAGTAGATCAATTGCATGATTTTCGAAAATCCTTATTATATGCCCTAAAACCGAAATTTTAGAAATCGAAGCCTAAAAATCCGTTAATCAGGAGAATACCTAGCATATAATCAAAACTAATCTACCCAGAGTTCTTATTTCAAAAGAAATTTGATCAAAAACCATCCACAAACAAAGTTGATCCAAGAAATTCATCACGTTTGAGGAGGAAAAGAGAAAAACGGTGAAAACCGAGATTTTGATCAATAAAACTTACTTGGAGTTGAAGAACTTGAGTTTGAAGGCTTTCAGGAAGGATGAAATCTAGAGAGAGAGGTTCTGGAAACTTAGGAACAAAAGATTGGAGTAAAAGAAATCAAAACCCTTTTGTTCTTTATAAAACCCTAGCCGCGATCCGGATCAGTTCATGATTGCGATCCGGATCGGCTACCCGCAGTGAGAAACTGCGTTCGGGATCCGGATCGGCAGGTCCAATCCAGATCGTCAGCCCGCAGAAGAATACCTGCGTTCGGGATCCGGATCATCTTGCCCGATCCGGATCGGCTCCAACTTTTTCTTTAGAAAATTTCAGAGAAATTCAAGAAAAACCAGAAAAAGATTGTAAGCACAAATGTGTATCAACTTTAAACAGAAATCATCGTTTCATACAACAAGAATTAGATTATGCCAAATCTATCAATAATATCCAAAAATGAAACGAGAATTTACAAGAATTAAATCCCTTAAAGTTGAACACCTTCAATCACATCTAACTTGATCTTATGAGTAATGCCTTTATCAAATCATCAATTCAGTAAAGAAAATGAAATACAAAGATCAATAGATGTTTGAAATCCCAAATATAATAGATAATGTATCTAGACAATCTGTTGAAGAGAGTGGCTCTTTGAGCATCTTTCTTTAAAAACCCACCTTATACCAACCTTGAAATTTGACGGAGTCAAATATTTCAACACGCATTTTACTTAATCAAAAATTTGAACAACCATGCTTGGTATACATGTGGTAGCTGCACACAATACTCGGACGACCGAGGTGGTAGCTCTTTCCTCCATGTGGTGGTAGTTTTCACACTCCTCATTGGGATGTAACTCTTTCCACATCTTTTGAGCATTTTACCTTTCTATGACTCCCCCAATTGGCTACACTTATTTAAG
>CM055074.1:1705807-1744161 GCA_029204045.2 Tillandsia leiboldiana | reverse complement strand
ATCGGAATAATCTTTAGCTTTCTCGCTTCTTAGATTCTAGCCCTCTTTGCTTGACAGTGTCTCTCGTATGTACCATAGCAGCAAGTAGGAAAATAATCCAAGTGATCACCATTGTATGGTCTATTTGTGAGAAAAGAAATCCTGTGGTGGAACAACTCAAGAACACGAAAAAATGTTACTTTTTCAAAGATCGAAAAATTGTACCCAACACTCATAATCTATCTAGAGAGGACTAAGAATCAAATTAGTTTTGCAAAAGGACTTTTAAAGTCGATCAATTGCATGATTTTCGAAAATCCTTATTATATGCCCTAAAACCGAATTTTAGAAATCGAGCCTAAAAATCCGTTATCAGAGAATACCTAGCATATAATCAAACTAATCTACCCCAGAGTTCTTATTTCAAAAGAAATTTGATCAAAAACCATCCACAACAAAGTTGATGCAAGAATTCATCACGTTTGAGGAGGAAAAGAGAAAAACGGGTGAAAACCGAGATTTGATCAATAAACTTACTTGGAGTTGAAGAACTTGAGTTTGAAGGCTTTCAGGAAGGATGAAATCTAGAGAGAGAGGTTCTGGAAACTTAGGAACAAAAGATTGGAGTAAAAGAAATCAAAAACCCTTTTGTTCTTTATAAAACCCTAGCCGCGATCCGGATCAGTTCATGATTGCGATCCGGATCGGCTACCCGCAGTGAGAAACTGCGTTCGGGATCCGGATCGGCAGGTCCAATCCAGATCGTCAGCCCGCAGAAGAATACCTGCGTTCGGGATCCGATCATCTTGCCCGATCCGGATCGGCTCCAACTTTTTCTTTAGAAATTCAGAGAAATTCAAGAAAAACCAGAAAAAGATTGTAAGCACAAATGTGTATCAACTTTAAACAGAAATCATCGTTTCATACAACAAGAATTAGATTATGCCAAATCTATCAATAATATCCAAAATGAACGAGAATTTACAAGAATTAAATCCCTTAAAGTTGAACACCTTCAATCACATCTAACTTGATCTTATGAGTAATGCCTTTATCAAATCATCAATTCAGTAAAGAAAATGAAATACAAAGATCAATAGATGTTTGAAATCCCAAATATAATAGATAATGTATCTAGACAATCTGTTGAAGAGAGTGGCTCTTTGAGCATCTTTCTTTAAAAACCCACCTTATACCAACCTTGAAATTTGACGGAGTCAAATATTTCAACACGCATTTTACTTAATCAAAATTTGAACAACCATGCTTGGTATACATGTGGTAGCTGCACACAATACTCGGACGACCGAGGTGGTAGCTCTTTCCTCCATGTGGTGGTAGTTTTCACACTCCTCATTGGGATGTAACTCTTTCCACATCTTTTGAGCATTTTACCTTTTCTATGACTCCCCCTCAATTGGCTATCAATTATTTAAGATATAAAGTATTCAACCAAAGATTGATCTCGATTTCATACTCGACTAAGCAGTCAAATAAGATAATGACTATACCAAGAGATCATAGAGAGAGAGAAATTGACTTTGATCACTTTAGAAGATGATTTAATTAACATAAATGATCATTGCAACAGTGAAATATTATGATGGCAAAAGCATAATAAATTTCTAAATGTGCGAAGAGATGCAATTAAAGTCAATTATGATCTATGCTCAATTAATGTCCTATGAACAAACATAGATAATGAACAAAACAGAAACAAATACAAAACCTATCCTAAGCAAAGATTTCAAAAAGAAGATTATTTCAAGGAAAGCATCCCAATTGCTTTTCGTAAATGAATAAAACGTTTTTGATCCAAAGGTTTTGTTAGAATGTCAGCTAATTGATCATCAGTTGAAATATATGAAAGTCGAAGAGTATTTGATTCAACTAGCTCTCTAAGAAAATGATATCTAAGTTCAATATGTTTTGTTCTAGAGTGCAACACAGGGTTTTTAGAAATGTTAATAGCACTAGTGTTGTCACAAAGTATTGTTACCAAAGATGCTGAAATGCGGAAGTCGCTCAATACGCTTTTCATCCAAATGAGTTGAGTTGAGCAGCTTCCAGCTGAAATGTATTCCGCTTCGGCAGTCGAGAGTGCTATGCAGTTCTGCTTTTTACTGTGCCATGCAACAAGGCAATGGCCAAGATAGAAGCATGCACCACTCGTGCTTTTCCGATCATCCACTGATCCTGCCCAATCGGCATCTGAGTATCCAACAATATCCAAACTTGTTCCCATAGGATACCAAATTCCGAAATTAATTGATCCTTTGATATACCGGATGATCCTTTTCACCGCTTTCAGGTGAACCTCCTTTGGTGCTGATTGATATCTCGCGCAAATCCCAACACCAAAAGATATATCCGGGCGACTAGCCGTGAGGTAAAGTAGACTTCCAATCATACTTCGATACAGTTTCTCGTCTACATTCTCACTATGTGATTCACTTCCAAGTCCCTTGTGGCTAGTTCCCATTGGAGTCGGAAAATCTTTACAATTTTCTAGATCAAACTTTTTGACCAACTCCATTGCATACTTGGATTGACTCAAGTGAATACCTTCATCATTTTGTTTAATTTGCAATCCAAGGAAATAAGTCAATTCGTCCATCATGGACATCTCAAATTCGCCTTCCATGGTCTCCGCGAATTTAGAAGCATCATTATCTCTTGTTGCGCCAAATACTATGTCATCGACATATATTTGTGCTACAATGAAATTGTTTTGATAATGCTTCACAAAGAGAGTCCTGTCAGCTCCCCCTCGAGTATAGCCCTTCTCCAAAAGGTGCTTTGTCAACCTTTCGTACCATGCTCGCGGTGCTTGTTTCAGACCGTAAAGAGCCTTTTTCAAACGAAAAACATGGTTAGGTTGTTTATGGTCTACAAAACCTTTCGGTTGAGCCACATAAACTTCCTCATTTAAAAACCCATTTAGAAATGCGCTCTTAACGTCCATTTGAAATAATTTGATTTTAAAATGACAAGCAATAGCAAACAGTATACGAATGGACTCGAGTCTAGCTACAGGGGCGAATGTTTCGTCAAAGTCTGTACCTTCTACTTGAGAGTAGCCTTGAGCAACTAATCGTGCCTTGTTCCTGATGATAGTACCATCCTCATTTTTCTTATTCTTGAAAATCCATTTGGTACCTATCACATTGTGTTGCTTTGGAGGCTTCGTTAATTCCCAGACTTTGTTTCGCTCAAATTGATGGAGCTCTTCCTGCATTGCTTTAATCCAGTAGTCATCCTGAAGAGCTTCATCTATGTTCTTTGGTTCGATTAAAGATACGTAGCAAGCGAATCCACAAACCAACTGCCTTCGAGTTCCAACTCATTCTTGTGGATCTCCAATAATATTCGATTCCGGATGATCCTTGGAGATTCGTAGCGTTTGTTGAAATGGAGTACTCGGAGATATATGAGATGATTCCTGCACATTAGATAAACTTGAAGACCCATTAGAAGCATCATTAATATTGGGAGTATTATTATGAGAAGATGCAATAGCAGGAGAATCATCATCTAGAGAGATATCGAGGGTAGATTTTTCAGATGCAAAGTGAAAAGCTTCATCTACTTTAACATTTATAGATTCTACGATCGTCTTAGATTCCAAGTTAAATACTCGATATGCTCTACTATTAGTAGAATACCCCAAGAAAATTCCTTCGTCACTTCGTGAGTCAAACTTTCTAAGATTTTCACGGTCACGTAAAATGTAACACCGACTCCCGAAGATGCGAAAATATTTGATGTTGGGTTTTCTACCACACCATAGTTCATATGGTGTATTTAACGTTCCCGGGCGCAAGAACACTCGATTAATGACATAGACAGCGGTGTTCACAGCTTCAGCCCAAAAATGTAGCGGTAAATTCCGGCTATGAAGCATCACACGCGCCATCTCTTGAACAACCCTGTTCTTGCGCTCGACAACACCATTCTGTTGAGGTGTATAGGGTGCAGAGAATTCATGCTTAATACCGTTTGAAGTACAAAAGTCAATGAATTTAGAATTAATGAATTCTCCACCTCTATCACTTCTAACACGAATGATCTTTTCATTCTTTTCAATCATAATACGAAGGCAGATCTCGTGAAAAGAATCAAAAGTATCAGCTTTCTCTTTTAAAAAATGCTACCCAAGAATACCGAGAGAAATCATCAATCATCAAGAAAATATACCATTTACCTCCCAAAGATAGTTGACGAGTTGGCCAAAAGAAAGAAAAAAAATAGTCTACATAAACTACACAACATTTAATCGTAGAACGATTAAAGACAAGGAGGGATTTCACCTTTGCATACCCAAACCTTTTGAGTTTTGGAGTATGTCGGCAATGGTTGAGAAATTTTCCTTGATGAAGACGTTTTGTCTGATTGATCTTTTTCTTTTGTCATCGTCTTGTTTGGAGTACTACCAACGTTCTTTTCTTTTGAAAAATCCTTCTTTGAATTCCGGGGAGTGAACTTGTTGGTAGCAGTTGCAAGATGTGGTTGATTTGATCTTTGAGCTCCAATCTTGCAATTTCTTTCAATGTGCCCTGCAAAATTACAACGAAAACATACCTTTGTGCTTGACGATTCTGAAGAGGATGAAGTAGGCTTGTTGCCGTTGGTTGTCATGAATTCCGGTGTCGGAGGAGGAGATACCGACTGAGGCACAAAGACTGTCCCAACCGAACTAAAATTGTCTTCAGTTCGATTGTATCCGAGGCCGAACTTGTTTGTTTGACCAAGACCAAGAAGTTTATCCAACTTACTCCTTCCAGAAGAAAATTGCTGTAAGTCATCCTTGAGTTGGCAAATGGTCTCTGTCATTTCCAATTTTTCCCGTCGGGCCTCGCCGTAGAGATTCAAGAAGTAGTTCGCTTTGTTCACCATATCTATATAATTCTTCTCGAGTTGCTCATTGGACTCTTGAAGGGAAACATTTGCTTTTATCAGATTATCCCTTTCCACTTCAAGATCGGTCGAGAGAGAAGTTACCCTTTTTACTTCTTCTTCGAGATCCCGCAATCTCCCTCTCAACCCCTTGTTTTGCTTAGCCGGTTTCTTTGAATCCCTCAAAAGTCTGTGGTAGGCTAGAGCAAAATCTTCACCTTCCGAATCATCTGATTCATTGTCCGTTGCATTCTTTTCAACAGTGGAGTTGGACAACGACTCGGATGTACTAGCCATAAAGCACATGAAGGGTGAAGATGTGGACGCGTGGAATGCCGTGGAGCTCTTTTCTTCATCACTTGAAGACGACTCATTTGACGTTGAGTTGTCATCCCAAGTGACGACTTGCATCGCCTTCTTCTTTGCTGGATACTTGTTGGGACACTCCGTTGCAATGTGGCCGTAGCCTCGACATTTGAAGCATTGTAGTTGTCCCTCTGAACTTTTCTTATCCTTTGAGAAGTTTTCTTGCTTTCTTGACTTGTAACTTGAAGTACCCTTGCCTTTGATCGACTTTCCGAAGGATGGAGATTTACTTGAATTACCCCTTCGAAAGTTGCGGCGAAACTTCCTTGTCAAGAGAGCGAGCTGCTTCTCAAATTCCTCCATAGAAAGGTTCTCGTCATCGTCTGAGGAGGATGTATCCGCGTCTTCTTCCTTAGTTGTTTTCAACGCATAACCTGAAGACTTAGAAGAGGATGCTTTTCCAGAAGAATTGTTAGTAGTAAATGTCATTTCATAAGTTTGTAATGAATCAACTAATTTTTCTACACGTATTTCGTCCGGGTGTTTAATAGTTTCAATGGCAGTAACCTTTGGGCGAAATCGTTCAGGAAGAGTTCTTAAGATCTTTCTTACAATCTTAAATTCTGGAATCTTCTCTCCCAGGTTAGCACATGAGTTTACGATGTCTTGCAATCGTGTATAGTAGTCCGTGAAAGATTCATTTTCTGCCATCAAGATAGAGTCAAACTTGCTCGTAAGCATTTGCAGTTTCTGAATCTTCACGAGGTTAGTTCCCTCATGTGTAACCTGAAGAACATCCCAGATTTCTTTCGCAGTCTCACATGCTGAGACGCGAGAGAACTCAGTTTGAGATAAGGCATTAAAAATAGCATTAATTCCCTTGCCATTGTAAGAAGATGAGTCTAACTCTTCCTTGGTCCATTTCGACCTAGGTTTTAAGGTGTGGACATCACCAATAAATTCAGTTGGATTAGACCATCCTAATTCAATTGATTGCCACACCCGTTCGTCGATGGAAACTAAAAAGGCTTTCATCCGCACTTTCCAGTACGCATAATTTGTTCCATCGAAGAACGGGGGTCGGTTGATGTTTCCACCTTCAACCATTGTTTACAACCCTATTCCCTCTCTGATACCACTTGTTGGGTTATATTTAATAAGGATCTAAATAGGGGAAAAAACACCTAGAGGGGGGTGAATAGGTGTAAACGTATAAACACTCAAAAATCGTTGCGATAAAAACCCAATGCGGAAATAAAAAATAACTCGCAAGATTTTTACGTGGAAAACTCCATCACCGGAGTAAAAAATCACGGGACCGATAACACGGCAGAAATCCACTAGAATTAAAACACGTACAAGGTGATTTACCGTACACACTTACGACTCAACCTTTTCCATACGCTCCTAGAGGATCTTCTCCGCTCGCTCCGCGACGCTTCTCAAATCCACGATCTGCGCCCAACGCCGAATCCACGGCGTCCAACGTCGAATCCACAACGTCCGACCGAATCCACGGTCTTCACCCAATAGCACCCTTCGAATCCACGAATGTGCCTCGCTCCGAATCCACGAGAGCGGTTGAACCTTGAATCCACAAGGACACGCGAATCCACGCGCCGATTTTTGGGGTAAATCGTTATTTTTGGTGGTGATGATCCGCCGAATACTTAGATCAAAGATAGATCGGAAATACCATCTAAGTATTCATTAGTTTGATTCAACTCAAGATGTGAGTATGAATACCTAGAATCAAACTAATCAATATAGATGAAGAAACAAAGAGTATTCTCTAATGATTTCCTTTCTTCTCTATATGTGGATCTAGGGCCGTATCAAATGATATATGAATATGACGGCTCTATTTCAATTTTTGGATTTTTGGATTCACCCTAGAAAAAGAGTCATAGGGTCTATTTATAGGTTAGAAACCCTAGGAAGGAGATAAGAATCAAAAACCTAACATTTCTGGAATTTTGACGGACGGCGATCCGGATCGGATTTGGGCGATCCGGATTGCAGTAGCAATAAAGACGGTTTCCAGAAAACAAACGTTCGGGATCCGGATCGGAATGCCTGATTCGGATCGTTCACACATTTCAGAGAACTCAACGTTCGGGATCCGGATCGTGAGATGCTGCTATCCGGATTGAAGTAATATATGAAACAACAACCTTCGGGATCCGGATCGCTGGCTCTGATCCGGATCCTGAACATGTCCGAACACCAGTTTTTGATTTTTATGCAGTTAAAAGTTCTTCCAAGTGTTTCTACACTACAAGAAGTATTCGGATCACACAAAAATATTTAGTTAAACATACCTGATCCTTTTGAATTCTTCTTTCTTGAGATTGAGTTGAATGATCCAACTTTCTCCACCTTCAATCTTCAAGACTTGAAACTTTCACGAAACTACGCCAACTCAAATTCCGTAACACCATACACATTAGTAACGTAGAAGGCCGTGCCACTGGGGATGTGGGTCAGCTGGACAGTAAGAGAATGGTTTCTCACAAGAGCCCCAGTGCAGGAGAAGATAGAAGAGCACCAGCAGGTAATCAGACCCCCAGAGGCACCAGACGATTTAATGAAAAGACATTTATCATAGCGGCAGCCAGCAAAGGATCTAAGAAAGGAGCGGGACACCGAATCCACCTTAGATTCTTGGAGACAAATTACAGCCGACTTTAATTTGGACACAACCGACTTAACGAGGTAGCGCTTATTCTGGTCGTTAAGACCCCGGACATTCCAACTGAAGATTTGAAACATGGCGACTAACAGACGGCACCACCCGACAAAGACACGGCAGGATCACGAACCCCTAGAGAAGGGGTCCGATGAACAGGAGGAGATCCCGAGCCTCGTTGTCTGAGAGGCGGATCCCGCACTGAGCACTTTTAGCCTTGGTGAGCTCCGAAGAAACGTCCATAGGTTGCGAGGTCCTGCCTTCGCGAAGCAGAATCTTTCGCGTTGTGGCTCTCGCTGCCAGGTCTCCAAGGTGGCAAGAGGCGAGCCGGGGGCTCCTGCGGAGGGGAGAGGAGGAGCAAACCACGGGCGGTCCGGAAGGAGCGGAGACCCAGTCGGCACCGGCGTCAGTAGAAAGCGGCAAGGGCACCCCCGGGGGGTCATCGGGTGACCCAGAGAGGGGCGAAGAGACTCCAGAGAACGGGGGCGACAGGAGGGCGCGAGGATCAAGCTCAAAACGACGGGGGGTTGAGTCCCGGGCCGCCGCACTAGCAAGGACCCACCCCGGGCGGGAATGGGCCAGGCCCCGCCAAGAGACCACAGGGGACAGTGTCCGGGAGGGGGGGAGGGCGGAGGCATCTGCGGCAAATGAGCGTAAGTCCCAGACGAGAAAGAGTTGCGGAGTCGGCAGTCCAGCAGGAAGAGCCCGCAGGGGAGGGCCCGGAGGGCCCCCCGCCACCACGAGGCCACCTCGGCCCCCGAGGCCATCTCGGCCCACGGAAGAAACTCCTAAAACCGGGCCTAAAGGAAGCCCAACAAAGTCACTTGGGTGGCCCGCGCCCCCAGCAACAATCGGGCCCGAGAGGGGCCCAGCAACACCAAGCGACAAAGCCCCAAACAGGGCACCCCCCTTGGGCAGTCCAACCCAGCCCCCTGCAGCACCCGACTCCCGAGAGGGAGCACTGCCCGATGCGGAGAGAGAGAGAGCGGGGGGCCTCCGACTTCGAGCAAGGGGGGCAGCCCGAGGGGCAAGTCTCGGGGGGCGGACTGTACAGGGGCAGCCCCCCCGCGAGCAACCTCCGAACCCCCGACCGAGGGCACCAGCGAGAGGGCGGCAGCGGGTGCCTCGGGGCAGGCGGTCACACTCTGCTCGGGGCCAGGCTCCTCGGGGCAAGCGATCGCGCACAGCTCGGAGGCAGGCGTCTCGGGGCGAGCGGCCGCGTGCGTCACGGCAGCCGCCCTACCCTGCGGGGCCGGTCCGCCGGGGCCCGCCGAGGTACGGTACACCCACCGCCCGCCACCGGGACTTCTACCCCGCCGGTCGCGAGGCTCCGGCGAGTGCCAGGATTCAGACGAGTCCATCGCTTGTCCGTCCGTGGAGCTAGGGCCAGGTCCATCGTCTCCCGAGGGAATCACCCGCCTGGCGATGTTCCGGCCGAGGGGGTCTGTCTGATCGGCCCCCTCGTTCGGATCGCCGCCAGCGAAAGGTATCCCACGGTCGTCGCCTCCCAGGGGGGCGGTGCGCAGCAACTGCACGGTGACAGAAAGGGTGAGGGCCCCCAGGGTGATAAGAATACTCTCAGGAATATCAGCGGGGTCGTCGACGGCAATCTGGCAGCCGAAGCCGTTGAGGTCAGACATAATGAGGCTCTATTCTTCTCCGCGCAGGTACCTGCCGAACTGGCTGACGATGGCGGCGACCCCCGACTCCACCCAGCATTCGAAAGGGAGATTGCACAGCTTGATCCATGCTTTAGTCCGGAGTTGGGATGGGGACGCGTTGCGGTACTGGTTCCAAGGGAAGCAGCGGAGCCTGCACCGCGGCAACCGGATCAACTCCCTGCGGGTGAGGTCTTCAGGACGCACCCAGTGAGGGAGGAGGATCGCGTAGCCTCTCTCGCGGTGCCGGGCCACGTGGAAATCTTCGGAGAGTCCACCGAATCTGTTGGCGAGGTCGGTCGCTATCGCCTCCTGCGGGCAATGCCCCAGGCGGTCCGGGCCGATTACGCTTGCAAGCACAGCGTTGCGGCGAATTTGCTGACGAGAGAGGAAATTCTCCGAAAGGTGGACAAAATGCTTCGTGGCAGGGGGCCGGAACCCCATGGCCCTGTACATTTTCTTCGCGGGCAGGGGCCCGGAGGAGTTGCAGCGGGCGGCGGGGTGCCCGAGCTTAAAACAGCGACGGCACCGGAGGGGTTCTCTGCAATCCCGGATCCGGTGATCCCTCGCAAGACAGCGGAAGCATCTACCCGCGGTCGAGAAGGGGAGGGAGGTCCGCCGAGGGAGGGTTGCAGAGCAGGGAGTCCTAGATCTCCACTGCTTGAGGAGGGAAGGGGAACTGAGAAGGGCCTCCTTATAAGAAGGCGGAGCAGTAGGAACTCGTCCAGAGCCGGAGCTCCCACCAACCCCCAGGGTAGGAGCAGACTTCCGAGAGCGGGAGGTGACCTTAGAGGCAAGGGCTGACTGGTCATAGCAGGCCAAGTCTGCGTCACAGTCGACGTCGACAGGAGCGAACGAGAAAAGAGGGAGACCACTGTGGTCAGCCCAGGAGACAGAACGCTTTGGCTTCTTGCCTCTGTTGGAGCAAGGGACGCGAGCAGCATCTTTTGAAGACGATCCAGCACCCACCAGGGCGAGCGATTCCTTAAAATGAATCTTGTTCCCGTGACTGCCACAGCCAGGAGACGATCCGCCACAAGCGGTCCTAGCGAGGGGGGGCGTCCGACAGGAGCAAGAGGAGGTACGCCAAGATTCCTTGCACCTCCAGGACTTGGAGGTACCCCTCACCCTCCCTCTCTCTCTCTCTTCATCTTCTCAAATCCTTCAAGTTTTTTCTCAGAGGATCTTGATCATGTCATCTGTCCAACTCTTCAGAACTTGATTGGGCAATTCATCTTTCCTAATTCCCTGTTTTTCATCTTTCCTAAATGCTGCTGCAGTACTAAGCTGGAATGAAATTCACGAACCCCTTTAGTTGCAGCAAAAGCTCTAAAGAAACAATTTTCATGTTGTTTGAATCAGTTGTGCAGTGAGCATTCCATCATAATGCGGAATTTGTATCTTTACTTTGAAAAAACTAAGAGGAAAAGAATCACTGCTTCATGTACTTAGCATTGCCCTGTAATGTACCTATCAATCTGATATGATTAGAGTCAATTGAACTAATAATTCTAAAAAGAAATTTTAAAAAAAAAAGAACATATGTGCAGTAAAGGAGAAAAATGCTACACACACACTTTGGACCATTACTGCAACTTTTAAGGATACTGATAAAATCTAATGGTAATTATAATAACTAAAAGAAACTAGTTAAAATATTGTGTTAAATACTGGTGTACCTTCCTAAAATTTAAAATTAACTTATATATTTCTCTCCATAATTTAACTCAACTTATATATCCCTTCAAATTTCAATACCTTATAAAAATATCTTTTACAATTAAATGTTTCCATTTTTTGTTAAATTTTCTTTGGCTTTCAACCCAACTACCAAAGAAAATACTTCTAAATTACAACTTTTGTGCTATTAAAAAAGCTGTTCTATACATCAAACGTTAAGGCTACGAAAAAAATTAAGTAATCGGCTTGCTAGAAAAGAAAAATAAAGTATTTTTGCAAGGTTTTTGATGTTTAGAAGGGTGTGCAAATTGACTTAGAATTTTAAAAAGCATATAAATTACTAATAAGGGTACACCAGTATTTAACCCTATATATATATATATGGTAATTATTATTATAGTATTGAAAAGAAGCTAACAAGAATATATATATATATATATATATATATATATATATATATATATATATATATATATATATATATATATATATATATATGTGTGTGTGTGTGTGTGTGTCACACCATAAAAGAACCAGCAACTAATTACTTCATAAAAGTAATGTCATTTGGTCCTAAATAATAATAATAATAATAATAATAATACTTATTATTAAATGGTGAGTTGTTGGATCATGGATCACTCATCAGTTGTGGACCCCTTCAAAGAAAGAAAATATGGTTAGCTAGATAAATAAATAAATAAATAAATAAGTAAAAAGAATCTAGCGAATGATACAAAAGTCGTCACCCAGATTACTGCGAATTGATGGGAACGTAGAAATAAACAAAAATAGACAAATACTGCATAAAATTATGTCAACAAGAGGCCAAGCGACTGTACCTTTCGCACTTGCAAATCAAAAACAAAAAAAAAATATCCAAATAGCACCCACCCTCTAACTTCTTAGAACAATAATTCGTAACGCCTCAACAAGTGGTAACGTAGCCCCACCTATTATTGTTCCATTGAGAGAGTTGAGTGGATGAGAATTGTGCTATAGCTATTTTTTTGGTTTCCATTAAAGATAATATACTATCCAATTTATTCATTTTTTAAAAACTAACTTAGAATTTTAAACATTAACTATCAAATTAATTTGTAGTGTTAGTTTTGACCTGTTTTTTTTTTGGCTTCGCTTGTAAGACATAGCTGTTTTCGATTGTTGCTTAATTCAACTTCTTTATGAATGAAGCGGTAGCGTGTTATCTAGTTTTTAAAGTTTTTTTGAACTGTTATATATTTATACATATGCAATTGAAGGCACTAAAAAAAATTTGCAAACACATCAATAGCGCATAATTAAAAGCACGTAACAATTCTTTAATTTGTTGGGAGCTTAAAGCATTTCTCTCTTAAAAAATTAGTGATTTGATGGAGCCCGCAAGAAGATGGTGTTCTTATTCTACTATCCCATATATTGTGTTCTCACTCTGGCATATCTTTTATGATTCTTTACATGAGATTGATGGCAAGTAAAAAATACCTAAATTAATTTTACTGGATTTATTATCATGCATGTTTTTTTCCCCTTTCCTTTTCCATGAATAAAATGTCATGCAGTTACTACTAGAAGTATGCCTCACAACTAATGTTGTTCCATTTTAGTAAAGTTTAAAGGGCCAAATTTTGGTACCTTGCATATGAAGTTTTCGCCTTTTATAGCAAGTAGGTTATACGGTGAGATGCTTATTATAGAACTGTTTTATGAAGCAAAGGGAGGAGAGTGGACCATCCTTTTCACACAACAGAAATAGCAGAGGTGCAATATTTATTAGGACTTTATGAAGAGGAATTTGTCCCAGATCAGATGCTCTGTAAGAACTCTTTTTCTCCGAAGTCATCCATCAGTCAGGAACAGTTGGGCCACAAATAATTGCCTTTTCTCTAATTTAGAAATGTTCATCAATTAGTCACACGTAGGATTTATTATACTCAGTCAAAATTGATGAACAATTAAGTTTCTCTGATTTGATCCCCCTTAAGTAATCCGTCGCCTGGGTCGATATGTATAACAGTGAACTTCAAACAAATACATGGTGTAGTTTTTGACAGAATTTTAGACAACTCGGTGGAATATTCGGTAACTTTCTGATGGAACATGTCAGGTTCCAATGGATCCTGGTAGAATTCTGTCAATTTAATTACACATTAGCAGAGGTTGAAATAAATACTCTTTTTGATTATTCAACCATGGAAACAAGAAAATATTAATTAAAATGTTTCGCAGCAGCATCATTAGCATTCAGGGAAGTACCAAGTCCAGAGAATACATCATTCACATGTATAGAAAAAACAGTAGCAGTAGAGAGGACGAAATGGTCATTTGCCTTTAGTGTTTCTAGAGTGATCCTTGAATTGTCATGAGCTCCAATACTTGCTTGGTTATTTCTTGAACGCATCAGATAACTCTAATGGTCCCTATGAATGGCTTACTATTACCCAATGGCCTTGAGGGGGCAATTTTGAGCTCTAAATCTGGTGTCTGGAGATGACCTTGATGCTGTTCCATTGAGGAAGAAGATGATTGCGGCGCATTGCTGGGCGATGTACCCATTATCTCCGGGCAAGTTGCCATGAAATTAAGACACAACAGTGATTTTGTGTTCTGTTCCGATGAATTGCAATCAGCGATTGAATCTGAAGTTGGACTAAGAGACAGCGAAGGAAATTGTAGTTCAGAAGTAGGAATTGCCTTCTCACTCTCATCAACCTAAAACAAAGAATAAAGAAAAGGACAAGGAATTGAATTAGATTTTCAAGCTTAAAACTCACAGCAGAAAGTAGGGTTAAATTTAAATTTACCAGATGCAGTTTGAATTGTGTTTGAGTCTTTATATTGGAGTTGAATGGCAACAAATTTGGTCCATGAAGTTTGACTCAGATTCAGTGTCCTAATTTTAACAATTCAGTTTCTGAAGTTTGAACTTGATTTCAATTTCTACTTTAACTGAACGGCTAAATAAAGACGTAGAATAAACTTTAGCTACAAAGTTGTTGCAACCAAAGCTGTGAGGACAAGATTGAAAAGGAGGACAAACTTGCGAGAATAAAATTTGTAATTAACCTTTAAAAGCATTTGGTATTTACCACATCAAAGAGGCTGGATCGGCGCCTCTTTAGCTTAATAAGGCTGTTCTGCCTGAGGAAGTACTTCTGAGCATGGCTAGCCACCTGGGTTGGAGTTCTTGTAGTCACAAAGTGTCGCGAAATCCCTCGCCAGTCGCCTCTTCCGAGTTTCTCTAGCCCTGCAAGAAATGTTCTGTGCTCTTCGTCTGTCCATGGAACTCCTAGAAATCATACTAGTCGCTAAATTATCCAGGTTGTAATATAGAAGAAGTTTCATAAATCTGTTCCTTTAAATCCGAATTTAATTTGTGGTTGAAGATTAGGAGAGAGTAGGTTATTAATTACTAGATTGAAAGGGAAAAACAGCATCTAGTACCAAAGGAATGAACAAAAAGGAACAAAGGTTTCTTTAATTGGTATAGTCCAAAAAAAAGGGAAAAAAAAGCTCCAATAGGTAGATCTAAAAGTAGAATACGTATCAAGACTCAGCAGTTTTGCAGAATTTAAGTGTACATCTAATTTCATTTCTAGGCAAAAGTATGCAAAACATACTACTATCCAAGAAAAGCACTAAAGGCTAATTGCAGTTTCACACCAGGGCTTTGAAATGATGTCCATAAATACCAGACAAACAAATATTATAAACAAGAAACATTTCCTTAGAAAAAAAAGAAGAGAATAAAAAAAAAAGAAAAAAAGAAGGTATATAAACAATACATAGGTTTGGACAATAAACCATGATTCAGAGGTTTCTCTTAGGAAAAAAGAATTGTAGCCCTCCCTCACATCCTCCAACAAACAAAGGAGTGAGATCCATGATTTTAAAAAAAGTGAGTGAGAGAGAGAGAGAGAGAGAATTGTTGTGGTGACTTACCCTTCTTCCTCTCTTGTGTTTTGCCCACAAGATCATCAGAGAGATACCCACTGTTAATCTTTTCAGCAGCTTCTTCTATTGAAACAAGAGAAGAAGATGATGAAGGGGAGGATGAAGAAGAGATAGGGTATGAAGAAGATGAAGTGGACAAACACTCCATGCTGAAGCTTTTCTTCATGGGGGCACCTATGTGAAGCTGTACCCCAAAAAGCTTCAACACTCCACCACCCTCTTGGCTTCTAAGACTGCTACAAGTCCTTGAATTGTGCCCATTGTTGCCACAATGAGAACATTTCCTAGCCATCTTAATTCAACTCTCTCTGATCAAACTCTGGAGAGAGAGAGAGAGAGAGAGAAAGAGAGACACTTCACTTCTCTATGATTGTCTTAAGAACAGATGGGGTTTAGTGGAAACTACCAAGAATGAGAAGAGACTATAGAGACTTTTTCCCCCCCTCCTTTATTCTTCCTTTTTTTGTTAAATTCTTTTGGTTACTTGAGGGGACAAGCATTAGTATATAATAAGATATGTCATTATGTTTGGTATGTATTAATGCTCACGCATGTCATACATGAATTGCATTTAAATTGCAGAATCTGTGATTTTTTATTTGGTTTAATAAAGAGAATCTTTGAATTAGATACTACCAAGCAGTCAATTAATATTAATACTTCTCCTAAGTCATAACTCATGAGCCAATTCCACCGAGTATGATGCTTTTGTAGTTTTGCATGTGTTTAATGTTTATGCGTACAAATGTACTCATGTGATGTATGGCCATAATTTCTACTTCTAGAATTTGAGATTCTATGAGCTGGATACTGGTATTTGCGTGTAGAATAACACCCAGATGTTGAAATTATGAGTCATTATGCTTTCGACACGTTTAGCTCGATAAGATTATTTAGTTGCTCTTCACACTAGGAAAGAAGTTAATTTATCCTAAATTGTGTATGAGAGCAAAAGAGAGAGGTAACAACTAATTGTTTTGGATGTTGGTAGTTGGAACTTGGAACTACTGTAAAAAATATGAAAAAAAAAAGAAATTCAAAGAGGGGAATCAATCGTCCCTAGCGCAAGTGGCGAAAGGCTTGGTGGTTGATACCCGAGACTCGAATTCGAAACCTAGTTGTTTCACATATCCTCTAAATTACAAAGGAAAAAAAAAAAGTCCTCTACACTTTAGCTTATATTTCAATTAATTTTGCATAAAATATTGTATTAATTTCAATTCTGCTCTTTATTACTATCTCAAATTGCTCAAAAAATCTAGAATAATTGTTCAATCCAAATACAAAATTTCACCGAAATGATTCAACATATAATGTTAGTTCTACATCTAAAATTTATCTAACTTGCAACTGCTATAATAGAATGAAATTTATTTTGACTGGTTATTATTATAGATCTAATCTGAATGTTAGGATCATCATAGGAGCACAATAAGACAATAACTATTTCAGCCAAATAATAAAAAGGCCCCTACAGCCCTGAAAAAAAAAAAAAAAAAAAAAAGCTAAAGAGACAAAAAAAGAAGAAGAAGATGCTTATAATATCGTTGGCCATAATATGGGAATGAATTAAAAAAATGATCTCTTGACATACAAGCAAGCATGTAAAAGATATCTACATTATTATTAAAGGCATAAAAGTACAAAGATATTTTATTTTGCATAATCTTAAACTGATCTACTAATAGAAAGTTCTTTATTGAAACAGAAATATTAAGGTCAGATACCCACTTAAAATAGTGAAATATTGGAATCCCAAGGATGGTAGTGCCAAGTTGTTGGTATTCAAATAACTTTTCTTTTGTACTAAGATCACCCCAACCTGCCTTGGCTTTTTCACCCATGGGAATCTTTCTAAGATAAAAGGAGAAGAGATCTTTGGATTGACTTGGTTTTCTATGTCCACCTTCCTTTGAGTGCTTAAGTAGAATATTTGTCCTGAGTTAATTAGGTCCTTCTTTAGGACTATCACTTTTCTAGAGAAGTTGCTGGTAGGTCTTTTCCTTAACTACACAAACAAATTGCCTCTTCAACATCCACCAAAGTATATAACAGAGAAGAAAGGTTCCACCTAAAATTACTAATATCCCATTGCCTTGCATGATTAGTCTATTATATATTTATCCTACATGATGTAAAAATGCACTGTACGGCTATTTCACTCATGGTCTACAATGAGGAATATAATGTACCTGGTAATGATTCTTTACAAAATACCTTCATATCATCTGATAATCACTTTACCATGCTGTTGATCCCTGTAGAAGATTCCTAGCACACCCTGCAACTCACATTCCTGATAAAGCCACCAGTAAGATTCCATAAATTTTGACAGAAAAGTAGGAGCAACATGCCAAATCTAAAAGCAAAATGGCAAGTTGGAACAGATATTGGTAATTAAAAAGGAACCAAAACAGTACTATCCAAAAAGGCAAAAGGAACAAAAGAGACATCGTTTGGTAGTAAATGTAACTTGTCAGTACATTTTGTACTACCTTAGTATACTTTTCAAGGCAATAAAATTAGTATTAACTTCTGGGTGGAGTATGTTTAGGACAAATGTTCAATGTCCCAGTTTATACAAAATCTTCTTTTAAAGAACTGATCTTATAATTAATGGCCACAATGTGTGGGAAAATATTGCTAACGAGGTAGTGTTTACAGCGAAATTTGAGTCTCTTTACCAATCCTAAGTGGTACGGGCATGACAATGAATACCTTAAGCTAGAAAAGATGCCCCGTAACGCTAATGGTGATCACATCAAGTTTATTAAACTTGCATCAATTATTGGGAGCTAAATTACTTGGTGGGGACAGCCTTATTGCTCTGTGACAAAGACATTTCTCCTTTATGAATACAGATGGCCAATTGAAGTAAAGTCTTTAGAAATAGTTTGCTTAAGAAAAGATTAAAGTCAAATTATTCGCGGTTGATGACTTTTCTGGCAAAAGGAGCGCATCATTATCGCAGATTTGGATCGAAGTCTCCATCACAAATCCATATCTTAATCCACTAAAATTGAATATATTCAAAATAACCCTTATGTTAACTAATTCAATATCAGAAAAATAACACATGGTTTCTTCAAAAGAGGCATACAGAAAAGAGCATCCCATACACTCTTCCAATAAAACAGGCTTGAATATGACAAAAGTTGGTTGGGAGGATGCATTAAATTCTTATCTATTCGTCATACTTTATACTCCCAAGGTAATATATGATTAAAATGGTTGATTAATGAGAATTAATATAGGCAAAATATAATTGTTGTAAAACAAGGAATTGAACTTCCTATTATTAATAAAATAAGAGACAAGGATTAGCCACCGAACAAAGCTAACAAAGAAATAGTTTCTTTGCAACTGAACTGAAACAATTATTATTATAATTAATTTGAGAATAGTGAGATTCCACAGGCGTAATCAATAATTTGTTTAAACTTTTCCCTCTTCAAAGTAGTTTAAAGAACCTTGAGGTTTAAATAGCAGGGAATTTGAAATTTTCACTAATCTAGTATAGTTTCTTTACAAATGAAATCAACTTATTTTTCCCTAGATCATTTACAACTCTTCTCTATTTTGGCTTCTGAGATAGATGACGGGTAGCCGAAATCCACAGAACAGCTCAAAAGGCGTACGGATCAAATGTTAGCAATCTACAAATAGTCTTCATCTACCCCTTGACAGAAAAATACCAGCTAAGTTTTGTTAAGTTCATAGTCAACAAGTAGTTGGACATGAGCCCTAACAATTTGAAAATAAAAATTTGACTATGTCATTTGGCGATTAACCAGTAAAATCCCCATAGTCGAACTGCAGAAGCAAAAATTTTGATGAAAATTAGGGACAGCCGAAGAGGATGTAGCCAGAGAGATTAAATGCTGAGAGAAGGAATTGAAATTTCCAACAGGTAAAAAACTAAAAATGTATGACGAACTCTTCAGCTTTAGGCCATTTCGAGACGGTTTTCTCAAACTTTTATTTATTTATTTATTTTGATTGACACTCCTCAACTGATGGAAGTAAATAAATACTTATTTTCCACAAAAAGTTTCTTTTGTGTATATGAGCATTATATGGTCAAATCTCACCATAATTAACCGAAGTTATCGGCCCGAGAATTCATCAGGCCAAATTTGTTCTGATTATAAACCCCTTGAGAACTTCATCAACTCCATCTATTGATACTCAAGGATCTTCACCTGCTTTTAAATCCTTCCACATTTGGTTTTTTGGTAACAAAAGCCTCTTGCCTACTCAATTCATCTAATAGCTTATCCATCCTCCTTGCTACAACTACATATTCTTGTACTCAGTGCAACTTAAGCATGTTTTCGCAGGGATGAGTTTCATACATTGAGATTTAGCAGTTTTATTTACGCAAAAGTGATGATCCATCTGCCTACGCTGCCTATGCTAAGACACCATGAGATTGAAAATTAATGATTTATATCAAAATCAAAGTGTCTTCTAATGCTCTAACTACTCTTCCTTTATTAGTGAACCCCTGAATCATTGCAGCAGTGAAGTGTAGAGAACACAAAACATGAAATAAAAGTAAGAAATATCCAGTAAATTCGTGAAATACCAGATGAATTTGAGCTATACTCCACGAAATTCGAAGATGAAATCGCACAAACTAATAAGAATCAAATTGCAGCAACATATATAAATAACTTTGATCTTAATTTGAGTCTCCCACAGAGAAGATAAACCAAAACGAAATCTGCAATTAGGGTTTTTTTAAAAAAATTTTAATACCTCGAGCAAGGTGGAGGAGAGGGGAAAAACACCGAGCACGAGGAGGTGTAGAGAGAGGAAATGGGGGTGGTGTGCGTCGGAGGAGAAGAGGCTTCTTCGACATAAAGTGCCGGTTAGTGGTTTCCGAACAAGTCGTCAGCGACTCCTAGTAAGACGCGGAGTTAATTGAAGTCGGTGGCGAGGCTGCTTAGATTGCCGAATTATTTCAAGTCGGTGGCGAACCACAACTCGGTGCCGAAACAGTTTCAATGGATAAATTGCACTTATTCCCCCGAGTTTTTGTAATCTGTTAGTTTGCTCCTTCGACTTTTAAATTGGACATCCCACGTCTCAAACTTTTAGAATTGTTTTATTTTCCGATCAATATTACGGGGAAAAAAAAAATCAATATTTTCATTCGAAATGTTTTAGTCTTTTATTCATTTTATACTGTCAGATTTATGTAGAAAAAATAATATAACGTAATCAAAAATAAAATAGAACAAAATTATGAAATAAAGTCAAAATCAATGGATGCATGATATATAAGTAAGTATATGTGTACTAAGTACTAACACAACAAAGCTTTTTTGACTATCCAGAGTATTCTAGCTCAATTCTCACACATTTTGGTGGTAGTAAATAAACTAAAAGTGAAATAATTTCAAAATTTTATATTGTTGAATGCTTGAATCATAAATTTCAAAATGAAAATAAAATAAAAATTACCGAATATTTGAAAATTAGCAAAATTAATTTGCTTTTGAATTCCATACGCACATGATTGATTCTACCGCTGGATATTAGCGAAATTAATTTGCATGGTGAGTATCAGAGGGTGGGGATTAATTATGCTAAAAACTAGCGACTAGATGAACCCGGTGCATAGAGTATCATATGCTCCGGACGGTAGGAAATTTGCTTTTGAAATTATGGTGCAATTTTCTGCAGGTTACAATGCAGCCTCCTCAATAGAGTCTGCAACGAAATAAGCGCAATTGCCGAGTTCAGTGGAAAAGAGTGCAAGTGCAATCAAACGAGAATACACATGTATGACACCTCAATGGATCAAACGTCTAATTTCGTAATTTCGTAATTTCGTTATATATCTACACTGTGAGAGATTATCTCCGCTTTATTATAAGAGCTAACCCGAAAAAAAAAGCTAGGGTTCTTCTCCACTCCCCTCCTCTCCCCTCCTTTCCGCCGCCATCTTAAAACCCTAGCCCTCTTCTTCCTCCAAGCCCCCTCCCTCTCGGATCTTAGGGTTTTCATGGCGCTCGACACCTCGGCGATCTCCTCCGAGTGCTAACCCCGCCGCGAGCCTCTTCCGATCCCGCCTCCCGACCCCTCCCCCGCGCGGAAATGGCCACCGCTAACCCCTTCGATCTCCTCGGAGACGACGACAACGACGACCCCTCGCAATTGATCGCCACGCAGCAGCAGAAGATCGCCGCGCTGCAGCAGAAGATCGCCCCCAAGAAGCCCGCGGCCGCTGCTCCGGCGAAGCTCCCCTCGAGGCCGCTCCCTCCTCAACAATCAGGTGCGTACCATTTCCCTTTTATAGTTGCTTTCTACGCTTTAGCACGTGTTTTTCTGTGTCTAATTTGCTATTGGATGCGAACTTTAGTGTAGATTTTGTTGAGGAAAAAGGTCGAGTTCACATTTTGATTCTAACTACACATTCTCTTCGTTGTCGTGCTATTATTGGCAAAGTTAGTGTTAAACCTAACACGTTTCTTACAGTGAGAGAGGCAAGAGTTGGTGAGGCGCCGAGACGAGGTGGTGGGGGCCGAGGTGGGCCGCCGCAGCGTGGGAGGGGTGGGCGAGGAGGTGGGATTGGATCAAATCGGGATATTGGGCATAATGATGCCAATGGCTTTTCTGGTAATGTTGGTGGAGGTGGTGGTGAAGATTTAGATAGCGGTAGGCCCTCAGAGAGGGGGCGAGGCGGCTATCGGCCGTCTTATCGTGGCGGCAGGCGCGGTGGGTATGCGAACAGAGAGGCTGAAGGTGATTCTGAACAGCCGCCTCGGAGAATGTATGAGCGAAGGAGCGGAACTGGCCGTGGGTACGAGGTTAAGCGTGATGGAGCTGGAAGGGGTAACTGGGGAACCACTGATGATGATATGATTGCACAGTTAAGAAGTTTTCTTTTCACTGCTTATTCTGCATTGCTATTTACCGCATTGGTAACCCGCCCATTGTTGTCGGTGAGCCAGCTTTCTTTACATGGGAGCCAGTAGTCGTTTAGCTTTTCACATTTTCAGACACAACATGTAACATTGACTTACAACTTTGATAAGCTAAGCAACTAACTGCTGTCATGTACACAAAGCTGAGTTGTTAGCTACATTCTAGGGTACCTTCTGAGGTACACATATCCTACAGATGTTACTTAGATGTTTTTGTTTTTGTTTTTGTTTTACCTATTTGCTTTGCTTGAACTTCTGTTTTGGGAAGGGTAAATGAAAATGTGGGCATCGATGAGAAGGCTGTTGTTCCTGAGAAGCAGTCAGAGCAGGATGGTGAGCCAGCACTTGATGCAAATAAGGATAAGGAAGGTGCGGAGAATGAAGATAAGGAGAAGGAACCAGAGGATAAGGTATATATGATGCTTGTTCATCTCTAAGATGTAAGCCTGTACTATATGGATGCTTCAGGCTATGCACATTTGGACTAGATGCAGTCCGCATTAAGAGAATTATAAGAAAAACAAGCATATTAACTTAAGAAAATGACTATGATTGAACGTTTTAATACACAACCACTAAATAAGAGCATTGAAATAGCATGTTGGATTTAAGGGTTTAAGACTAACCGGTCACAGTACACGCATGTTGGATTTAAGGGTTTAAGACTAACCGGTCACAGTATATGCATGGTGTATTGAATGTACAATCTGGTACTAGAATTTGACCATTTGGTCTGGTTTGGTCGGTCTAATGAGTAATGACTTGCTTTCTCGCCTTTGAGAGAACCTTATGGCTTCCTTATGCCACTATTGGTTCCGTTGCAGGCGGACATTGACTTCCTTCAGAAGCCCTTTTATCTATATGGGTTCAGCTGTTCTAACTGCTGCTTCCAGCAGGGCTTTGGAATATTTATTTATTTTTTAATTCAACTATCCTATTTTGTGAATGACTCACATGCAGGGTCACTAACTAGTTTTGAAGGCTCATTGTGAGCTATTCGTTGCACTTCTAGTTGAAGTATAGCTGAAATAATCACGATGAAAACCCTGAATAGATTGTATAACTCAGATTGAGCCTCAACATAGAGCTTTCAGTGGCCCCCTGTATCTAGCTAGTTTCTTTGTTTCGCAGCATTAATATTTCTTTGCTGCTTTTCCTTTCAGATTCAATGACTCCAGACTGAGTTGATACCAAAATTAAATACAAGCTTATTGTTTTAACATTCTTTTAGATAATGTAGCCAGACCACAAGGCCTTGATAGTGTAAATTAGTGCATCATGTGCACTCTTTTCGCCCATATTAATTGCAGCATCAAGGTACTGCATCCCTTCAAGGCTGCTCTTTTAAAGCTATCATAAGAATGTGATATCCCAGGATTTGGAATAGTCCTATATATGAGATATAATAGGACTAAACCTCTTAATCCGGCTATAGCATTTTGGGCGGTGGTTAAGCCCAAAAGGTTAAGAGAGTAAAGCGTACTAGAGCTAGAGTAGTCTTAGAATGGGTGACCCCTGGGAAGTGAGGCATCACAAAATAGTGATAACCCCTAGGAAGTGAGGCATCACAAAATAGTGATAACTCACATATGTTAATCCAGTACTCATTAGATTCACTGACCATTCTATTTCTAGATCTTTCTTTTGTCTTCCCTTTATTCTTTTCCTTCTTTTGATTTTTGGTAACTTGTATCCAATTTATTTTTTGAGAATTTATATCTAGGAGAGCTGTGAATCTATCTTAAATATCTGACATTAGTTTTGACAAGAAAATTCATTGCTTCTTGGTACCATACAAGTTAATACATAAACAGTATAGTAGCATCTTCTCCAAGTAGGCTTATGTGTATATATATCTGATGGCCTACTTATGGTTCCTTTCCATTAGGAAGGTCTTGGTTGAGCTTTTCTCCACCTATTTTTTTACCCCCCGTGATCTCTTCTTTTGGGCAATGCCACAACTTTAGTTACCCTAGAAAGAGTATTCTTATATAAATGGATCATTTATATATTTTTCAGAAACATGAAATGAGCATGAAGTTATTGTTTTAGAAAGTTCTGTCTACATGAAAATTCACGTTGTAAAGATATGGTGGACTAAGAAGAATTGATTTTTTCATTTCCTGTAAAAATATGATTTAGGCACGAGCTGTTCTCTAGGCTCTTTTCTATTCAATTTTCTTATGACATTTCATTTGTTTTATTGGAACATGCATAAATTAAGCAGTTTTTATATGGACCGATCTACCTGACTAGCTTAGGAAACTAAATTCTCTTTGCAGAGTAGGCTTAATAAACAAATGAAAGTTGTACTCCAGAATCCAGATTATTTTTTGCTGTAGTGTAGAAATATGCAGTAAATTCTTCAATTTCGAAGTTCTATGCCATTCCTGAAATACTTGCATCCTGTAGAAACTTTGCTCGGTTAGTTGGTCCTTTTAAATTTGGAACACGTAACATCATCTTAGAAAGTACAAACTAAACAGTAAGACTGTATGATAAGTGAGGCGGTATGTTTATAAAGGCAGTGACAAAGTTTTAACTGCTCCTTCAGTTCGCTCTTTATTCCCTTTTCTATGATCTTCTGCATATGTTTTCATGAACCTTTGCTGGCTGTGACAGGAAATGACTCTAGAGGAATATGAGAAAATCAGGGAGGAAAAGCGAAAAGCTTTACTTGTAACGAAGGCTGAAGAGAGGAAGGTTGAATTTGACAAGGATTTCCAGTCTATGAAGCAGCTTTCAATAAAGAAAGACAATAATGATATCTTCATAAAATTGGTAAAGCTTCCCATCCCTACTTGGTTCTTTATTTGTAGCAACAATGTGGAGGTTTTCTCTAACAGTGATGATCTTCGATAGGGTTCTGACAAGGATGCTGGTAAGAAAAGAGAGAACGAACGGGACGAAAGGGCTAAAAAGGTAAAAAAAAAAAAAAAAAAGGCTGTTCGCCCTATTATCTATCCATTGCCCCTGTGATGTCTGAATCTTCACATCTGCCCTATAAAACTTGATTTGGTAGGGATATATCTGTGTACTTTAGAAAAATACCCCTCTTTAAGAAACCTTTTTTTTTTTTTTTTATAGAAAACCAATTTACCCCATGTATCGAATTACTCTCCAACTATAAAAGATATGATAATCCATATTTTTGCAGGGAATATGCATAAATAGATGATTTTTCAGGATGTACATAAATCTAGTGTACGGGTAGATCAATTATACTTGAATTCCTTTTCTTGCAGTCTCTGAGTATCAACGAGTTTTTAAAGCCCGGAGAGGGAGAGGAATACTATAAACCAGGTGGCCGTAGCCGAGGCCGTGGTAGGGGTTCATTCAGAGGTGGTTTTGGTGGCAGCAACACGAGCTCTCGTGCGGCCCCTTCAATAGAGGATCCCGGGCAATTCCCCACTCTTGGTGGTAAGTAGAAGATTCGAGTTGCGGACCTCTTTTTGCCCTTTGTGCCCATCTTTACCTGTGTTCTCTTTTAATTTATCGTCCCTTAATTCAGAAATAGTTGTCAGGATCTGGTACAATAAACAATGTTCCCTGCGCTTAAAACAGATTCGGTTGCCACTTTATTTAAATTTCCGTTTTAACATTTTAACTGTAGTTCTCGCGTTTGACAACTTACGTCGTATTTCCCTACCAGTAGTTACAGCTTCGATGCTCTCTTATGTTTTCACTCATTCACCAATCAACATTTTCAACGACCTTTTCAATTATCGTAAAATTTTTTTAGCCTGATTTATTCGTAGTTTGCTCGTCGCAGCTGCCATGTTATTGTTATCAGCGAAGAAACCTTCTTAGATGCTTACTGGGTCTCTGCTTTGTGGGTGCTCTTTTTCCTTTGCAAGTAGAAATCATGTTTATTAAATTGACTTGAATGTTCCTTTCTATAGGTATGCATGTATTGTTCTATATTATTTTGTGTTTTAATTTATTATCCAATCTATTTATACCTTTGTTGCTGTGATTGTGGGGACTGGGCACCCAAACATGATGTTCACGAGATTGTTTATTGCAGGGGCCCTTTCGGTCCAAGTGGATTTTCGAATTCTCGTCCACTCCACATGCATTGCTGCATTTTTTTTTAAAAAAAAAAAAATTATAAATTTTTTATAATTTGATAAATCAGTAAAATTATTTTTTTTTTGTCGAATGATAAATTAGTTTGTAATGCACTCTGACCAAATGATAGATGGTAATTAATTTTAAAAAATTTGGAAAGTAAAGGAAAAAAAAAAAAAAAAAAGGTTACAGTCCTAAATGAGGACTAAACTTTCTACTCTTGTGGGCTTTTCGGGGATAATCCGGAAGCTTCATACTTTTTTAATTAAGAATATAGAAATCATTTCAAAAACTGAGCCAAACAAATATGGCATGGTCCCAACAATGGCGAAGCTCGTGTCATTGTTGAGAGAATGATGGCACATTATACCGTAGGGGGAATTTGGTTGTACATAAAATTATGAAAATAATTTTTTGTGGTTGATTTGTGGGAAATAAAAAAAAAAAAAATCTATCCATATTTCTTTGTTTGATTAGGTGAAAACAAAAAAATAAATAAGTTGTAAGCAGTTTTAATTTTTATTTTTGATCAAAAATTGATGAAAAATAAAAATACATGGTCAGTATATTTTATTTTACAGCTGACTAAACACGCCCTTAGCTTAGCTAGGCTTTGAACTTGGATATCTACCTTGAAAGCTTTTATCACTTATTGTTGAGGCATTCACAGCATCAATGTTATAATAATACATTTTTATTTTGTAATCAGCGCATGCAAATATTAATGCACCCATTAGGTACAATAAAGTTGTAACTCAGTAGAGTCGACACAGGTTACATTACAAAAGCATCGGAACAAGTTTAGAGTATGTTACAAAAGCATACGAAAGCATGGGAACAAATTCAGAGTTAATGCTATTTCCACGTGCAAACAAATTTTTATGTGTGGCTCCAACTCTTCCGAGGGATAATGAAAGAAAATTAATTTTTAGCCGTGTGTGTGGTTGTATATAATAATAATATGTGTGGCTCCAACTCTTCCTAGGGATAATGAAAGAGATGTAGCCAGTGAGATGCACAAATTATTTTTTATATACTTTCATGCAAGATATATTCTGTTTCATGTATGAAAAATCAAAGTACTCAATGCTTATGTATGTATGTATGCATGATATATATAATATAATAGTGGATTGCTATTTATTTAACTGATCAAATAAGAAAAATGACACTCTTCGATTGCTCTTTAAAAAGTTGGCCAAAATGATTGCTTGCTGGTCTTTTCACAGGAATTACTGCAGAACTGGACAAGGGGAAAAAAATGTGAGCATGAAAAAGTTATATACGAGAGCAACATCTCTCGACCCTTTCGTTTGGCCAAACCCGTCTAATGGTCCAAAATTAGGATCCAAATGGGATTGATCGTAGATCTGCTAAGAAATTAAAGTTAGATTTTAAAAATTCACTTGTGTCCAAAACTTAGTCTGAGTAAAATTAACAGTAAAAAAAAAATAAAAAATTAGATAAAAATTAACATGTTATGAATCCGGAGGGATCCGCTCCTTCTGTATCCCTGAAGCTTGGGAGCTCCAAATTGCTTTAAAGGTCACACTTTTCAAAGCAAAATAACATTTTTCAATAATGTTTCATTCTCCTTCGTTTTTTGTTTTATTTTCCCCTTTATTTATTTATTTTTATTTTTTTTCCGCTAGAGGCAAACAAATAAAAAGTGGTTCGGTCCCTTTCTTTGACTTCTAACTAGTATTGCCCAGTGTTCTTTTGCTATTTTTCCTGATGCTTTTCTTAATAAATAAATAAAATAAAATCGTGCTCCAAATTTCTGAGTAATACTTAGAGCGTACATTAGAAGATTCTTTTTTAGTATTGTCCTGAGTTAGTGATCTAAATCGGACACCGAAATTAAAGTCTAAAGATATAAATCATTAGTTTACTAATTATTTATATTGTACGTGAATTTGAGAGTACTCTTTTTAACATTTTTCTTTCAGAAGCTTAGATTACAAAAAAGAGAGCAAGAAAGAGAAGAAAATTGGACAGTTCATGAAACTAACGTTAGAGCGAAAACCGAAGAGAAAACAACAAGTAATTAATAGATCGTTAGGTGGTTTAAGATCTTATGAAATTGAAAGACAATAAGCAAGTCATAGAGAGGTTAATTAGTAGATAATTCCAAAGAAATAAAAACAGGAGAACAGTGACAAAAACAACACTAATCCACTGTGTTCTTCTTCTCGGGCAAAATTGTGGGGGCTCTGATTTATTTGTTGATCAATCTCTTTAATTGGAAGCTGCCTTTCTCTCAAAAAAAAATCTCTCTAATTGGAAGCTATTACAAGTTGTCTATAGCATAGATATATATTGTAGCTGCATGCAGCATATAGATGCTGAATCATATGCAATGTTTCTAAAGTGACCCGGATTTATCTTTTAATATTTTGTCTACAATTATTTTCTTATTAATTTCTAGTGCCATGCATGATCCTTTACCTGACCTTATACTTTTAAATAAACTGGTTCAATATACAAGCTTACCCATACACCATATGGATTAGTATAAAACCTCTGCATGCAATTAATCTAGATCATATATATATATATATATATATATATATATATATATATATATATATATATATATATATATATATATATATATATATATATATATATATATATATATATGATTGACATATGAAACAAAGATATATAGTGACAGTGCCTTTATTGGTTTTAAGGGGTCCATGAATGCATAATCATGCATGTTTATGTCCTTTACCTATTGTTGTTAAATTCTTTGTTAGATTCCTATGTGGATTGTGTCGATCGCCAATGGCAGCAAACAAAACTGAGAAAAGTGACCGAACATTTGCGTCTGACATAGTTTCTTTCTTCCAAACAAAAATACTCTATATTCTTTTTATTTTTCAACAGCTTTTCTTTATTAAAATATAAAAGCTTTAAATTGGAGTTTGTATTAACGCCTATCCAGCCGTTATAATTTTTCTGTACCTACTAATTTTTGTTCGGTCATTATTTTTATTTTTATCTAAAGCCTTTGGCAATTAAAAGTTAGCAGGTAAGGTATCGTGTGCGGTAAAATAGGCCTAAAAGCAAAGTTCTAATTTTCAATTAATAGTATATTTTCTATTTGTCGTTCTCAAATAATACACTCTACAGTAATACTAAGAAATCCATTTTAGCTTTCTAATAAGTTCAGCAACTTTTTATTTTGTGTAATACTCTATTAGAGATGATTATAGATAAAATTAAAGCGACAGCTGGACCAATTAAAGAGGGTTTAATTGACTTATATCAGCACTATATATATATATATATATATATATATATATATATATATATATATATATATATATATATATATATATATATGGTGTTTGCACTTCCATAGTGCACTTCCATAGTGCTGGACCAATTAAAGAGGGTTTAATTGACTTATATCAGCACTATATATATATATATATATATATATATATATATATATATATATATATATATATATATATATATATATATATATATATATATATATATATATATATATATATATATATATGGTGTTTGCACTTCCATAGTGCTATATCTAGCAACTTCATAGAAACATTAGATGGATATCTCCTCAAAAGTATTGGCTCCTATGAAGGATATGCATGGTATGCAATCGATCCCCATGATCTTAGATGTGAAGTTTTTATTTTCTTTATTCTATGTATCTAATTAACAGTACTGCTCTGTATATATCTGTTACTCCCTTATTTGTTGTTTTTTACAATATGTTAGCAAATGTTGTTGCTTTGGACTATTCTTGATCTTTCTAAGATCAGTGTTGCTCCGTAAATAAGTTAATTTACTATTAGTTACAGCATGTAATTTGATTGTACTCTCTCTTTCTCTCTCTCTCTCTCTGTGTACATATATATTGCTCTAGATTTGCATATGTATTGGAATTAAATTAATTGCTGATGTTCACTATATTTTTAAGATAAAAAATCTCATATCAATTTTCTACGTGATAGTATATATATAGCAAGGTTACAACTTAGTAGCCTTTGCTTAAGAGTCAATTTTCTCATATGTTTGAGTTAATTACTACGTACCTTGTATATATCCATTCCACTATTTCCATGAAGCAAAATATTGTTGTACCATATAAATTTGTCTATAAATACAGCAAGGAGGTTCGGATTGGATTTTCCCTTCAACCTCAAAAAATAAAGAAGAAAAAAAAAATCATTAATCAGGAGAAGTAAAAATGCAATAATATATTTCGTTACCAATACATATTCCCGAATAAGATACTCTATGGAATCTGAGCAACTTTTCCAATCACACAAATTTTATCTTCTAATACCTCAAACAAGCCCCTTGAATATTTTAATATTTAATAAGTATGTTGTTTCCTCTGATCTATATTTATATGTATACATTTATGCGTCGTGCTATTTTATTTTTGTGAACACAATCTCCTTCTGTTTATAATTCATAATCTCCTTCTGTTTATAATTCATTTTTAATTATAAAGCTTCTAAATCAACGGCCCATATCATTAGATATTATTTAAAATATTTAAATATTTAGTGAGTAGTTGATAAAATATATAGCGCCGACTCTCTCTCTACTCTCTCTCTCTCTCTCTCTCTCTCTCTCTCTCTATATATATATATATATATATATATATATATATATATATAAAATTGAGCTTTTATGTTTTTAAAAATACCGAGTCATTGGTGCTTGTAAGTTTTTTGCTTTTGGATGAAAAAATGTGCAGTTAGGATGCTAGTGGGTCCCATAAATTTAGTGGATAATTGATGGAATGATATGATCTAAAGGATGAAATTGATTAAAGAGATAGATCTAATGATGAAAAATTTATAAGCATCAAGTGATTGGTACTTTTACAAACACCATAGCCGGACTATATATATCCGGTTACTATACTTTTATGAGTAAAACCCTTTCGTACTTATAAATTTTCGACTCTTGGAGAAAAGAATGTGTGGTTAGGATAATAGTAGTCTCTAAGATTTATACTATTTTACCAACAACTCACTAAACCCCTAGGGGGACAATTAGCATCCTAATCGCTCATTCCTTCATCAAAGAGCGCAAAAGTTATGAGTACAAAAAAATTTATACTCATAAGAGTTAAGTAACCCTACACTATATATATACATATATATATATATATATATGTATATATATATATATATATACATATATATATATATATATATATATATATATATATATATATATATATATATATATATATATAGTTGTGCTGGAATGCTATTGATAGCACAAGCCCAACTTTGCCACCCATTTTGTAGTCCTTGAATCGCATTGAGATTCGTGAAGCTCTTTAATTAAAAATAAGAGCTTTTTATTTTTTACTTTTTCTTATTACTTTTTTTTTTTTTTTTTTTTTTTAAAGAACTTTCACGAATCTCAATGCGATTCAATGGCTACAAAATGGATGGCAAAGTTGGGCTGGTGCTATTAATAGCTAGCATTGCAGCACAACTCTCTCTCTCTCTCTCTCTCTCTCTCTCTCTCTCTCTCTCTCTCTCTCTCTCTCTATATATATATATATATATATATATATATATATATATATATATATATATATATATATATATATATATATCCTACTTAATTGCCTTTCGTGGTTTGTATTCAATTTTTGTCTGAGTATTTATGAGCTAACGGAACCTAATCACATGTTGGCTCGTAGATTAAATATATATCCTACTTAATTGCCTCTCGTGGTTTGTATTCAATTTTTGTCTGAGTGTTTATGAGCTAACGGAACCTAATCACATGTTGGCTCGTAGATTAAGTTTTATACTTATGTTAGGTGAAAGCTTTTTGCATTGAGATCTCACTTATTATTCTAATATTATTAGATATTATATATTATAAACCTTTGACACACTGTTTTGTTGGAAATTTATATAATGGGTAGGCATGGGAGGATAAAGTTTAGTCGAAAGCACAAAAAAAAAACCTTAATAAATTATTTACTTTGTCAATTTAAACGGGACCTTATTGCATGTGACACACTCACTTTTGTCTTTATAGTTATGTCCATTAGCTATAAATTATTTTAATTAATTTCCTATGCAGTCAATTGACGTCCATGGTGACGATCATAATTAAATATATAGGACAAAACAACATTCAATTTTGGTTGTTTTGTCCTCTATTTATCCATTAAATGTTGTTTAATTTGTCCTCTATTTGTCCATGGTGACAATTATAAATGCTAATTTAAATTTTAAGCAGCCCATGTGCATCTATCTATATTATATACGTACTCAGTGGTTTCTATTTTATAATATAAAAACATAGTTTGTGCATATATGCATGGCTAGTTAGCTACCATGCATGCAAGTACTAAATCCACAAGGTTGAGATCTCCTCAGAGATGTATGGATACTGATCTGAAGAGTAAGCAAGGTACTTAATTTATTTTCCAATTTGATTTGATTTTTTGTGTTTTTTGTTTTCATTTCTCGCCCTTAGTTTAGTGTGGTAATTAATTTCCAAAAATGAGTTAAATTCAGTTTCCATTTTGCAGCATATTAATTAGATTTTAGTTCTCTTTCTCCCTCTCGATCAACTTGTTGAGAAAAGTAACTTATTTTCTTGAAAATAATCCTCCTACCTTTCTCTCCTTGATTGTTTGTTTATCATCATGATGATCAGCTATTTGGAATTAATTAGTAATAAGCAATAGCTACTTTGGGAACATTATTATCCTATATATGTTTTACAAATAAACTGCTCTTATTTGAGTGAAAACACATTTTGAATTTGGTGATAAGCTTTCACTATTTCTATTTTTACCTTAATTTTCGCTTAGAAGTTTATCAAGTTTTTGTTACAAGTTAATGATTCGTTAAATAAGTCAGAAAATAATCTGTCCCGTAACATTTATCCTATTTAAATCTTCGCATTTCTATATTTCTATATTTCTATATTTCTATATTTCTATTTTAAGTTAAAAATTAATATTTATGCTACTATTAATGAGTTATTTTGTTTTGTAATAAATAATCGCCATTCGGGTTTATATGGATTTGGATTTAGATTAGGCCCAAACCCGGCTCCCATTATAGCGGTGGCGTGCCGGCGTTCCGCACCGCACTACAACCGAGAATCTGGGCCAAATGGGCCCAAAGAGAATGTACGCCTATTCACCCATTTTAGGGCCACTTCTGGCCTAGCCTAATTCGGCCCATTTAAGCCTATTTGCCTTAATATTTATTTATTTATTTATTTATTTTTTTTGAGATAATTTATTATTTACTCGTTTATTTTTAAAATAAATTTTTAGTCAGAAATGTGAAGTAACTAGTTTTTCCTCGAATATCAACTATAAAATTTTTTTGGAAACAATTATTTAATTTTTGGCTGTATAAAATGAACACTGCTGCTGCTTCTGGTAGAAGCCTGAGTGATTGTTCACTTGCCTTCTCAGAAAAAAAAAAAAAAAAAAAAAAAAAAAAAAAAAATGGCTTCTGTGTTGCTGTTCTCCTTCAGGTCCATTCTGTTTTCTCAATCTTAAGTTCACATTATAATGTTCTTAATTTCGTGCTATTTAGCATGCCATTTTTAACATGCCATACAATTTATTCTGTGGATTAAAATTCTGCATCATAGATTCAGTGTTATCATACTTTTTATTCTCTTTTTTTTCTTTTTAGTCTCTCATTAGAACATTTTGTTGAACAGGTTGGTTCCATATGATAATTTGTGGGAGAGAATTCAATTTGGGTTCTCCCTGCACCCAGAGAACCCTAATAGATATCATCAATATTTTCTTCCTTGTTGCCTATATCTTGGGTTTATTATTCACCTCCTTCAGAAAAAATTATGCAAATGGGAACCGGAATCGGCGTTGGTATTCGATTATTGTTTCATTATGTTGTGCATTAATCGGCATTGTGTATATAAGCTTGGGGATATGGGATTTATCCAATGGAAAACAAAGTATTTCTAATTTGGTGGTTTATTTTGTTAGGGGTGTAGTTTGGATTGCCCTAACAATTTCCATGAACATTCACCCAACCAAATGGGTCAGATTTGTAGCTTTTATATGGTGGGTTTCATTCGCACTACTTATCTCTGCTTATAATTTGGAGGTTTTGTTGAATGCCCGCCGCGCCGAAACCCTTGAATTGATATCATGGCCTGTGAATATTTTACTTCTGTTCAATGCTCTAAGTTGCATTTTTAGAAGCAGTGATCCTTCCTGTGATAGTTTGTCCCAACATTTGCTAACCAACAATGACGAAAACAGCGCGAAAATATACAAAGCCGGCCTATTTAGTCGGCTGACATTTTCATGGCTGAGCCCTTTACTTAAATTAGGCTACTCAAAACCATTAGATCTCGACGATATCCCGACCTTAGATTCAGAAGATGGGGCATTTCGCGCTTCCCAGAAGTTTTTACAAGTGTGGAATATTGCGAAACAAGATAAATCGAGGAGTCATAACTCGATATTCTCGGTTTTGGGCAAGTGTTGCTTCAAGGAGATATTGTTAAGCGGTTTCTATGCATTGGTAAAAACAATCGCAATCGCGGGAGCTCCTATTTTACTTTATTTCTTTGTATGGTACTCTTATGAGGAGGAGAGGGATCTGCACATGGGCTTCTTGTTGATAGTTTGTTTGATAGTTATGAAGCTTGCCGAGTCCTTATCTCAGAGGCATTGGTTCTTCGAATCGAGGAGGGCTGGTATGAGGATGCGCTCGGCTCTTATGGCGGCTGTTTTTCAGAAACAGCTTAAGCTTTCTAGCCAGGGAAGGAGAAATCATTCTGCAGGAGAAGTCGTTAATTATATTGCAGTTGATGCGTACAGGCTTGGGGATTTTCCGTATTGGTTTCACATGGCATGGAGCCAACCGCTTCAGCTCATTCTTTCTATAGTCATTCTTTTTTGGATTGTGGGTTTGGGTGCTTTTCCGGGTCTAGTTCCTTTGATCATTTGTGGGTTTCTAAATGTGCCCTTTGCAAAGATATTACAAGGTTACCAATCCAAGTTCATGGTCGCGCAAGATGAAAGACTGAGAGCCACATCCGAAGTATTAAACAATATGAAGATCATCAAATTGCAATCATGGGAAGACAAGTATCGACAAATGATCGAGGCTTTAAGAGAAGGAGAGTTTAAGTGGCTGGCAGAAATTCAGCTTAAGAAGGCCTATGGAACTGCTTTATATTGGATGTCCCCGACGTTCGTCTCAGCAGTGATATTAGCAGGAACAGCTGCTCTAAAAAGTGCTCCTTTAAATGCTAGTACCATTTTTACGGTCCTCGCAACCCTAAGGGTTATGTCTGAACCAGTTAGAATGCTACCTGAAGTCCTGTTAATGATGATCCAAGTCAAAGTATCATTAGACCGCATTAAGGTATTCCTTTTAGAGGATGAGATCAAAGAAGAGGATGTTAATAGGAAGCCTTTACAGAATACGGATCTTTTTGTCAGAGTTCACAACGGCAATTTCAGTTGGGACCATAATGGGCCTACTCTTTCTTTGAGGGACATTAACTTGAGCATATCTAGAGGACAAAAGATAGCTGTTTGTGGGCCTGTTGGTGGTGGAAAATCGTCACTATTATCTGCTTTACTTGGGGAGATACCTAAAATCTCAGGATCAGTAAGTTACTAAGACTATGAAATCAATTTTAGTGCATATATTACAAATTTAGTCCACGAAGTTTCATCTCGATTTCCAAATTTGTCCTCACTTTTCAGTATTAACTATTTAAACGCTGAAGTTTGTTCGTCGTAACAATTAAGACCTTCTAGTCTACCGTTTGAACATGTTGGCATCATCATTAGTGTTCACTGACATGGTAGTTTTTGAGGCAGGCCCCGGAAGTAAATTGACTGCATGTAAACTGAAGGAAATTGTTAAAATAGGAGCAAATTTCAGGGACTAAATTTATTATCTACTCTTTTTCCAAATAGACTCTAGTCACTTATCTAGGAAGTTTGGTATGAAATTATTGTTTCTTGTAGGTTGAGGTCTTTGGTTCCATCGCATATGTTTCGCAAACTTCATGGATTCAAAGTGGGACGGTTCGCGATAATATACTCTTTGGAAAGCCCTTCAATAAAGCACTCTATGAGAGGGCCATTAAATCATGTGCTCTAGATAAGGACATTGAAAATTTTGATCATGGAGATCTTACCGAGATAGGTCAGAGAGGATTAAATATGAGTGGAGGACAAAAGCAAAGGATTCAACTAGCAAGAGCAGTATATAATAATGCGGATATTTATCTCCTTGATGATCCTTTTAGTGCAGTTGATGCACACACTGCTGCAACCCTATTTTACGTAAGAAAAACCACGTTGCAATATCCACCCAAAAAAATTGTATTATGCTATGCTTTCTTCATCAATCTTTTTTTGTTTTTATTTTTTTTCTGTGCATCTATGTCAGTTCGGGCCTGTTTGGCCAATCTCAAGGTTCTGCAGAAATGCTGCTTGAATGAGCTGTTTCGAAGAAGCATCAGAGCCTTTTTCATTAAGATTTGGCCCAATCGCTTCTCATGGTAGCAGATGCAGACGCTTCATATTGCAACTTCTGCTTTTTAAGGCTCAAGTGCTCATTTCAACTTCGTACAACAAAACCACAAAAGCTTTAGAAAATGCCTAGCTTCTGCATCTCCGAGAGCAGAAGCAGCTTTAAAACTTAGGCCAAAGAGATGCTATGCGACATTTAAACATCATGTGCTTTGACTATTAAATTGACTGTAGTTTCATTGTAGGATTGTGTCATGGCTGCTCTTGGAAACAAGACTGTAATTCTTGTAACTCATCAAGTCGAATTTCTCTCCGAGACTGATAAAATTCTGGTAAGAAGTATTTATTTGGAAAATTTCTTACCAAGAGTGGTTGTTTACTAAGCTTGATACCTTCTTCTTAGGTCATGGAAAATGGGCAAATTACTCAAGCAGGAACATATGATGAACTTCTTAAGGCTGGGACTGCATTCGAACAGTTAGTTAATGCCCACAAATCTTCAATCACAATATTGGAATCTATAGACCATCAAACCCAAACTGGAAAACAAAGAATAACTGGGGATATAGAGACAGTAGGATCAAATTCTCTAAGGCAAAACAGTGATGCGGAAATTTCATTCAAGGCCATTTCAGCAGTGCAGCTTACAGAGGACGAAGAAAAGGAAAAAGGGGATCTCGGATGGAAACCCTATAAAGATTATCTGTATGTTTCAAAGGGATCTTTCTTTCTTACTTTGGTTATATTTGCTCAATCTGCTTTTGTGATTCTTCAAAGCGTTTCGACTTACTGGTTGGCAATAGGTGTTCAGATGAGTAACATCGGTAGTGTGATTTTGGTCGGAGTTTATGCAGCACTTTCAATTATTAGTTGCTCCTTTACATACTTTAGGAGTTATTTTGCAGCCCACCTCGGATTGAGAGCCTCCAAGACATTTTTCACTGGTTTAATGGATTCAGTATTCAAGGCTCCCATGCTGTTTTTTGATTCGACCCCTGTGGGAAGGATTTTGACCAGGGTAAGGCCTTTTATAAAGAAAATTCAACCAGTTTAGTTTCCTAGTAACTACAAATTTAGTTCCTGAAGTTTGGCATGTATATCAATTTCATCGTCATAGTTTCCAATCACATCTTTAGAGTATATCTGAACTATTTAGTCGCTGAAGTTTGAACTTTGCTTAATCTTGTGCTTAGGATTCCATTTTTAGCTAAGCTTGTCTAGTAATCGGAGCAAACTTCAGGAACTTAATTATTACAATTGAAACTACAAGGATGAATTGAAATTGAGGTTGAACTCAGGATTAAACTTGTAATTAATTAATCCTTAAATTGATTTTGTAACTGATCCTTGGATCTTTGATTCAATAACAATAATTATACATTATAAATCAAATTACTTCCTTTATTTTTTGGGTTTTAGATAAATTTAGAAATGAACAGTTCTTTATTGTCTTATTGTCTAAAATTATTAACTATTATGTGGTTCATGTGAACTAACCATCTTGAGTATGTCCTTGCAGGCTTCTTCAGATATGAGTATTTTGGACTTCGACATACCATATTCAATAGCTTTCGTGATTGCTGGTGGAGTTGAGGCTGCTATGATCATAATAATCATGTCTACTGTAACATGGCAAGTCCTGATTGTGGCAATTCCGGTAA
>CM055074.1:1665475-1705797 GCA_029204045.2 Tillandsia leiboldiana | reverse complement strand
ATATGTGGTTCGGCTACTATACTTAAAATTCTTTTGTACTCATAAGTTTTTATTCCTTGGATGAAGAAATGTGCGGTTAGGATTATAGTAGTTTCTAGGATTTATACTATTTCACCAACAACCTAGTAAACCCTAGGGGGGACCACTCTCATTCTAACCACACATTGCTTCATCCAAGGGCGAAAAAGTTATGAGTACAAAAGATTTTATACTCATAAGAGCATAGTAGCCTTACGTTATATATATATATATATAGGCTTCTATACTATCGATAATATCGGAACTCCGGTACTATAGTCTTATTTTCGATCTTAGAATATTTAAATCAACGATCCACTTCGTTAAAAGTAATCTAAGATATTTAAAGTTTTTAGAAAAAAAAATATATATATTTTCGATATAGTTTACTTTATGATCAAACAATTTCAAAATTATTAATTTTCAATGGCTACTATGGCGAGTTTGTAGTTTAACGGTGTAGAAAAATCTAAATTTATTTAAATTTTGATAAAAAATACTTTAAACTATTTAAATCAAGATCAACATTCTTGATTTTGAATTTAAAAGTCTTATTCTCAAATTTTAAAGATTATTCAATTTTCACCGTTCATTTTGACATGATTTATTTACTAGATCATATTTAACGACGTGGATCGTTGATTTAAATATCATAAAATCGAAAATAAGATTATAATACCGGAGCTCCGGTACTATCGATAGTATAAGAGCGTAGCGCTCTTTCGCTGTGTGTGTGTGCGCGCGCGCGTGTGTATATATATATATATATATAGAGAGAGAGAGAGAGAGAGGGGGGCTGGAATATTATTAATAGTATAAAGTTATTGGTGCTATTAAGTTTTTAACCGTTGAATTAAAAGATGTGTGGTTCAGATGATAGTAGGCCCTTTGGGTTTAATGGGTGGTTGGAAAAATAGTAAAATCTAACTGGTGCAAATAATTAAAATGGTTGATCTAAGGATAGAAAACTTGATAGCACCAAATGCTTGGTACTATCGATGGTATATATATATAGTCCAGTTAGAATACTATCGATAGCACCAAGCAATTGGTGCTATCAAGTTTTCTACCGTTAAATGAAAAGATATGCGATTGGGATTATAGAGCTCCCCTAATATTTTTACTATTCAACCAACCACCTAGTAAACCCTAGGGGACCACTATCATCTTAACCACACATTTTTTAATCCAAAGGCTAAAAATTTGATAGCACCAATGGTGCTATCGATAGTATTCTAGCATAATTCTATATATATATATATATATATATATATATATATATATATATATATATATAACTAGGCTACTATACTATTAATAGCACTAAGTTATCGGTGCTATTAGGTTTTTGACCATGGGATGAAACAACGCGCGATTAGAATGATAGTGGGCCTCTAAGGTTTAGTGAATGGTTGGAAAAATAATGTGATTTAACGAGTGAAAATGATCAAAGGAATAGATCTAATGGCAGAAAACTTGGTAGCACCAAGTACTTGATTATATTTATATATATGCTACTATACTATCAATAACACCAAGTTGTATTATTAAGCTTTTATATATATAGAATTAGGCTACTATTTATTAATAACACCAAATCACTAGTACTATTAGGCTTTCATATATATAGAACTATGATATTATACTATCAATAGTAGTAAGTCATTCATATTATTAGACTTTCACATATATATAAAACTAGGCTACTATATTATTAATAACACCAAGTCATTTGTATTATTAGGTTTTTAGTTTTTGAATGAAAGAATGTGTGGTTATGGTGAGAGTGATTTTCTAGAATTTAGTAAGTGATTGACGGAATTGCATGATCAAAGAGTTGAAATGATTAAAGAAATAGATCTAACGACAAAAAATTTGATAACACAAAATATTTGATAGCATTGTAGCCATACTAATATATGCTATCGATAACACCAAACACTTTGTGCTATCAAATTTTACGCCATTACCTTTTTAATTATTTTCATCTCTTAAATTATACTATTTTTTCAATCACTCACTAAACTCTAGGTGCCCACTATCATTCTAACCGCATATCTCTTTATCTAAGGTCAAAAACCTAATAGCACCAATGACTTGATGTTATTAATAGCATAATAACCTAATTATATATATATATATATATATATATATATATATATATATATATATATATATATATATATATATATATATATATATATATATATATATATATATATATATATATATATATATATATATATATATATATATAACAACTCTAACTAAACTCAAATCATGAGTCCGGCTGCTATACTTTTATGAATAAAATTTTTTTGTACTCATAAATTTTTAATCCTTGGATAAAGAAATGTGCGGTTAGGATTAGTGGTCTCCCATGATTTATACTATTTTATCAACAATTCACTAAACTTTAAAGGGATCGGATTGCTATCATCCTAACCGCACATCGCTTCATTGAAGAGAAAAAATTATGAGTACAAAGAGATTATACTCATAAGACTATAGTAGCCCTACGCCTCAAATCATTGAGAGAGTTTTGATTGAGAGAGAGATAAATGGGCCTAACTCAAGGTCAGGATGATGGCCCACTCTAAATTAGCTTTGGGACAAGACACCTATAAGCTCACTCATTATAGGTAAATGCTAAAAGTCTCACATTTACAAATTGTTTGGTTGCATTTAGTTTGTAATAATACTACAATTGCAATTATATATAAATTTAAATTTGATATTTATTTAATATATTTGAATTTAACTGTTATAGTTGAAACTATATAAAGAGATTCTGTTGAAAAATTATCTTTTCAAATTAATTTTTTTAAATTATTTAAACTTAATTGAAACTCGAAATAATATAAAATAAAGTCTAGGCGAAGTCTGTGAATGTCGAGGCGTGCGTAAGCACGGTTCTAAAAGCGAGATTGTCCATCCACGTGCGAGGCTCCGGCAATCACCCCTAGCGATATAACGATCACTGTCCACCCCGTCGGCAACGACTTCGGAATGGTGCGTAGCGAATCCAACGTCTTTCAGAGATCCAGCAAAAATAGAAACTCAAAAAGAAAAATCAAAATGTAAATCTCAGTGTAGTTGTACTTTGTAAAATAGAGAAGTAGTATGCTATAGCTCAAGATAAATAACCAAGCTCTCTTGCTCTTTATATAGAGCCCAAAGTGAGAGAGCGCTTTAACTCACCAGAGGACAAGGTCTTTCTTGGGCAGCCCACAAGCTACTTCCCAAGTAAGGTTTTTGGGTAGTCCGATATGGCACTTTCCGAGATTGGCTAAGAAAAATTTCAAAGGCCAAAACACAAGTTTAAAATCACCAAATCCAAATAAAACCTAACAGATTCAATTGCAGCAGTGGAACTGCGCCATCTGATTTATTTAAAATATAAATATTAGTTTTGAACTGAATGCATCTCCAATTACATTATATTTCAAATTACATCAAATCAAACAGCCTACATATAATAAATTACATTTGTGAGTCTAGTAGTGTTACAGTTTCATTCCCACAAATCAAGTTCGGCTCAGATAAGCAGTGCACTCACAAACTTTAAAAGTCTATCTACAGAGCACATTAATTTTCTCTTTCGTTTCCATCTTTTATATTCCAAGTAAAAGTAAATTAATAAAATGTGAAAAAGAATATGAAATATATGCATCATAATAATGTAAATATAAGTTTACAAGCTCCAAGGGAGGAGACCCGAATTTTGGCGGAGCCAAGCTTTACCTATTTTTATGCCCCGCCACATGTTTCTAACAACAGCACAGAACCAAACTGTACACCCCATTTTTTCATGCGATCAGTGAATTACCGCATGCGCCCGGTGCACCTTGCACTACGTAGTACGTAACTGTGATATTAACATTCAAATATATCAATTGAATGTTTGTTTCTTCCGGATAGAATAATAATGCTCCTTAATTACTACGCTGTTAATTTTTAAAATTATTAAGATCTTGATTTTTTTTTATCCTGATATATAGTAGGTTTTTAAAACTAATAAATTTTGAACGTAGACTTAACGAGTAAAAACTCATGCTCAGACTCTGATCTACCTCTTAATTGGTCCACTACTCTCTAAATGAAAGATATGATTTTAAATATAGGACACAGATCGTCGAGTTATACATGAATTCAGTGCACGAGATGTACGGGTGCACCACTGCTCAAAAGGGTATATCAGTCCTGATAAAATAAAATAAAATAAAATAAAATAAAAATGAACGGGAAATAAAATAATTAATATGTTGTGCAGTTAAAACAAACAGCAGCTTGCTAGCGGCGTCTCACCCTTCCCCTTCTTAAATTAAAAAAGGAAAGGAAAGGAAACAAGAGAGATAGAAAGAGAAAAAAAAGCTCCTAATAAATTTCTCTTCTTAATAATATATATATATATATATATATATATATATATATATATATATATATATATATATATATATATATAGACTGATAGATAGATAGATAGATAGATAGGTATGCATATGGATCCTCAGCAGCGGGAGGAGCTGCTGCAGAGTCTGAGCGACGAGGAGGTGCGGGCGCTGGAGCCGGTGATCCGGGCGTACCACGACACGCCGGGGGAGGGGGAGGGGGAGGGGGAGGGGAGAAGGTGCACGTCGGTGGTGGCGCAGAGGGTGGGGGCGCCGCTGGTGGCGGTGTGGGGGGTGGTGCGGGCGTTCGACAGGCCGCAGCGCTATAAGCACTTCATCAAGAGCAGCGCCCTCGTCAGCGGGGACGGCGCCTCCGTCGGTAGCGTGCGCGAGGTCACCGTAATCTCCGGACTCCCGGCCTCCACCAGCACGGAGCGCCTGGAGATCCTGGACGACGACCTCCACGTTATCAGCTTCAGCGTCCTCGGCGGCGACCACCGCCTCCGCAACTACCGCTCCGTCACCTCCGTCACCGAATTCGTCCCTGCCGCCGGTGGGGATCGCCGCCCTTACTGCATCGTGCTCGAGTCCTACGTGGTAGATGTGCCTGAGGGCAACACGGAGGGCGACACCCGCATGTTCGCCGACACCGTCGTCAAACTCAACCTGCAGAAGCTCGCCGCCATCACCGCCGTCGACGCCCCATGACCATCCACGGCCCGCCGCTCACTGCAGTCTACCATAATATATATATATATATATATATATAACTTTTATAATTAATCAGATGCATCTTTTTTAGAGTACATCAAAACATCTATATGCATGCATGATGGGCATAGTTATTTTGTCTGTTTGTTTATCTTATTTTATTTCTGTTTTCTTTTTTTTTCTTTGTTTATTGTCTATATGTAGAAATTTAATTGTTTGCTGCAGAAGATTAAAAAAAAACAAAAAAAGGGGGTCTACTTCTCTTTTATCAATGCAAGTGGGATTTTTTTTGTTGTTGTTGTTGTTGTCATTTCTTTTTCTGTTTATGATGAAGTGGGTTGTTTTTTTGTTAGTTTTTTTTTTTATTATTATATTCTCTCCTTTCTTAATTTATCGTAGTTCATGTTTCTTGTTTAAAAATAACATAATAAAAAGGAGTACTACATCCAAGGTCAATTCCCTCTCTCTCTCTCTTTACAAGCTTTTGTGTAGGCCAAGTGATACGAAAAGGTCAGCTATTTATTGATCAGTGCGTGGCCATGATCGGGCAAAGTTTGAGAGCTATTAATATAGCTTGGGGTGATCATCGAGGCCCGGAAAAGGGAGTCAACTCATTTATTGGACGGTTGAGTTTCGAGCTTGTAAAGCTAAAGCAAGCTAGCTAAGCAATTTTTGGGTGGTGTGCTACATGTATGCAATGGTCAACATACTGATCATATTCATTCATATTGAGAAAGTGAGAGAGAGCTAGAGAGAGAGAGAGAGAGAGAGAGAGAGAGAGAGAGAGAGAGACACCAAGAAGATTTAAAAATTATATATATTTTTGCATCCGGTACACTATTCATCAACTTGCAATAAGTTTTTGATAGAAAAAAGAGGAGCAAGTGGGAGAGACAAATTAAGAGAGGAAAGTTATTGCTTCCAAGCATGCAAATGTAGCGTTTGCTTGCACATCTTAATTATTTTATGCATTATTTTTTTTGTTTTCCCCAGCCTTGTTAATTATTTATCAATAAAGAATACTAGTATACATTTCTCTTCCTTGAAACTGCTTATTTTATGGAATTTAATTTCTATTAGTTTTATGCATATAATTAATCAAAGATGAAACATGTGTTTTTGAAAGTAGAGACCAAAGCATTTTCTTGATACGTATAAATTAATCCTTCTTATTATATATATATTTCAGTATATATATTAACAGCCTTTAATTAAGAGCAGCATTATGACACGGATACTAGCAATCTATGTTTAAAGTTTGATGAATCGATTGAAATGGAGAGAGAGAGAGAGAGAGAGAGAGAGAGAGAGAGAGAGAGAGAGAGAGAGAGAGAGATACGGGGGTGGCAAGTGGGCTAGAGGAGAGCACGAGTCATGGGACGCCATAAAGAGAGAAAGAAGAAAGCGAGCATTGAAATGAACAAGCAAAGTACAAAAGGTGAGGAGGGACATGTGATCAAAGGAGCTTAATTAGCGAGAGGCATGTGATTTGCAAAGGGAGGGAGGATTCTCTCACCCTACTCTGTGTGCGGGTGTGAGCCCCTCACACGTACACCACCCTCTCCCCCTCCTCCCCAAACCCCCTTTGAGCTCCTTGTTCGACCAAATAACAGCTAATTAAACAAACGCCAAAGGGACTTGTTATGAGCATACACACTCATTTTGCAGTTTCTTTTCTTGCGTAGAGACCACCCCCACCCCCCACGGATCATTCTAGCTCTTCTTCATAAACAGCTTCAAAAGTGGGAGTGGGGTCCGCATGCAGTACACCAGGGTCCACTACTACACAGCTCCATTCCTTCACTATTTTCAATTTTCACCGTCTTAAAAATAAAAATATTTTTTTTAATGGAAAATGCTATGTGTACACCCGTAAGGGGTGTACATCTCACACCCCCACCCATCTAAGGGTGGGGGTGTGATGATGGATCACTTGATGTGACCCGTAAAAAATATCGCCACCATTAAAATGGTGGAGATGTATGATGTACACCCCTTCGGGGTGTACATGTAGCATTGCTCTTTTTTAATTTAGATGTTGAAATTAATTACTCTGAATAATATATAGTTATTAAAAAGAGAAAAAAAAAAAGAATGGAATGTTGTAAGGAAGACGGCACAAGGAATATTCCTCGCAAGGATTTATGCACCCGTTACCTAAAAACCTCCAATCAAGTTCCCATGCATTGCTTACTATCTTGGGAAGAGTATAAATTAAAGATCGCCTCCTAAAGGACAGTGATGTACTCATGAACATGTTCCAGAAAATATTTACATTACAAACTAGATCTAACTCACTTTATAATACACGTTACGTTTAGTGCGTGATTTAGCCTACGGTTTCTTGGAAATTAAAAATATATCACCAAGTTATGCAGAGTACTTGAGGTGGACCCTACAAACATGATAAAATTTAAAATAAATAAATAAATCTTACCATAAGATATTTGACTAGAGGATTCCTCTTTACATTCCGTGTGCATTTAATATATGGATGGATGTTTAGGAGAATCAAAGCTAAAGCTCAACTAGCTACTCAGCAGAAGCAAATGAACTAGTTTTCGACAGGAAAACATCGAGCTAACTTAAGATCTCGGTTTGTCTAATAAATCCACATGGAAGAATAAACTCTATTTCATTAAGAAATAGGGGCAATCGGATGAGAAGTTGGAATATAAAAACAAATATGAAGATCAAAGAAAAATGTTCAGTACCAGAGGAGCTACATTCCAACAATCAATTGGTAACTACTTACAGCAGTTACATCTTAGAAGTAAGTTAATACAAGTACTGCTTCTTCACTGTAAAGAAGGTAAAGAAAAGATATGCTTTTTTCTGCTGCAGTGAGAGTGCAATTTTAGAAAGGACTGGACAGCATGAAGTCAGCAAAATCTAGCAGGGAGATCTCTGACAAAAGAAACAAGAGAGTTTTAGGCATTTTATACAAGGAGTTTTAGACTCGTGAGCAAGAAAAAGCAGATAAAAAGTTGAAATCAGATACAATAAAAGGAGTCTCTACATGTCACCATTAGCAGTGTATACACAAACCAAATCAAAGGAAACGGAGAAAATTTTTAGCTGTTACAAATACAAAAATGGTTATTACAGTAAAGAGCCAAATCAGTAGCATACATGCACGTCGGCTTATGGTACTTTGATAGGATTTCAAGTATCAATTATCTACAATCTATACAAAATGCAAATTGCCAACAATTTAGAATAGCCCTCCACTTTGTTATAAATGGGCTTAATCATGAATTGTTGTGATCAGCATTGTGTTCAGGAAAAGCATTTCTCCGCTAAAAATTTAAACCCCATAAAATTAGGGGATACAACTTGACAGAGAATCTGTACATACGGAATGAACGGCTAATCCTGTCGATAATTGAATATACTCCAAGTAAAGAATGCTAAGTAGAGTGAAGGTGGGATGAATGGCTACTTCTTTCTTCTGCCAATACCCTAATGCTTGCTTCCTCTCGAGAAGGAACCTTAAGCCATAACTTCATCACATCATAAACTGTGAATCCTATCGCCACAGATGGCACAACCTGTGTAAAAAGAGTTTCTTTACAAGACTAAGAGAACGAGCTAAGAAACAGAACAAGAAAAAAAAAATATGTAGCAGTGTTATGTTGAAAATTTTCTAGTATCATATATGTACTTGAACAGGGCACTGAAAATAATAGATTGACAAGAAAGTACTCCATTTTAGGTAACCTTATAGAAAAAGGGTAGTACATTCAGCAGAGGTCTGAAATAGTTAGGAATGCTAATGATTTATCTATTTACAATTATAGTTCTCTGCAAAAGAGTCAATATTGAACATTGATGTAACAAAGCGGATATGATCTCACCTTCAGATAGTTGATGCTTAGTCCTGAAAAGAGTTGTCTCCACCCTTGTGTTTGGACAATCATAGCCAGGGTTCCAAGTGTTCCTTTTCCCTCCCATTGGGTGGATCCCAAAAGTGTTTGTACCTGGAGACGGTGTTCTCTTTAGTTCCCATTAAACAAGCTACCAACTACAAAAAGTAAACATGTAACAAGCGCAAGGTACCTGCATTTGCCGCCTGACAACATCTAGGGGATATGTCAATGTTTGGCCCAACAGACCAGCAATTGATCCACATGCGAGCTTCACAATAATATTTTTCTTGTGCTCTTCAGGAACATGGCTCTTCATCTCCTCATAAAAATAGAATTTTAGACCAGAATAAGGGAAGATACCATATAGTGAAGGACCTGGTTTAAGAAAATTCTTGAGTTAATTGCTCTCAAAGAAGCTAAATAAATCTTTGACAAGTTCATATCGATTATCTCTTATCCTCATGAATTATAAACCAAATTAAGAAACAACTTGTGAAGAACGAAATTTTCCCACTTAACGTTTAATTTAATTGAAATTTTAATGCAAAAGATTAAATTGTACATGAAATGGGTAAGCGTAAAAGATATGACCATTCTCGTCAGCAATGAACTATCCTAAAGTTATTTGTATTGCGATCATGTAAATTGGGCAAATCAATCTTTCTGCAAATTAGCCATCATATCCATTACAATGGATCATTTCAAAGCATCAATGACAAGAAATGAAAGTTCTAAAGGAACTTCGAGTACTATTGCTTCAAAATGGCATTGGCACGAAGGCTGTGTGAATACCATGCCAGCACAGTATAGATGAGCAGCACGGGATTTCCTGATTTGACCTATATTACATCGTATAGAAAGAAATAAGACCAACTTTCTCTCAGATTCAATCTTTTATTGCATGCATTAATACATGATTACATTGTAACTTCTATTGATTATTCATTTATTCATCAACCTCATCATAATTTTCTATTCCAATCTTTTAGATCATCCCAACTGTTCTCAGTTTAACTTTCACTTCATATTAGGGCTATCCTGCATTAAATAAGCAAGGGTGCAGCCTGGATAGTGGACATTATGTACAATGCAATCCATCAAGTGGGATCCTACTAAAGACAGCCTCCATCAAATTTAGTACCGCTAGGAGATCTATCACAATTATCCGCCACCAGTGGGTGGGACACATTATTGAGTAATTTAAAATGGAGACAAAAAGCAAAACATACCCACACCACGGTAGAGACCTTTCAAGCCATTTTGTTTGTATATCTTTGTGATACAATCACGAATCCCTTTGTAAACCTGCTCAGAGGGAGGCGGTGCTCTGAAACTTGCCTTTGATGAACCTTTAACCTACAAAGAGCTTGCTCAATCAACTAGAGTATATAGATTAAAAGTTCTTAGTTTGCTGTACCTTATATGTATGAGAACATGTAAACTGTTAAAGAGAACATAAGAGCCTGTTTGGACTGGCTTGGAACAGCTTCTTTACTCCAAAACTGGAACTTCCCAAAAAAATCAAGCATTTGGCCAAACAAATAATAAAAAAAAAGATTGAAGCTTCTAATCCAGCGGAAAGCTTAAAAAAAATTTTGAGCCTCAAAAGTAGAAGTTCTAGTTTCCCAACGGGAAATTCTAAGACCAAATCTGATGCTTCCCATTCTGCTACAGCGAGAAGCTACAGAGGATATTTTGGTAAAAAAGCTATTGGTCCTTCTTCCAATAGTTCTACTCAAACAATACTTTGTCCAAAGCTCCAACCAGGGCAATTAAACCGTAAGACCAACATCTAGGACTTCTAAAAGCATCTAAGAGGCTGGTAGGATTTCATTTTCGGAAGGACAAAAACTGAAACTGCAACACTCTAATACTTGACATTACCCAAGATTAAATGAGAGAATGGACGTGAAAATAAAGAAAAACAAACAATAAAAAACAAAGAAAAAAAGAAACCTGATAAGCCAATTTAGTGCGAACTAGGTCAAGAGGATAAGTGAAAATGACTGCTGTTCCTCCAGCAATCGATCCAGCCACAAGATCAAGGACGGGGCCTCTTCCAATATCAGGGAAACGAAGTATTATCCACCGACGGTATTGTTCATAGGCCATATAGTGCAAAGCTGCATAAGGAACTATCCGAGCAACACTGGCTCCATTTCCTCTAAGGAAGTATAACCAATAAAAAAATTGATATGAGTTTAGTAAACAATGAATACAACATCAAAGTGCTAGAAAGTTTGCTTAACCAGCATACAAATTTTACCTGTAAAACCCTAACAAACCTTCCGTCTGTGCAATCTTTCTAAAAGAGCCCGCTAAACCTACACTCTGGAACTCTGCCCTTCTAGTCTGCCATGTCATAAGAAATACTTAAGATAGAAGTCTACAAAGTACAATGTAGTAACTACTTGAACAAACATGATAGAGAACAGGAAACTGCACTAGTATTAAACAATCCAGCTTAGGTTATTAGGTAAAATCAGCAAACATAGAACATCCTCTTATTCATTAAAGGAAAGGTAGCTATATCAGACTCCTTTTCTTCTAAGCAATCGAGGATCACCATGGAGCCTCTCTGAAATGGCTGTCATGAGGATTATAGTATAATAAAATGAATAAAGGCAAAGAAGAGAGACAAAAGAACCCAAACATCAACTTCAAAATCCATATGCTACACAGTGTTACTAAGGAACAAGAAGCCAAACTGGGAGTGGAGGCCAAATTAAAGTATTTAGTAACCTAAGTAACAAATTCATCTTTCCTAAGAAATCTCATTCAGTTCTTAATTGCATATCTAAGTATTTTATCCACAGCAATCCATTTCATAATTTAATTGCAAGCATGCTCCAAAATATGTACTTGATTAGAAGTCATTCCATCACTCTATCTCCAGTGAACACATCCATGCAATTAATATAAATATTCCACTGTATTTGAAGCAAGAAACTCAGTAAGAAATTATCTAAAAAGAGAACACAAATTTCCCATTAACTTGATTATATAGTAAATACTGAGGTCAATGCAATAAAACATCATAAATAGAACTATTCAACTAGCCCTAAAATGTATCAGGTAACTAACACAGTTCGCAAAACTCACTAAAGGCACCTGAAATTTCCACCATTTTCAACCACGCCCACTCTCCAACCACACTATAAGCTCAACAAAAACATAGATTAACCTAATCAAACGAAGCAGCCGCCAATTTTCTGTCAAACAAGTCCACCAAAAGCAGCATGAGAACCCTAATTCCCACAAAGCCCAGATCACAGAGATCAGAAGATCCCATCTTTAGCTCAACGAAGGGAGGTTAATTTCACCCACGAAACCGCACCTGGAAGAGGATCTTCACGCGCTCGAGCGGGGCGACGGCTGTTTTGGCGACACCTCCGGCAACTCCCCCGGCGACGAGCTCCTTCACGACGAGTGGCACGGCCGAGGCCTCCGCCACGTGAGGCGGCGCTCCGCCGCTCCCTTCGCCCCTTCCCCTCCTCTTCTCCTCCATTGACGACGAGCTCGGAGCATTAGATAGAGAGAGAAAGAGGAGAAGACGAAGAAGAAGAAGCAGAAGAGGGGGAAGGTTGGGCGGGCGCAGGTGGGATCGGGCGCCGAAGAAAAAGTAGTAAATAAGACTCGCGTCCGTTCGCAACTGAGGAAGAAAAGGCCAAATAGGAAAGAGAAGCCGAGGGACTGCAGAATTACTGCACGCACCTGGTGCACCATGCACCATATCTTTTATTCTTTTTTTTTTTCTTTTTTTTCTTTTTTTTTTTTTTTTATGTTTACTACTTTACTGGCGCAGCACTTGGCACCTTAAAATAATATTTTAATTCATTAAAATTATTATTTATTATACAGTGTATTATTAAATATTCATACAAATTCACAAACTCTTATATCTCTATTTCTTTTTCTCTCTATATTATTATTTTTTTAATTATTTAATATCTAGATAAAAAAAATTTAGAACTATTAATTATTGGTAAAATAGTCACTTAATTGTGACGAATTATATACAAAAAGATATTTTAATTTTGTTATAAAAATTGTTTTATAAAATACTCCAGATTATTACAAACAGTAAGAACTAATTTAAATCTTTTACAGATGTACCGTGCAGGACATGTCCCGGAGACATTATCAATGAAACATAACGTACGGTGTACGGCATGTGCCAGTAGACCGGGTGCAGGCAAATGTTGCTTGCGAGAGAGGCGTATGGGGCATTTTGGGAAATATATGGAAAAGTTCGGGGTTGGTGCGGAAAGGGAGCGGTTGTTTGAAACGGAATCGGAGCAGGTTGCCTAGTTGATCGGCGGAGGCTTCTCCACAAACTAATGCCCTCCAAGTTTGATATATTTACGATTTTAGGATTTAGAACTCCGTACGTAACAACGGTTCGCCGGGGCAGGATTTGGCCCGGACCGATTAGACTTTATAATGGGTCGGGCTGAACTTCATTTTCGAACCATTAATTCTCTATTTAATTTTATGCTCTGACTTTTAATTAATTTTCCTCTACATGTCCCATAATATATAACTCACTTCATGTTCCTTGTTGCCCTCTGATGAACACCAACTCAAAAATCTTTTCTTGTTCAAGTAATGTTCTCTTCCAAACCTCTAAACATGTATTGTTATCATCTAAACAAAAGATGCAATAAGAGAATTATATTATGGTAAAATCAATTTATAATTAAGAATCATCAGTGAGCTAAATCTCATACGATTTATTGTCGAGTAAAGAGAGAACATTTATAACAAATCTTGTGCATGCAATAGATTATGACCAAAAAGAAAAGAAAACATAAATAAAATCTACAAGAACTAGTTAATTTATGGGCATTGCGGGTTTCTCCCCGGTCCACCGAAGTAGAAGATGGTCTCCGCATCCTTCTCGCTGTGGAGAAGGACCCCGTAGCAGTTATCATGCGTGCTGAGTGGGAATGCCGGATCCGGGAACTTGAAGGTCTTTGAGTAGTCCATGATCCGCGGCTCCGAGATGAAGCTAGCGTGGCCCCACATCTTAGAAGCGAAATTGCCGCTCCCCATGTCAGTGTCAGTGTGTGGCTTTTGGGTCATTCGCGGGCTATATACGTCACCGCCGAACAGCGTCACCGTCGCCACCCTGTTCAGGCCGCGAAAGATCCCCACCGGCCAGTAACCTATGGTAGCTGGATTGGTTTTACCATAGATAAGCCACCATACTGATTTATCCTCGTCCTAATTAAGCGTGCATGCACAATGAATATGAAATGAACATATATACGTAGCTAGCTAGCTGTAATATGATCATATTATCTAAAATAATTAATCTGCGTAATGTTAATTAATACACACGACATTTATTCACTATCTTACCTTTGTGATTGTGAAGGTTATTTGGTATTGTGCGCCCCCATCAATAGAGATGGGGAGAAATTTGGTTCCTAGTGCTATGTCATGGTTCGTATGCACGAAACCTGGGCACATTAAGTTGAAGCACCCCGTTGACTTTCCAGAGTCAATCTAACTCACATAAAATAACTCAATGTTGTAAAACACTTGAAACAAGAATATATATATATATATATATATATATATATATATATATATATATATATATATATATATATATGCTATTAAAGGATAAATTAAAAGAAGGAAAAAAAAGAAAAGAAAACCCTTACTGTCCAGTATACAAACATCCTTTGTTCGAAGTCGTCATAGAGATTAGGAGACACCTAGCAAAGGACGAATAAAAATGCGTGTAAGTAAAAGTGAGTTATTTGCAAAAATGTTGGGCATGGTATAGAAAAATGCTATTTATATATTTTTCACTCCATATATATATTTTGGGATAAAGTAAATTTTAGTAGTCACCTCAATATAACTAGCTAGGGTCGATAAAATAAATTTTACTAGTCATATCAATATAATTTATAAAAGAAAAATTATTTTTGTTGAATCTATTTGAAGTTTGTGAATAATATTGCTCAAGAAGTTAATGGTAATTAAAATGTTTAGATAGTCCTTGCAATATATATATATATATATATATATATATATATATATATATATATATATATATATATAATAGCAATTTTGTTCCTTTGGTTTTTACGTATATATTCCAGTCTCTGAATACTTTTAAATATACTCAGCTTTAAAATACTTGTTATGAAAATAAATTTACAATTTTTCATATTATACAACAAGTTTCTCATTTTATAGTAGATTTACTTATCATTACTTGAAAGAGGTTTTTTTTTGGTTAGTTAAGGAAAATGAAGACCTATATATAGGTAAGGAGGATTTTCGTACATTTTTTTTTCTTATTTTTTAAGAGAAAAAATCTGTTGCCCTGATGTACTAAATGATATTATTGGTGGTATTTCAGTTATAATTGAAAATGTCATGATTTTATAGTAATTATGCACCTCTTGTACTCAATTTTGTTTGATCGTCAAAAACTTAAGTGTGATATACGTGAAGAGACCATGCGCGCATCCATACACAATTTATGCTGAAATTAATGGATGAAGAAGAACATTACAATCCACCCAGCTTCCAAGGAGTCCGCGTTGTTGAAGGGGCCATTACGCATCCAAATTTGGCTCGAACTATACTCGTCCTTGGCCTGAACATATGGCTTCCATAAGTTGAGGTTTGCTTTGGATCCAATGTAGCTAAACCCTTCCGTCACGAGCACAGCGGTCTATAATATTTGTGCACGCAAAAAAAAAAAAAAAAAAAAAAATAAAATCTATGAATTAATAGAAGTTACTTAATTTGCGAAATAAAGAATTATGCATTGATATTCGATCCTATGAACTCGTTATGTGTATGTGTGTGTTGCGAAATTGTATATATTTGCATATATATATATATACTCCTGCTAGGGACACGACACGGATATATATATATATATATATATATATATATATATATATATATATATATATATATATATAAAGAAAAAAATCTAAGTTATAAACTTTGCACAGGTATTTTTATATTATTCAAAAACCTTACCATATGTAAGCAAATACAAAGGTGACAAGTCGAGTTTTTGAAGGTTCTATACAAAAATTCAGATTTTTGCATATGAATTGATAAGTTGGTAAGAAAAAATGCAAATAGACTAAGGGAAGGATAACAAAAACAAAAGAAATGAACCTGGTGGAGGTTTGAGATTTCGAGATCCGACGATGTATTAAGCGTGGGGATCTTGTGCTTGGTTACGCCGTGCCATGGCTTCTTCCCGTAGTTCTTGATGGAAGAAGTGTTGAGCAAGTGGCGCCGTTCGACCCTCAGTATCGGAATAGTTCCTTCGGGGCATCTCCCGCTCTTTTGCCACGTTTGTATTGGCCCTTCTGGAGAACCTGAAGAAGAAAAAGACCCCGAATCTGCGCCTATTATTTTCAGAACCTCGTCGCTTGGTCTCAGCTGCAATTACACAGTATCTCTTAGGATCAAACCACATGCATATATGTTTCAATTTGTTCGAACAAAAAAAATAAAAATAGGAACAAATTCTACAGTAACATATATAAGAAAAACAGTTCAAGCTTCAGGCTCGGAGCTTTGTGCGATCACGCTTTGTTGCAGCGCTAATAAAAAGGTCGAACGTACGTAGAACAAGAAAATCGATGAGATTGTGTGGAGAAATTAATTGGAAACGAAATGCCGACCTGAATCGTGTGGTTTCTAAGTAGGGGATGATCAAAAGCTGGTTGCTTGTGAATGTCGACGCAGTCAATGATGTCGCCATCTTCACTCTTAAATTAATCATTAATAGGAAAACAAAAAAAAAAAGCAACAACTGTTAGTTTTTACACGTCTCGGGTAATATTTTGTTTGAATAAAAAAACTCAGCTGCATCAAAATGAATCATCATATGATCAAACCTGAATAGTTTTCACTGCAGGCCTATTGAGTTGCTTTAACTTCTTCTCTATTGCTCTCTCCTTCTCCATAGAAACACTTTTGCTTTTTCCATTCACCACCACTCCATTCCCAAAAATAATGCACAATAGTAGCAATAAAAGTACTTTTCCTTTCACTCCCACACCCTCCATATTTTGAACTCCCACAAAGTTGGAGTAAACAGAAAAAAGGGGTGTAAATTTATAAGGTAGACTCAAAAGATTTGTGAAGGTTACAAAGTAAAAACTGGTCACAAATAAAAGAAAATGCCAATTTGTGTATGGTTTTAATTTGATGAGTAAGAGACAAGTGTGTGTGCATGAATTATAGGTGTAGTTCATTGCATAGAGAGCATGTAGAAATGTTTTAAGCTACTTTTTCCTAATAATTAATTTTTACTGTTATTTCTTGCCAATGTTGAGAAATTAATCATTCCAACCAACTACTTCTTGTTTAAAGTGTAAGTTTATTTCAAATTAAATGAAACGGATAATATGCTATCTTTCTCTAAAAAAAAAAAATACTGATTTTATATAATCGAAACTATTGGTCAGATTATCTTCTGCCCTATAATCAAAAGAGATATATCAAATTGAGCAAGATAGGAGTCTGAAATACCTTTTGAATATATATTATTAGAAATTGTATTAAAATATTTTTAATAACTTTTTTCATCTAATAAAATCAAAAGCAACAAAAAACTTTTGCTTTCAGTGTCGAATATTTAGCTAGAAATTATCATTATGAAGAAATAAAAGTGAAGCCAAATTTTGTCAAAGATTATTATTACACAAAAATAAAAGTGAAGCCAGACAGATCCTGAAATTGGGTTGAGTGCATTCAGCACTGGTGAGATCTTCTGTCACTTGATTGGATTCCCATTGATTACTTGTTTTTTTTTAAAAAAATTTCTAGTAGTAGAAAAAAGATTTAAAGTGCAAGTGGGCTAGGCTTTAAATTGAAAACATTGAATCTTTCTCTGCCATAATTGTTAGACCCGTCGACCATGACAGAGCCCAATAGCCCTTTCCCTTTGTGAGGAAATTGGATCTGGATCATTGCAATTGCAACCAAATCACTTGTAGTCTAGTGATAAGGTGTCTGATAGCTCACCTTCATGTCAGAAGTTTGAAACTCAATATGTGAGTAAATTTGGAGCTTGAGTCTTCAAAACTTCTGAATTTTTGCTGACAACAATCATTAGGACTAAACAACATGCCAAACTGAGTGGTACATTGAAACAAATTTATCGTTTTTACAGTTCGTTTAAATTTTTAAACTTTTTGGTTATCAATTTCAATCGAACCAAAGTTGAGACGATGTTTGAAATGTCGAAACTCTCTGCTTCCGTCGATGTAGACAGCATTTGAGGGCAAATGCCACTAACATTTTTGTTGTAGCTAGCTGCATACTATTCCAATAGCCAAACAAGCATATGCCACTCAAATAGGCTTAACCCAAGTTTCTTTTACGGGGAACCAAAGGGAAAAGATACATCATTTTCTAAAATTCATAAGCTGAGTAAAAGAAGGGTTAGCCAATTAATGCTTCTCTGACCCTTCATTAACCTAAACCAACTTATAAAGTCATAATAACCTCATACTTAGTGAGGAACAGGAAGGGCTTTTGGCAAAGCCCCAGGTGAAGGCAATGGCACAGTGTGGCACTTGAAATCCGCCACCAATTGCAATGGCACGATGTCGTCGCCGCGATCCGCCGACCGCGACTCATTGATAAGCTGCAGGAGAACCATCTCTAACTCTTCTCCATCACTCCACTCATGAACCTTAGCTTTGATGGATTGAGTGTTGGTGTATATGAGCTCCCACAGAGGGTAGCCTTTTCTAGGCATTACATAGTCCTGCTCACTTAGCTTGAGGGAGGGGCAGTAGTCCCCTTTTCCATCACCCAAGTAGATGAAGTGCTTCTTCCCCTCAGAGAACGCTGATGCGCGGATTCTCTCAATAATAATTCCCTGAAAATAAAAAAAGAATAGAAAGAAAAAAAGTTGAGGGTTAAAGTCACTGATAATAGGAGGTACGATAAATTATATATCAGATGAGTCTAAACAAGATGCATCTTCAAATGACACTAACGCCGATCTGTGATTAGTATTAAAGCTAACTGATAATAATTAAGAATGTGTCTGAATAATAGGGCATTTGATAATTTTTTTTTTCTCCACCTTATTAATCTAAACATAACTGTTCAAGTACAATTCTGATTTTACCATTACTAGCTATTAGATGTCTCTATCACATAAAAGACAAGTACTATATTTATATGTACCATTAGATCCACATAATTATTTTATTATTATTATTATTATTATTTTTGGTAGGCATGGAATCAATTTTGACCTTATTGTTTGGGGGTCAAACCTTGTTTACTAAATTGTGGCCCACAAAATCTTCTATAAAAAGAAAGAAAAATGCTATATATACATCCCGAATGGGGTGTATATCATACACCTCACGCCATTCAAGGGTGGGGTAAATTTTATCGGTCACTTGAAGTGACCGGTGAATAAGTCCCCACCTCTTGGATGGAATGGGGTGTATGATATATACTGTGACGCCCCCAATAGTCCCACATCGGATGTGGATGGAATTGTGATTGGATTTATATGAGACTTGGACACTAGTAATAATAACTGGATTTAAACATTTTGAGCTGTGATTTGGGCCCAACAAGTTATTATTGCTAGTGGGCCGGGTCGTTACATACACTCCATTCGAGGTGTATAAATAGCAAAACCCAAAAAGAAAATACTAGAGAGAGAGAGAGAGAGAGAGAGAGAGAAAGAGAGTTATATACCTTGCACATGTTTGATGGGCAGAGACCACATCCATGAGAGGAGTTGGTGAAATCATGGTAAGGAAAAATTCTGAGCCTCCCCTCATCATCAACAAAGCTGGGGTTGGTGTTGATCTCAGCGAAGTATTCGATGAGCCCATGGTGTTTGAGTATGGTCGCAATGAAGAATATGTTTGCATCACTCACTATTCTCAGCTCACACCTATTAAAAAATAATAATAATAAATAAATAACTAAAAATCTATTTATATTTAACACATACAAATATGCAATAAATAAGTCCAAATAAAACCCTACTAAACCCAAAAAAGCATCATGTTAAATTTTTTCTTAAAAAAAAAATTTAGAGTTATTTTGCTATTCGTAAAATAATTTATATATTGACGCGACTATCAAAAATAATTCTAAATATTAAAATTTTGTATTAAAAAAGTAATTATAAAATATGCATAGGTCGTTTTTCTTTAACAATCCAAGAAGTACGTTAAAGGACACTATTTTAATATGTTTTTATTCAATACTCTCTCTTTCCTAAAAAATACAAGACTAATTGATCCGTGGGCCATGTAAAATTGAAATAAATGAAAAAAAGTTATTAAATAAGATTTCGTGTTTATAAAAGCAAAACTAGGTATGACTATTATATTTGTTAGTATTCGGATAGGTTTGTTATTGAACTCTAAATTGAATTAAAATTAATACTTAGATTTATTAAAATTTAAATATTAATTAAAATATAAATTTATTTAGATTAAAATTTGAATAATTTTTTATGTAACTTATAAATATAATATAAATGATATACTTTTTCTGGTGGTGGTGGTTGATATGGTTTAGTTATAACGTCGGTTTCGATTATTGTTGAAAAGACGAGTTTATAATAAATTTTAATTTTTTATTTTTTATTTTTATCGTGAAATTTTAATAACGACGGTATTAAAGTGAATTGCGAATTCATAAAATGTATCATATTTCCAACCGTGTTAAATAACTATTATTTTTTAAAAACACAGAAGAGTTAGAGGAGGGTATTCATAAAAAGGAAAAAATCAAAGCAAATAAACAACATACCCAAGAGCATAGGAAGCTTTAATGGCCTTAATTATATGAGGGGAAAATGGAGCATTTTTAAGGCAATCTCCAATCTCTTCAATGGTCCTCCCCTGTGAATGGATCTCCCCCATAATTTTATCCTGCAAAATAAACATTAAAAAAAGAAAGAAAAAAAGAAAAAAAGAAAAAAAACAGAGTACCCATTAGTATATACTACAACAGAAAAAGAGAGAACAACCTGTAGGGAAGAGAAGTTCAAGATAACATCGAACAAGAAGAGAAGTTCAAGATAACATCAAACAAGAGCATGCAGTATTATACATACTATAGCAGTGTTCCACGGCATCGTCTCGAGCAACTCATCGAACATCTTCGTAGCCCCAAAATCGTCGATGACCCAGTTATCGCTGTCGCAGTCGATGATCGTCTTGTCGAAGTCAAATACAACGACGATTCCGGCCATCGGTAAAGAAGAAGCAGAGTGCTCTGTTTTCTTTACCAACCCAATTCAATAGGAGCAAACAGTAAAACAGAGCAAAAGCAGAGAATGAGATCACAAAGAACGTATCTCCGAGGTATTTATAGAAAACTAAAAGGTCATTACCAAGAGAGAAATCGTGTGTAAGAACAGAGTACTCTGTTTTTCTCCTTTAACAACCTAATTGAGTTGGACAAAAACAGAGTATGGGATCACAAAGAATAACTATTCGAGGTATTTATAGGAAACCCGAGATGCCAAAGGAATATTACGTAGAGATAAAGAGTGCCTGCGTGTGGGACAATTCGCAAATCCGAGTGCAAATTGAGTGGGATTTGTTGTTGGTGCTTTAAATTGGGTTGTTTAATTTTAAAATGGGAGGTGGTGGAGATGAGCACCACAAACAGAGCCCATCACCATCTTTCCCAGAATAATAGGTAAAAGTTGTAAGTGGGGAATTACACTCAGGAATATTCTCTCTTTTCCAGTTTTTTTTTTTTTTTCTCTCCTTTTTTTTTTTTTTTTTTTTTTTTTTTTTTTTTTTTTTTTTTCCTTATTTACTTCTTTATAAAGAGTTTTATAAAGCTCCATCCGATTCCTTATGCTCCGTATCTAATATTCGATTAATATTTTTAAAAATTAAAATTTAATTTTTACGTTTTTTTTATTGTATTTAGTACTTGACGAAAGGCTTGATGTTTAAAATTTAATTATTTTATAATTTTAACTGAGTTTAATATTTTTAAAAATAAATAAAATAAATAGCTTGTTATATATCTTTCTCTCTTAAAAATAAAAAATAGTGTTGATATTTATTATTTAAAAATTATTTTTTCTCTAAAATAAAAAACAAACAAACAAACAAAAACTTGCATAAAATTATTAAACTCGAGGTCTCAAGTCCAAGTAGTAAAAAACTTAAAAGTTAATATCGAGGCCATGAATTCCAAACTTAATTGCTTTATATTTTTAGCTTAAAAAAATAAACGAAGCGGGTACATTCTTAAATAAAGATACTCATCATATTATATAATGATCATAATTTTATTTTAGGGTTAATTGCATACGGCTCTCTGTAAACATATCGAATAGTAATTATATTTCTACAAAGTTCAACTTTTTATATTTATCCCTTCAAAAATCCAACGTTATTCATATATATCCCTACCGCCTATCTCATTTAGAAAAATCTAATTAACCATAGATTAAATACTTAATCATAATTAGTTAGTGAGGTAAATTTATTTTTTTACCTTTCCAGTCATTTTTGTATTATTTTAACAGTTGACTTTTGGAGGGATATTTTTAAAAATACAAAATTATTATTTCACATATAGTCTGTCAAAAAATAAATAATAAACTAACGGTAATAAACCGGAGGGATATATATGAATAACTTAGAATTTTTGAAATAATAAATATAAAAAATTAAATTTTGTATGAATATATCTACTATTCGATATATTTACGGAAATTCGTATGCAATTAACTCTTTATTTTATATTATCTTAATATGAAAGTATTACTTTTAACTGTTTGTATGAATATATCTACTATTCGATATATTATCTTAAGATTTTTTCTCCTTTTTCCTGCTACTCTTTAGATTGCTTTGCAAAGATCAGTTCCTGAGAGCAAGAACAAATGGATCATTACGCTCATTAATTTTCTCCTACTGAAGAGAAAGGATATGAGAGCATGAGAGAGTTGAAGGGGAGCAAGAGGAGTGCGAGGGACCTCGTGTGCGTGAGGAGGCCCTGTGGTAACAGGGATCTTCATCATACCTGCTCGAGCGGTGGTAAGAAGGGTCACTTCGGTACAACTGTGGATGCCGGATCTCGGGAGGTCCTTTGTAGTCACGGGGATAAGATTCCTTTTAAGGAATCCCCCGTCAATGAGAGGCTCCCCGCATCCCTGAAGGACGGCGCACATGGACCTTGTGCTTCCAGGGGCAAAAAGCCTCTGCTTTCGGTCTCCTGGGCAGATCAAAGAGGACTCCCCCTTTCTTCGTCCTGTCCTCGCGAGGCTTCCTGCGACGATAGCTCTCCCAGCCTTGCTCGCCCTGTCCCTGTCCGTGCTTCTTTTGATGGGGGCTCCAGGTTTGGACAGGGGACCTCGTCTTCCCCTTATAAGGATGCACTCCTCCGTCACCCCACTACATCCTGGTTTCGGCATCCTCTTCCCCCCTCCCCCTCCTCGTTGGCCAGCCGTCGCAGCACTAATCCCACTCTGTTTGTGGGTAGGTGCTTCCGTTGCCTCTCGAGGGATCACCGGATCCGGGACTGCAGAGAGCCCCTCAGGTGCCGAAGGTGTCTTAAGCTTGGACACCTTGCTGCTCGTTGCTGTCTCCCTCGTCCGCCGTCGGTGAAGAAGATGCACCGGGCCATGGGTTTCAGGCCTCCGGCCACAAAATATTTCGTCCCTCTCTCGGAGAACTTCCATGCACGTCAGCAACTCATCCGCAACGCCGTCCTCGCCAGTGTGATCGGTCCGGATCGCCTGGGCCATTGTCCGCAGGAGGCGATCGCGACGGATCTGGCCAACAAGCTTGGTGGACTCTCCGATGACTTTCAAGTGGCCCGTCACCACGAGAGGGGTTTTGCGATTCTTCTGCCACATTGGGTTCGCCCAGAAGACCTCATCCGCAGGGATGTGATCCGGCTAGCCCGCTGTCGGCTGCGGTGCTTCGCCTGGAATCCTCTTCGTAATGCCTCTAGATCCATGCTGCGGTTCAAGGCCTGGATCAGAATCGTCAACCTCCCCTTCGAGTGCTGGGTGGAGTCGCGAGTTGCAGCTATCGTCAGCCCCTTCGGCAGGTACCTGCGTGGAGATGAGGAGAGCATTAACATGTTTGATTTCTATGGTTTTGGCTGCCAGATCGCCGTCGACGACCCAGCCGATATTCCGGAGAGCATTTTGATAACCTTGGGGGATCTCACCGTCTCTGTCACCGTGTTGCTGGAGCGCACCGCCCCCCTGGGGGGTGACGACCGGGGGACTCCTTTTGCCGGAGGGGACCCCAATGAGGGGGCCGACCAGACGGACCCCCTAGGACGCAGTATCGCTAGGCGTGTTAACCTTTCCGGCGACGGCCCCTCCGGCCCCAGCTCCACGGACGGTATGGCGGCCGACTCGGTTGATTCTGGGTTCTCGGCGGAGCGGCGGGATCGGCGGCGTCGGCGGCCTGTTGGACAGCGGAGGCCGGGCAGTGCCCTGCTGAGGCCCGGCGGGGCGTGTAGTTGGGCGGGAGACGAAGCCGGGTCGGGGGCGGCCGCCCGCCTCGAGATGTCTGCTGCGGGTTTTCCGCCGACGCCTTTGTCTAGTGGAGGGTCTTTTTCTCGCCGGGGGAAAGGTCTGCCTCTGCTCCTCCCCCGAGGTGTGCCCCTTGGGCGCCCATCCTTGCGCGGGGAAGGAAGCACCTCGTTTGTGCTTCCTACCTCGTGCAGTGGGAGCCCTAGGGGGAAGTGTGGTGGTGGGCCCTTGGCCTTGGTCTGTTCGGGCTCTGGGGGAACAGAGGTGGCAGGGGAGCTGGGCAGGAGGGGCCTCGGGACTGCGGGTGATGGTTTGTTGCTGGGCCCCTTCCGCGTCGGGCCGCCCAAGGCTGAAGTGCACAGGTCCTGGCAGGCGGTCCGGGCTGGGGCTGCTGGGCCACTGGGCCCGGGCGGGTGCGCACTAACCCTGGCGGACCGGGTCGGGCCTGTTGGGCTGCTGGGCCCGGGCGGGTTCGCACTGCCCCTTGCGGACCGGGTCGGGCAACCCCAGGCGGGTGTGTACTGCCCCTGGCAGGCGGGGCGGGTTGGGCCTGTTGGGCCGCTGGGTCCGGGCGGTTTTCCCCTCTGCGAGGGCGAGGGCCCGGTTGGGTGTGGCCGGCCCCCCAGCCCTGTTTCCGGATCGCCGTTCCGCCTCTACTTCTGGGGGCTGCTCGCTTTCACGGTGGACGCCGTTGCTTCCTCCCCTCCACGCCCTCTGCGTCTCTGCGCCCAGGGTTGTCCCCCGGCCGCCGACTGCCTAGGGTGGGAATCCGCAGGTGTGGCGGCCTTGGACCCCGCGCCTACTCTGGTCAAGCTTCCCCTGCCTGGCCTTTCGGGTGGGACCGATCTTCCGGCTTCTGTGGCGACGGCCGAGCTCCCTGTGGAGGCCGCGATGCTTGTCGCTTCCCCCGGAGAGGGGAGCTCCTTGGCCCCTGTTGGCCAGCTGGCGGTCTCCACCCCCGCCCCCCTCCGTAGGAGCTCCCGGCTTGCTAATTGCGGCTCCGGGGGGCTAGCCGCAAGAGCCACGGCACGTAAAGCCCTTCTTCGGGAAGGTAGGACTTCGACGCTGCTGGGCGCCTCTACTGAGATCGTCAAGGCGAAAGGCGCGCTGTGTGGGATCCGTCTTTCGGATGATGATGCTTCGGACCTCCTTGTGTTCGCCGGGCCCCTCCCATAGGTGCCCCTGCCTCTGCTGGGGCTTTGTACTAGGGTGCTAACTGTGTGTTGCCATGTTTCAAATCTTCAGTTGGAATGTTCGGGGTCTAAATGACCAGAATAAACGTGCTGTGGTCAAGTCGGTTGTCTCTAAGCTTAGGTCATCTATTTTATGTTTCCAAGAATCGAAGGTGGAGTCGGTTTCCCGATTCTTTCTTAGGTCTTTTGCCGGCCCTCTTTTCGATAAATGTTTGTTCATCAAATCGGCGGGTGCCTCGGGGGGACTGATCACCTGCTGGCCTTCTAATGTCTTTTCCTGTAGCGGGGCGCTGGTACGGAATCATTCGCTTACTGTTCAACTGTCCCATATCCCCAGCGGGACCTGCTTCTTTGTTACCAATGTGTATGGCCCTCCCACTTGGGACGGTAAGCCGGAATTCTGCCGTGAGCTGGCAGACCTCAAAAAGGACTGTAGAGGGAGGTGGGTGATATGCGGGGACTTCAATCTAACCAAGAATCTGCAGGAAATGAGAGGTAGAACCTGGAGTGGGCGTATTATGTCTTTGTTCTCCGATCACCTCAATGATTTGGACATGCTGGATCTACCGTTAAGTAACCAGCAGTTCACCTGGTCCAACTTGCAGAGCAATCCTTCGCTGGCCAAACTGGATCGCTTCCTGATCTCCACTGAGTGGGACCACTGTTTCCCTCTCTCTAAGGTGACTGCCGGACCAAGGATCACCTCTGATCACTCGCCAATCCTCCTGTCCACCAGTCATAAGCTCAGCCCACCCAGGTTCAGATTTGAGATGGTCTGGCTCACGCGTGAGGATTTCTGTTCTAAATTGCCACTGTGGTGGAACGAAGTTACCCCTAAGAGCTCAGGCGTGCTTACTTTGGTGGCCAAGCTGCGCCACTGTCGAAAACGCATCAAGGAATGGTGTTCCACGAGCTTCTACAGCATTTCCCGTACCAAAAAGTATCTGGCCGGCGAGATACAGCAACTTGATGTTTTAGAAGAAAGCGGTGACCTACCCCCACATCTGCTCGAGAAGCGTTCACAGCTTAAGTCCCAATTAAGAGGGGTGGTGGTGGACGAAGAGATCCTTTGAAAAACTCGTGCTAATCACCGCTGGCTGATGGAGGGAGACGGTAACACGAAATTCTTCCATGCAATAGCTAATGGAAGGAGACGACTGAACACTATTGGCGAAGTGGTAGTTAACGGACAGACTCTTAGGAGAGAAGATGACAAAAGTGGGTATTTTCTCGATTACTTCAAAGCTCGCTTTGCCCCGAGGGCGCATTCGCGGGGCCTGATTGGGGACTGGTCTGAGCTCTTTGGTGTTAGAGCCATTAGCTGCCCTGATGATCTTACAGTGCCTTTCACCCTAGAGGAGATCAGAAAAGCCACTTTTCAATTGGGCAGGGATAAAGCTCCCGGACCAGACGGATTTAACCTGGGCTTTTTTCAAAAGTTCTGGGACGTAGTAAAGTTGGATCTCTTCAGTATCTTTCAGGAACTCTATAATGGAACGCTGAACTCCTCCCCTTTGGACTATTCTTTCATCTGCCTGGTACCCAAGAAGGAAGGGGCTAACTCGGCTAACGACTTCAGGCCTATTAGCCTTCTTAATGCGGTTCAGAAGATTATATCTAAAGTCCTGGCTAATAGACTCGAGGTGGTTATGAAGGAGATTATTTCACCTGCGCAGTCGGCCTTCCTCAAAGGCAGGTCGATTCTTGATTCCTTCGCTACGGCTACCGAACTCGTCAATTGGTCCTCCAAATCCGGACTTGAAGTGGTGGGAATTAAAGCGGACTTCGAGAAAGCGTTTGACATGGTGCTTTGGGACTTCTTATTCGTGGCCCTCTCGGGGCTGGGTGCAAACGACACTTGGTGTGGATGGATCAAACAATGCGTCTGTAATGCAAAGGTGGCGATCCTAGTGAACGGAGTCCCAACGGATTGGATCAAGACCTCTAGGGGGCTTAGGCAAGGGGACCCCCTCTCCCCTTACCTTTTCATTTTGGTGGCTGAAGGATTGACCAGAATGACGGAGCGAGCTGTATACAACGGACTCCTCAGCGGGGTGGGTCCTACTACGGCCTTTAAGATATCTATCCTACAATATGCGGACGACACGCTGTTCTTCTGCGGCGCGAAGAAGAGTCAGATCAACAACTTACTCTTCATCTGGAAGCTCTTTGAATGGGCCTCCGGATTGAAGGTTAACCGTGCCAAGACGGAACTTATTTATCTGGGCAGGCGGACCCGCAGGGGGAGGCGTCTTGCTGATATCCTGGGGTGTAAGTTGAGTACTCTTCCGATATCTTATCTTGGCCTTCCATTTTCCGATAAACAAGTCCGAAAGGAGGATTGGCGGCGGGTTATTGGCAAGTTCGAGGCGCGGATAGAAGGGTGGCAAGCTAAACTTCTTTCCCAGGGTGGCAGGTTAGTGATGGTGAATTCTGTGCTGTCGAACCTTCCACTCTACTTCCTCTCCATGTTCAGGGCGCCTAAATGGGTTGTTAGACGTTTTGAGGCGCTGCGTCGGGCGTTTTTCTGGAAGGGGGGAACAACCATCGAAGGTGGGCAATGCCTTGTCAACTGGAAGACGGTTTGCAGGAGTACCTCGGAGGGTGGACTGGGTGTCCTGAATTTGGAGAGCATGAATGTTGCACTTCTTGCCAAGTGGTGGTGGAGATTCTTCTCAGACCAGAGCCTACTATGGGGACCCCTCATCAAAGGGCTCTACTATGGTCGGAGGAAGCCGTTGAGAGAGGGGTCCTCCTTCAGGCCGCTCTCCCAATGGTGGCGCAATGTTCTAGCCATTAGGGGCATCTTCAGATGTGGGCTGTCGTACTCGCTTGGGGATGGCCTTGACATCCGTTTTTGGTCGGACATCTGGGCCGCTCAAGCTCCCCTTAGCACTCTCTTCTCTGCTATCTTCGAATCAGTCAGAAGCCAGAAGTGTAGTGTCATGGAGTGTCGGGGAGTGAACGGGTGGAAGTGGGGCTTTATCCTTCGGGGATTCTCCCCTGGCAACCCGGGAGAGTGTGAATCGGTCGCCCTGTTTAAAGAAACAATTGCTGCTTTTACCACCCTGCCCTCAAAAGATGGTGTACGATGGAGATGGTCTCAAGCGGAGTGTTTTTCGGTCAAATCCCTTTATCTCTTCATCGAGAATGGCGGCGTTACAGATTGCAGATTTCGGGAACTCTGGTCGATCAAAGTCCCTCTCAAGGTCAAAATTTTTATCTGGTTAGTCTTAAGGTCTAAGGTACGGACCAAAGACAACCTGCTTAAGAGGGGGTGGTCCGGGGACGGCTTATGTGTCCTTTGTCTGGAGGAGGCAGAGACGGTTGATCACCTTTTCCTAAGCTGTCAGTTTACTAGAAGTATCATTCAGGCCTCCCTCCCGAACCTCGCTTTCCCCAACTTCCCCTTGACGGCTGCTTCCGTTTGGAACCTTTCCTGTCTTAGAGGTGGCTCATTGCGTGTTAGAGAGCTCTCGGGGATTGCCTCGGTTTGGTAGACTATATGGCTGGAACGCAACAGGAGGACTTTTCATAACCGCAAGAAGACGGCTGCCTGTCTTTTTAGGGAGGTTCGTGACTGTGGGGGCCGGTAGGCACAGCTGGCCTCCCCTCTTTAGCTGCTCCTTTTTTTTTTTTTTTTTTTTTTTTTTTTTTTTTTTTTTTTTAGGCCCTGTTGCCTAATTCATCACCCTTATGAATGAAGCGGTAGCATGCTACCTTCCTCTCAAAAAAAAAAAAAAAAAAAAACTGTTTGTTTGTTCCTCTCGTGCTTGCCGTGTGGAGTCTCAGTCGCCCACAACAGCTTTTGAAGATGCCTTTTCTATTTCTCTGTGTTGGGAATAACTTCAAGCAAAAGGAATTGTCTTGCACTAATGCTGGGGTTGGTTATCTTTTATTTGCTTAGGAATTAGGAATGCTGAGAGTTATCCTTTATATAGCTTTTTATTTTAACTTAGAAAACATTCTTAAAAATAATTTTAAGTCTCATGCTTGCATTGTGCTTAGAAATAGAACAAAAAAAATGTAACATCTTGAGGCCTAAAAATAATTTTACATCAAATAATTATCACTAGGTGTGAGGGTATATAAGTCTGAATTGACTAGACATGATAACTAATCTATAATATTTTGAGCTAATGAATTGAATCTAATAAGTTATTTAGTCTAGAATATCCAGTTAATTGTGCGCGGAAATAATAATAGATGACCTTTGAAAAATCTATATGCTATATATGTTTGAGTTGCTATATAAGTTTTGAGCTAAGAAAATATATGTAAGAATAAATTTGTTGTGGAAATATTTTGTCGGCACTTTATATTTTAGTAGGAGTGCAAAAATGCTTATTAAGCTTATATATTCACTATTGTTCTAATTTTTTTTTTTTAATTAAGACTAATTTGAAGTCGTGAATGAACTGAATCTCTACGAATGAACCAAGAAAATATCTCTAGGAATAAATTCCTAGAGGAGACATTTTCTCCACACTTTATTTTTTAGTGGGAGTACAAGAATTTTTATTGTGCTAATCTATTCGCTATTGTTCTCGATCACTTTATTTTTCAATCAGAGACTAATTTGGAATTGCGAATGAATTGAGTCGTTTCATGGAGCCAGTAAACCAGACTACAATAGTTATAATTAAGAACTTTTTTTTTTCTTCTTGGATTGCACTATACATGAAATTTTATATTTGATTATTGGAAAAGTTTGGGGATAATGTAGGAGTCAACATGGAGAGAGAGAGATCGATATAATTAATGTCGCATGGAGTTAGCTATTTTGTTTTGTATGTGCTAAAAAGAACAAGGAAAAAAACCGTGGGTTTAGCTATGTTTCGAACTTAATTAGGTCAGGTCCTGACCCAAGTAAGAGTCGGAACTTATGTCAAGTTTGGTCATATGGCAACTAAATTGGGATTTCAGTGATAAGACATGAGTCCGGACTCTGGAGATCGAGCTTGGATAGGCCGTGGCTTGGCTTGGGCGGACTCATGCATTTGCATCAGTTGTGTAATATATCTTTTAAAAATTATTCTCTTAATTAACCAAATTTAAAATTCCTTTATACGTTTGAATATTAAAGCCCCTCTGATCATTATCTAGTTATTAATTTGATTCTCGTTTCACATGTTGATCATGATATTCTAATTAATTATGTTCTCATTTGATCTACTAGATATAGACCACAAAGAGAGATGGGTGACAAAGTCATGATGTTCTTAAAAAAATATACACACTGTGAAGAAGTGGTAGGGGCATAATACTCTCGAATATGAGCACACGATTCTTAGACATGTTGAAGTGTTCTCATTCAACATTTAGACATGTTGAAGTGTTCCTATTTTTGTATACGAACAGGGTGGTGTGCTAAATATGAGCACACGATTCTTAATTATTAGCATTTATTCTTATTCTACAAGGAATAGACCAGACAATGAATATGAATTCCAGTATTCCTTTTACTTCTAGCTTAAACATTTGCTAAAATAAACTTTCTTTAATTTCTTCTCTTTTTGTTACATTATTTCGTAGATTATCCACAAATAACCGGGCCAGTAATATTCTTTACTAAAATCAGCAGTATATTGTATTAGCAACCTTTTTTTTCAACTTGGCACACATTATATATATTTTTAGAAAAAGAAAAAATAAACTTGATCACTTTACTAATTTTGAGAGGAGATTCCATCCATTATGGTTATATTCTTGATCCACTATTAATTAATTGTTTATTCAAGTATATTAGCTTGATAGTGCTCTTCTAAGCAAGACAATTAATCATTCCTAACATCAACGGCTCTAAAATAGTGGCAATAGATCTTTAGCGCTAATGACTCATCCTTCTTTGATGAGATTGATATAATTAATGTGTTTGGGTAGTGCAAGTTGTAAAAGTAATTTCCTATTCACAATGCTCTCCAAACTTTTCATTAACCATTGTCCAATTTCATTTGACCAGTAATAATCAAATCATCGTGACATGACGAAGATCTTCGTATTGTAGCGTGACCGATCTTGTCGACTTAGTGATCATAGGCCAAATGAGCCACTAGGGTCATTCAATTGGTTGATTTTGTAGATTAATTAGTGCTTGATTCATCACAACATGGTTTTTAATGAAGAATTAATGGATTAGTGTGTTATGCATTAGTAGGCACATTTTTCACTAATAAACAAAAGACCCTTGTTCATTTCTCTAAGAGGAAAGCCAATAAACAATATATATAAATTCTTTAGAGATGACCTATACAGTTGATGAGATAGAAAAGTGAAAAAGATTGATGATGAGTGCCTTTACGAATCAAGGATTTCAATTTCAAATGAAATGCTTTTTCACAAATAAGAGAGAGCGTATGGACCGTAGATTTCGCATGCTTTTCATAGTGAACATAAAATTTGTGCAAAAAGTAGGGTTTTAGTGATCATATTCTTCTAAATCACAATAAAGTGCTAGTGATGAATCACAAATCACTCTTGCAACGATTTTGGTTAGATTTTTTAACTAGAAGTATGATGTTTTGTGAATTTTTTGCTTTCCCATTTTAGAATGATATAGATTATGATGATCTATAAGGATTTTCACTTACAATTTGGAACCACATCATTGTTTTGCACCACTTGTGCTTTGGGTATGATCCATTTTTGCCAATGATTATTGTAAGCAATTCTTAAGCTTAATGATTTTTTGTTTCCGAAAAATTTTATTAATATCGGCAAGATTAATAAAAGAAAAAAAGAAATTGGTACGCGAATTTTATTCAGCTACCCTAAATCACAAAAACAATAATCCATTCCCACATTTTCTCAAGCTAGCTTTTTTTTTTTTTTCATTCTCTTGCGCTTATGGTTGGATGTGACCCACGTGATTCATTCAAGATAATTTTTAAAAATACAATTTATCTTATCGATTAGGATGTATCCGAATATATTTTTGATGGACGGATGTGATTAAAATATTTTTATATTAAATTTTATATATATATATATATATATATATATATATATATATATATATATATATATATAACCGGAGTTCTGATCTAATCCTAATATGAGTTTATTGTGACGGCTCCATCTTGGGAGATAAAGAAATAGAAAAATAATATTTCATTTTTTTTTTTTGCAGATTGCGCATGAGAACAAATCATAAGAAAGAATCGTAGTTTACAACTAATTTTAAAAATTAAAAATCATAACAGAAGATATCATCTAATTTTTATATGGTTTAACACTTATAACCTAACAGCAAAACTTACATTAATTAGTGCCTTACCACCGCATTAACATCTACTTAGTTCTCCAATATCTTTCTCATAAGATTGATCTTAAGCGCGCAATTTTCTAATAAATCGATCTTTTAAGATAGTATGATAACAAAGTCTTACCTAATTAAGCCCCTTCAACTATATGATGATCACTTTTTAAAATAATATTTTAGATATATAATATGAGAAAACAGAAAAAAAAAATAAATTAAATATGTTATGGGAATTAAATAAGTCATGAGAGTTTTTAAATACTAAATTTGGGATTTTTGGCCTTTTGATAACAGATTCGACGTTAATTTGGGATCTTTGGCCGTTGATAACAGATTCGACGTCAACGGAAGCTTTTAAAATTCCGTTGTTGACCAATTTGTCTTTTTTGTTTTTTGTCAAAGTAGATACGAGGCAAAGAGTTGGTCAAACATTTGGGCTACAGGAACATTGATCAAGCAAATAAATCTGTTAGTTCCTACAGTTATCTTTTTCTAATTCTTTTTTTTTCCTTTTTTCAGGAACACGGTTAGTAGTTTAATTTTCAAATTCAAACACAATTGCTTTGTCACGATTCAAAGTTGAAAATTCGTCTATGTTTGAATTTGAAAATTAAACCTCTAATTGTTTTGCTCAAAATTGAATGTTATACGTAGTAATTTAATTTACTGTAAAAGCTCGTAGGAGCAGATAATAATATATATTAAAATTTTATAATTCTTTTAATATTATAAAATTATATGAATTAGTTCATGTGCACACATTAATTAATTTCTCCAGGATATAACATTGAGAGAACTATCCAAAATACATTTCAATATATAGACCATAAATGCTCAAAATGATCAAAAAGTCTCGGTATATATATATATTTCCAATAAAAATATTCTTTACAAATTGTCACTGGTATAATTTTATGTGACAACAAAATTAAATAAATGAATGAATGAATGAATTGTTAGCATTAGTAATCACCCTAGCTATGCATACACTGCACTCAGAGCAATTTCCCCGCAAACTCTGTAACATCTTCGTCTTTGCACGACGCAGAAGCGAATGATCTAAACTTGTGCAAATCCGAAACGCTTCTCCCCAAACTCAAAGCCATTTTCAACTCAAACAACTCCCCGTTCTCTCTCTTCTCCATTTGTCTCTCCTGCAGACTCTCTTCTATCTCCTCCTGCAGCTTCGTGTAAAAGCCGGCGCAGTTCCGGGTGAGCTCGAACACCATCCCGACTTGCCCGCCGTGCTCCAGCGTGTTCACGGTGGCCGCCAGCGCGCCTCCTACCGCCGCCACCATCACCGGCCACGGCCCAGCTGCTGGCAATCCGATAAACCCTGCGGCCGCCGCAGCCATTCCCGCGAATATCGGCCCCGCGGTGGCGAAACCTTTGTTGATGCTCAATATCACCTTCCCCGCTGAGAGATACTCCTCTTTATCTTTCATTTGTATCACTTTTGCTGCACCCTTCATGCTCTCCTCCAACTCTTTGCTCCAACCATTTGAGTAGTACTTAGTTTGATATTTTTCGTCCATAGCCGCTTCTTCTGTCTGTTTATATTCTTTTTTCGGCCACCAACACGTGGGCTCCACCTTCTTAGGGAACTTCTCGAGCATGACGGGGAGGAGAGGAAGCGGGTACGCCTTGTCAAGTGCGAGCACCTTCCGCATTGCGTCGTCCACGTCCGACTTGCACGGAGTTTGGAGCGAGAGTTTATTATGAATCTCCTTCTCGAGCTTCCTCGACAGTCTCGCCGCGTTCCTTTGCTCTTCGGCGAGCTGAGATGGTTGGATCTTGTTGACCACCAGCATAATCGTCGACGTGGCAGCGAATAATAACATGGAGGCGAGTTTGAAGGCCAAAACGTGGGGTGAGGAGGCGTCGGACCCGATGCAGGCTAGGCCGGACATCAGCGAGGCCGAGAGGGCGAGGGAGTTGACGGAATGGAGGAAGAGGTGGTTCCAGTTGTCGCGCTGATTCCCGATGATCGCGTGCATCTCCGCACGGTCGGCGACAGCTTCCGCAATCGCGTAGAGCTTGCGGATCACCAAATCGTCAATCTTCGCTTGCGGCAATTTCCGGGGGAGCGGTGGGGTGAAGCCAGTGGGGGCGATCATACGATGATCATCGACTTCCGTCAGGTGAATTGCCGTCGATGATTTGATACCTTTCGGGCTAAGATTAGACGGCGGTGCGTGGAGGACGGCACGACACCGTCTTCTGAATGAGTAAGAAGAAGAAGAGGAGGAGGAGGAGGAGGTGGATAGCAAGAGACTTTGAGCATGTAGAGCTGCCATGTCTAAATTAATAAAGTTGCTGTTGGTGTCGCTGTGTTGTATGTGCGATTGCTGCTGTTGTGAGAGGTGCTGCTTATTTTGGTTGTGGATGAGGAGAAAGGGATGCGTTAGGGTGGAGTATTTATAAGTGTGGGTATGGGGAAGAGCCCAGGACTCAGGAGATGGTCTAAGTTTGAGATTGGGTCGTTCCTTGACCGTGTGCGTACTATCACAGGACGAGTTTGAAAGAGTATTATAACTCGTTATGAGTAGAAGCAGTCGTAGCTTGAGAAATGGGATTGACTTTTCAAATTAAGTTGATTTTACGAATTATTTATTATTACTGGGTCTTGAGATTAATTTTTGAATATTTTTAATCTATTTTCTTAACTGAGTACGTGTTCAACTGCAACTTAAATACTTGTCACATGAAGAGACATTTAGGTACCGTTTGGATGTGGCTTATACCGGAATGAGTTATATCAGGTATAGGTATAAAGTAAGGGATAAATCTGGTTTAAACCTAAATTGTGTTTGGATGTGAATGAGGCTTAAACCTGGTTTAAACCTGGTATAAGAAAATAGGTGTTTGGATTGGAAATGATGAATAAGAGGTATAAATTAAGTTGACTTTTTGTTTAATGACGATGTGACCTTTACTTTTATGTATATTATTAATGTGATAATAGGATAATGTATTAGAATTATTTAATTAAAACAAATCTTTTATATTATATTTAATTAATTATATACTATATAAAATACTAAATTTTTTTAATTTGGTCTTAAAAATTTTCTTTAACGATTAAAAATTATAATATTTAACGATTAAAAATTTAATATAATTTGAAACAATAACGATTATTAATATTTTCTAACGATTATTTAACGTTTATTTAGAAATTTAATATTTAACGATTATTAATTTTTTTTAAAATCATAAAATTAATATTTGACGTCTGATTTATTCAACATGTTGAAATATTATAAATTGACTATATTGAAATAATAACTACAAAATTATTTTATTTCTTAATTAAATAGAATACATATAGAATAAATTATATATAATATTTAATTATTTATATACTATATAAAATTTTATTTAATTTTAATTTGTCTTAAATATAATTTATAACGTTTAAAAATTATTATATTTCATGATTAAAAATTTATTTAAATTTTATTTATATTAAATATTATAATATTAATAAATCAATTTTAATAATATTTATAACAATCTGTGTGCTCAATACATTCATGAAGTTAATAATTTGACAAAATCAATCAGTCTAACAAAGATTTAATAATTACCATTAACGAACAAATAATTTTAAAAAATTAGCATCAAACAATATCGATTTTTTAATTAAAATTAACGAACAAACAATAAAGGGAAATTAGCATGATACAATAACGAACTCACAATAATATTTCAAATTACATCATACCCGAAAAATATGAGTTCTTAATTAACAGTCCACTTAACATTACATATAAACAAATAAACTTTTTTACAAGCTGACTAACATAATATTACACCAGTAAATCTAATATTTACAAACTTTTATTAGTCAGTTACAATGATTTATCTAACTTCTATTATTCCACAACTCATCGGTAATACGTGTGCGAAGGTCGTTTCCCCGTTGTCAGTCTGATGTACTATAGTTTGTAGTGGTCGCTTCCACGTCAACCTCTGGAGGCTCTGGCTCTACTGCTTCGGTAAAATATCTATCATCTCCTTGTTGCCGTCGAATAAAATTGTGGATCACACAACAAGCCATAGCTATTTTACACTGCACTCTATAAGGAAACGGTGTAGCAACAGTTAAAATTTTGAATCTCTTTTTTAAAATTCCAAATGTCTTCTCTACCACATTCCTTAGTTGGGCATGCCGATGATTATACAAGTCCTTCGACGAATGATGTATACGACTACGTGTGTTACTGTCAAATTGACTCAGATGGTAACGCTCGGCTCTATACAGCGCCAGAAATCGATCGGTATTCGCGTAACCGGAATCGACCAGATAATATTTTCCTGTATATATATCAGAAGGGTATATAACTTGTAATAAATTAATTAAACCAATAATAATGAAGATAGCAATAAAAAACTTACTCCATAAATTTTACCTTCTGGAACTGTAAAACCTCCACTTTCACATGCCCATTTGAGTACCCGCATATCAGCTGCAGAGCCTTCCCAACCGGTGCATACATAAAAAAATATATGATCAAAGGATACAGCTGCCATCATATTTTGCGATGTATATCCTTTGCGACAACGAAATCGTGGTTGTTTCTCCCTATCTACCATAACCGGAATATGCGTACCATCCACCGCCCCAATTGCATTCTACATATGTTAATGTCACAACATAGTACATTAGCAATGCAGCAATTAAAATTTACATATTTACTGTTGAAAAATTATCGTCTCTTACCTTGAACGGATGAAAATTTGGATTTCCACTTATTCTTGGATGCACTCCACAATTACTTGGCGGCATAGTTAAATATTCATCTTTTATTTGAATAATGGCCCGGAGTACATTGTTAAAATGACGACTTATCGTTTCCCCCGAATGTTGAAAGGTTTCAGCAAGCACCATATTTGCAACACCGTGTCCTATACAATATAGAAAAATTCCCAACTGTTCGTCAACAGTCAGATTGCGTGTACCTTTTAAAAGGCCCTTCCCAACAAGGTCTTCGCGGAGAGCAATGAATGTAGTTGTCGTCATTCTAAATTGAGTGTACCCCCGATCTGGATGGCCGTTCAAAATATCACAAATAAACTGATGGCCCGTAAACGGACGGGTACGACATGGTTGTCAGCTAATTGTACTTGTTTCATCTAGACATCCTCCGTCAATAAGCATAATTATGAGTTGCTCCCAATATTCATCATCATCATCCAATATATCGAACAAATTGGCATGAAAATGCGAGAAAAATACTTGTCGATAAATTGAATCATCCATTACAACTGCACGTTAATTTATGGCAGTGAGCAAATATTGATAGTACGCATAAATGATATAATTGTTATTTAAATTCACCTCAAACATTCATCTCGGCGTTTTAAGCAAACAAATACAGAATAAAATAGTACATAAAATAATTTTAAAAGTTCAGATCATCGATGTATCCTTCGACAATGAGCATGAGTAGTAGATCCTCCCAAAAATCTTCATCATCATCTAATATACTCAACAACATTGCAACAAAGCGGGAGCAACATAAGGATTGATAAATTGAATCATCCATTATATCTGCAACGATATTGTACCAATTTAGGGAACAATCATACTAAGTAGACATCACTTAACATGTATAGATGGCTTCAAAGCAAGATTTAAGAGGAAAATACGGTGCGGAATAATAAATTACAAATTGACTAGTAACAGTACGGGATAATAAATTACATACAACTATACAAAAATGTACAGAAAGTTTAGATACTAATTATTACAAAGCTAGTTTTTAAAGTCCTGAAATTACAAACTGATTATATAAATATGCACTAAGGACCAGGGAAAAATTGTCGATACATCTGAACCTGGTTTGCTATCTGCCGCTGTGCCCACTTGTAAGCAAGATTGTCATTCATTGACATGAAAATTTGACGATTTTGCGGATCCTTCAAAGCGTCGGCTGCAGCCAAGACATGGTCATCATTGAGCCCCTGCATATTATATAGGCGCTGCAAACAATCCCCGATGACGGAATGGATTGTCGACCTTCTGCTTCCTTATTATACATCTGCCTCACCAGATCTAATTTTTCTTTGCCCAGCTCAAGCATGCCGGCGACGCATTCAGATATGCCCTCAGCTTTTTTACGCCGACCACCAGTTGACGGACGGTTGGTCCGTTGGCTAGGCTCGGGTACTGGGGAACGAGGCCTTTTGCCTGCCGAGCTGTACCCCGACCCACTAGTTGTCTTGTTTCGAATGTGAGGGCTGGGTGACCTTTCTGGTGGTGGACTAGGCATGAATTCATTCATATATGGCCCAGAGGACCCTGCTTCAAATTGAAAAGGTCTGTTTGTATCATCCTCACCAGGGATGATGAGGAGGAGCTAACTATTGTTCTGTGGGCGGCTGGAGTGATGAAAAACCATATGCACCCGTTGCGGTAGTCTTCTCAGTTAGAAACTCCAGATCCTTATACAAAGGGAATGGCCTATCCCTACATTTGGCATAAGCTGGATTGTCCTGAACATAGGTTAATTATATTGGTAAGGCTAATAAATATGAAAAAAATTTAATGACAGGTAAATTAACTATCGTTACCAAGATGACGTCATCCCAGTCACAACTATCGCCTGCTGTGGGAATGTGGCGGATAAAATCCCATCCCCAACCACTCTTGTTGACCAAGGAATGGTACAACGCAAAAGTGCGCTTCAACACCTTCAACCTATTCTTGACCTGCTCCTTTTTTAGGTTTAAACCATTTCGACTATTTATTTCCGCAACAATCCTAACCCACGCGAGGTTAGTGAATGATCCATTAACGTTGTTGCCGAGAGTATGTTCCTCCGTCAACAACGATAACAGACTTGCATCCATGGCCTCAGTCCAGTTTGATGTTCGGGGCGATTGTTGGGCGCGAGAACGACTACCGCCCTCATTTGGAATTGTATTGTCTTGGATGTTGGCCATGTTTGAGCGGCTAGATTGACCGGCGTTGAACACTCTCTTAAAAGGACGCATCTGTACATAATGTATGTTCTACTTTATATAATTTGGCATAACATAATATATTATAATTTTTTTGGCATTACCCTCAAATCAATAATATAATTGGCATTCAATTAGGAAGACATGGTCATGCTTACCATATTACTAATTGCATAACAGGGGATGGGATGTCATAATTTGCATGGTAAATAGGGAATTACATAATATAGTATATTGTAAAAATGGCGGTTGAGGCATACAAGTACAAGATAAATGTTGGCAAAATGTTTTCATTTACACAAAATTGGAATAGGGGGTTTATTATGTACAGGGCTCATGTGGTTTCCAATATGTATGGGTTGCAGTGGATTCTAAATCCATGCCATCCATCAAACGCAT
>CM055074.1:1492010-1665375 GCA_029204045.2 Tillandsia leiboldiana | reverse complement strand
CCATAACTGACTTAATTGCGTTGTAAGGTGTCATTCTAACCAACCAATTACTTGACCAACCACTTTCTTTACTTTCTTTGTGTTTTAATTAAAGTTGCTAAACTTCGGAGAATCTTGCCCAACGGGCCCTAGCCCGGCAGACATGTGCCATAAGACAAGTCCTCTAAGGTTGCGATAACACCCGCAAGTGTTACCCCGTCCTACGGAGAACGTCCCGAACGGGTCTCTACCCGGGGAGGGGGACACTGCCTGCTAACTCCAACATGGGCCTCGTTTCACCCCGTAGGTACGCCGTTATTTATCTCTTTTATTGCTTTTGCACTTAGCCTCTTTTCACTTTAGGCCTTTGCCTTTCTCTTTGCTCTTAGCACTCAGCACTTCCTTTTCATTCGAGCTCGTAGCTCACATTGCCTCTTGGCCATTTTCTTTATTTTCAATTAAGCTTTTAGCTTATCTTTTCATGTATCAATACCTTTACCCTAGGTCCATGCCTCAAGGTAACCAAAGTCCCTTGGACTTATGTCTTTTACTTTCATTCTTGCTCAAGTTGAAGTAAAGTGAAGGTACATTGACCCAACTCCCTATGACAACTCTAGGGGTTTTACTCACACTTTGCATTTTAACCTCAAACTATTATGTTCTCTTCGAGACGTGACTCTAAGTTAAGCTTAATTCTACATACACCCTTAGTGACTCAGCATAATGTCACTCGTGAAGTGCCTATGGTGAATGCCACTCATAAACCTTAATCTAGGTTTCTCCTATGCCATATATCCATCATGCAACAGTAATATTTGATACTAACATGTAGTATGCCATCAAACATAACTTTATACTTTTTACTCCTCTACTCATGTAATAAAGCATTCCATGTTTCTTAGCTAAAGAATACGCACAAGCACTTGTTATACTTCCTACAAACTCTAACTCTATAGCAGCTTCGGGTTTTTTTAAAAAAGCAAAGACAAAGGAGGAGAGGGTCACCCTCGTTCGCTAGAATACCCCACCTTTAGTCGCTCTTGCAAGAATAGATGGGTGCCTCTCTTCTTCATTCTCCAAGAAATCCCTAAATTCATAATGAAACCAATTAGGAATCATTCTTCCACTACTCTTTTAATTCCACACAACTATAAAAGAGAATCCTAGGTTACTCTTTTTTCTTTATTCTTTCTGTTGGCTTCATTTTGACCAATAAAGAAAGCAAGAAAGTTGCCAAAATTCTCCTTTATTAGCATACTCTTGTAATAGGGATATTTGATCTCTTTAACTATTTCGATCTTTAAAAAGAAAAAAATCCTAACATGATATAAACATGAAGGAAATTATCTCATTGTCATTTTAATCCACAAGAGTTCAAAGACTAGAACCCTAGAATTTTACCCTTACCTCTTTGGGTATTCTTTTGACCAAAAGAGAAGCAATGAAAGCTTAAGTTTCACTTTGCTTTTAAAGATACAAAAATTGCCCTCTTGATCTTCAGGATTTCTAGAATGAAAAAAGGGAAATCATGAAGCAATTTGTTCCTGATCCACTAATTCCTTAAAAATTATAGCTTGATACCCTTTTAAAAATGTGAAGGAGAAGTTCTCAATTCAATCCCTTTTTCACATAGGGAAAAAACATCAACTGGTCTCTTTTCTCCCAAAGAGGCTCTTTTTGGATTAATTCAAGAATAGGAAAAAAATAATCCCATCTGACATATTGGCCAAAGAAATTTTTGATCTCTTTAGCCTAGGGCAAAATGCCCAAAAAAAAAAAAAAAAAAATAATTGAGAGAAAACTCAATTTGAGCAATTTCCCCTCACTTGATGATTTGCTCATTGGAGAAGAGAAGAGAAAGTCTTTTCTTCCTAACTTTTTTTCTCAAATTTCCTTCTTCTTCTTTATCCAAATTTCTCCCTTTTTCTTTTTTTTTTTTTTTTTTGTGTGTTGCTGGCAGCTGCTGCTGCTTGTGCAGAGCAGCTGAATCAGCAGCTTATGATGATTCAGCATAAGCTGCTGAATCCGCAGCCTTATGCGGCTGCGCTGCTTCTAGCAGCAGCAGCTGCAACCTCTCTCTTTTTTCTTTTTTTTTTTGTTTTTCCTACCTTCCCTGCCAAGAAAGAGGAGAAAAGAGAGAGAGAGAGAGAGGAAACTCTTACCGGCACAAAGAGGCAGAGGGGAAAAAATGTCTTCTATTCTCTTCTTCTTCTTCTTCTTCTTCTTCCTTCCCCTTCTTCTTTCCTTCCTTCCTCTTCTTCTTTCTTCTTTTTTCGTTTCAGCAGAAAAGAGAGAGAGAGAGAGAGATGTAATCAAGAGGGACGAGGAGAGAGAGAGAGAGAGAGACTTTAATTTCGCGCAGGTGGGTAGTTGGGAGGATAGGTGATTTTACAAAATGCCCCAACTTACCAAAAAATTCAAATTTATCCCAATTCTGCAGTTTGCTCCTGCAGAGAGCAAATTCAGAATCCCTCTTACGCCGCGTTTTCCCGTCAACTGGGAAATCAAAAATTGTAATTTTCTTCTCCCTTTTAATCTACAAATTTTCTTAAGCTCTCCACGATTTCTTTTAAATTTTTCGGGTCACTCTAAGCCCTCGAAAGAGAGCCCCGAAAAAGTTCGCGATCAACTTCACTGTCAGAAACTGCAGTTTCAGAATTCACGAAGCATTTTTCTTCGCTTCGTTCTCCAATTTCCTTTAATCGCTCACCTCGATTTTTCACCCTTTTAATCAGAAAACTTTTGTGAGACACTCCACGATTTCTTTTAAATTTTGGGCTACTCTAAGCGCTCGAAAGAGAGCCCCGAAAAGCTTCGCGATCAACTGCGCTGTCAAAACTGCAGTTTCAGAACTTACGAAGCATTTTCTTCGCTTCGTTCTCCAATTTTCCTTAATCGCTCACCTCAGTTTTTCACCCCTTTTAATCAGAAAATTTTGTGAGACACCCCACGATTTCTTTTAAATTTTTTGACTATTCTAAGTCTCCGAAACAGGGCTCCGAAAATGCTTTCGTGATCACAAATTTCAGAAACTCCAGAATTTTGCCAAGTCTCGGGGTTCAAGTCACTTTTCGACCCGATGCCTTCGCGTCAGCCCGAAATGCACCGAACTCGACTGTAATCATATTTAAAACACGCTACAAGTCTTCTCGCCGAATTTCGCCATTTGCGAACTCGGCGAACTCGGGTCCAATTTTGCAAACTTGAGGCTTCGCTTTCCAACCACAAACTCACTTTTCGACTCAACGGCTTTTGCGTTGATTCGAAACGCTTCTAACCCACTTGTAATCACATTTGAAATATGTTACAAGTATTTTTACCGAGTTTTGCTATTTCGCAGAAATCGGTTGCACTACAAAAAGCGCCAAACGAACCTACTGATGGAGGCCAACAGAGATATGAGTGAAGTTGAAGAAGGACAATGCTAGTAGGCTGAGGATCTACTGAAGCCGTTTCCAGCACAACCACCTCTATCAAGCCTGCCCACATTACCACAGCAACTGGCAGTACCCGGAAGCCGCCGTAAACACAGTCATAGCTAAGGAGGATATTAATGAATGTGGGGGAAGGGGCACAACAGATGAGAAAAAGAATGTGTAAGGACTGCATAACGAAAGGTAGAGAGGAGTCTGACAAGGCATCAGTGCCAGAATAGCTCATTGCATGCTTTACAAGCCCACATAGAGGTTGAGGAATTAGAGACAGCTCATGAAGTTGGAGAATCGATACAAGGGGACCAGGATTGCCTACAGATGGGGAGCAATAGGAGTTTTGAGAGTGTGCTGAGTAAGAGAATCAGTGAACAAGAGAAGCTGCTGGAATCATGGGCAGATCAACCACCTTCCTCAGGACTGCCCACCTTGCCATGACAACCAAAATAGGGATTGAAGTTCAGTGAACACCAATTCAGGAGATAGCTCCATCATACTAAGTCTCATAGGAAGAAAGGAGTTCCCAATAGGGCAGGGAGGGGATCCCAGATGTGGGTGTATTAAAACTATGAACCACACAATGACCTAAATCCAACACTTCGCCAACAACTGTTAAGTGTGCCGACACAGCAATCCGCTAGAAAAGGTTTAATGGATGACATGGGAGATTCCTACAGACAGCTACATAAAAGGGCAATAGGAGATAAGCCAGCAAGAAGTAAGGGCTTAAGGTTCCAGAAGCTAATTCTCAACTCAAGCCAGCTGACTGGGTGTGCTTCCTTGTGAATGGGCATAGGGAGTTAGGAACCGTAATTAAAAGACCTCACCCCTGTTCACTAGCATTGGCCTACGAACAAGTTAAGCTGAAGGAGTCCACTGGAAAAGGGGAAGCTACACTACACCTAGAAGAGAAACTCAAATCACTTCACTTACTGGGTATATCAAAATGGATACAAGCAGTACAAGACAGTGGTGGAGAAGGGCTTCAGACCAAAAAAGTGACTGCAGAATGGTGGTTCCACAGTGGATTCCACAATTTAGCAACTTTACAAGATGCAGGTAGCCACCGCTCTCCAACCCCGGCCTCAATTGCAATTGGAAAAATTATGAGGGGCTCAACATTAAGATGGTACAAGCCAAGAGGGTCGACCTTGGGCAACCTTAAAGAGCAGCCGATTACAAAGCAACAGAGAGGAAAGACTATATTACTAGAAGATGAAGCGAGAGAGAATTATGGGGAAAGAAGAAAGAAAGCATACCCAGAAACATAAGCCTACAAGCATGCCATCAAAACTATGAGAAGAAATCGGAACCTCACCATAGGCCATACCAAACCACGGAGCAAGCAGGACCGGTGGCGCGTAGGTTGCGACCCTCCGAAGGCCCGAGAGGAACCTTGCTCCCACTGGGGTCGCCGTCCATGCCGCGATGCCGGAGAAAAAGAGGGAATAGGGGCACAACTGGAAAACACCTCAGATCAGATGTAGGGCCCCTAAACTCCTTACAGCTTTTTCCCATGAATCCACTGTGCAAACACCTGTTGATGGTGTATCTGGCCCATGGTGCATCAAAGGGATGCCACAGCTGGACCCTGTGAGCTTTGTTGGCTGTTTTGGCCTTCGGCTGCTTTTGCCGAATTTTAGAAAAAGGAATTTGCCAAACAGAGGGTGGATTTGGATTTCAGCGCGGAAAAACGCTTGAGATGGCTTTTTGTTTGCTTAATTCTGAGTCCGATGCCCAAAAGCGGGCTCCCCGGAAGTTTTGGCAGTTTTTGGTGTTTTGCGGGAGCCTCCGGCAAATTTGGAGGTGGATTTTGGCAAAATGACGCCGTTTTGGAATCAGCGCGCGAAAACGGCAAGATGGGCTTTTTACTTGATGTTTTTGGGCTGCGGTTACGTTCACAGCCGGGGGACAGTGTCGCCGGCGATCGCCGTCGGGTGCCGGCGGCGGCGGGCAGCGTCGGCGGCGGGCGGCGCAACCTCGGCAGCGTTAGCGGCCGCTGGCAGGCGGCTGAGGGCGCGGCAGGTGGCTGAGGGCGCGGGTAGGAGCGCGGTCCACCGCGGAGGTCGTGCGCCGGGGGGCGGGCCACGTGGCGCTTTCCGTTTGGCCGGCGCTGCAGACGCGGTCCACGGAATTTGGTCCGGGTGCACGGTAGACCGGGTGGACACGTGGCGTGAGGTGATTGGTCGGTGGTGTGCTCCCGGTCCACCGATTGGTGGAGTCGGTGACCGGGGCAGGTGGCCGTACGGCAGGGCAGGTGGCCGGTACGGCCCGGGTCAGCCGCGACGTGCGCGGTGCACGGGCGACGTGCGCGGTGCACGGGTTTCCGGGGCACGTGGCGCGACGCCACTGGCTGGCGCAGGTGCGGCGGGGTGCAGTGGGGCCAGGGTCTCGGTGCGGTGGGCTACGTGGCCGGCCCACAGCGTTTCGGGCTTGAACAGTAGGGCCGGGCCCATACTGTAGCCGCCCGAAAATTTCGGCGCCCGAAACCTGGACTTATTCGGTATTTTTGCAATTTTTTCTCCAGCTCTATTATACAACCCGAGCCCCCTTTCTTGCTTTCTTTCTCTCAACCCTTTCACTTTCTGCCGAGCCCCCTCAAGCAAAGTTGTTCACCTCTTCACCCTTGATCTTCCTGCCAAGTTTCATGATTTTAGGAGGCTCGAATCCCGAGGTTCCCCATTTTACGGCGCGGCGCGACGTTGCATTCCTGGGTTCTTCTTCGGCGCAGCGACAGTTGTTTTAGCTCCCCTGGGCTACCCCGAGATCATTTTGGTGTGATTCTTGCGCCGGCAGACTCCTAAGAGGTAGGACTTCATCTTTGTTTTGGTCGCGCTTTCCCGTTTCGAGGTGTTGGCACGGATCCCGAGGCAAACAGTGACCCCTTTTTCTGTATGGATTTCCTTGACAGCAGCGGGGTATTTTGGCCGTATCTTCGCGGCTACGAGCATCAGACGGAAACGAGCTTTTACAACTTTTTCATCTACAGATCGCAAGGAACGCGCTCGTATTTTTTCTTGGATTTCCAGAGGATTATTTCGAGGTGAAAATCACTGTTTTCTCAGTGAACCGTGCACAGTTTCAGCACAGATTTTTGTATGTGTGTGCCTCTGCCGAATTATATCTTGACTTACCGAACTCAGATTGGGCGGTGCAAGGTACCGTTGCGAAGCTATCGACGCGAGACGCTGTGATATTTTTCTGGGAATTTCCTGGGCACTTTCTGCAGGTGATAATTTAACAGTTTTGAATCCGAGGTTGTACTGTGGTTATAAGAGCAATAATTGGGAAGCCTAAGTGTAATTAGTGAGCTTTGTATTGTACCAGGAATATTTCGGGTGGTGCTAAAATTGTGGAGCAAGGATTTGGAGTTTTGGTATTTTCTTGCTGTACGGATCCGGACAGTTAGCACTTCAGGTGGGTGGTTGTTGTACTCCTCTCATTGGTATGCCCACTAGGAACCTCAGCAGTGTTCCCTCATTTTGAGGCCGAAGTATTATTAGTAACCATTGCATGCTCTAGGGAATTAATTATTGGTTGATTGAATCTTTGATAAATTGTTATTTGATCCCTGTTGAAATTGTTGGACTGCATGTTTAGGGTTAAAATAATAGTTGAGGATTATAAAATTGCTAAATATTCTTATGAGACTGCACACTTTAGCTTATGTCACTCTGAACTGATTACTCTTGGAAAATGGACAACATATTGAGACAATGCATGATTAACGGGTCATTAAATATTGGACATCTTTTACTGCTACACTATCTTTTGGGACCTGACTTATGAGAAACCATGCATTTATTCTTTTCTTCTCCTATTATCGATAGACTTGCGGCAATAGTCGCTCAGGTTCGAGCGTGTGGTGGACAGTGTTAAGCCAGGTATTGGGGATTTGGGACAGGTTGGGGCTTTTGACAGGGTGTTGCGGCGACCACGGATCTTGGTGATTGACCGGTTGTTACTGTTGCATCAGATTGGGGTTTGGGATCGGGCTTTCTTTAGTGGATGGAGTTTTCCACTTTGATCATAGTCATGATCCAGTCCTGCTATTACGAGACATGGTTACAGAGATGCTTGTTATAGTGATTTCCTTAACTCGTGTGGGTCGCTCCCCTCGAGTGCCACTCCGGAGTGTGCGACCCGGAACGGATCGAGGCCGGTCTGTTATTACTTTAGAGCTTGATCGGACGGGCCGAGGCCGATCTTTTACTTACGTGGGTGACATGACCGTATCAGGCAGTAAGTCGGTCAGTATCCCCACAGATGAGATTAGCAGGCAGTGCCAGTGTCCCACTGGCGTTAGATTGGGTCGTTTTGACAGGCTTCTGATACTGACGCATACTTTTTCCATACTTATTGGTTTATCATGTATAGGCATATTAGGGGTAGCACTGCATCAGTTGTCATTCATAGCTTCACCCCCCTTTCTCTTCTTCCCTTTTGCCTCTGATTACCTGGTGGGCATATTTGAGCTGAGGCTTTACCCACTAGGAGAGGCTACTGTTTATAGTAAGTACTTACCCCCATTGTCCTTTTCTGGTTTCTTTCTTCCCCTTTGTTTTGCAGAGTCCTCTGCGGGAGTTGCTGGGCCGTCAGCAACTGATCGAGGTAAGCTGATTGCAGACTAGATAGAGAGCCACCCGAGGGTTGTAGCACGTAGCTGGAGCTTTTGGGTACCTGGCTTCTCAGACAGCTTTTGTTATTTCTTTTTGGGGTCTGGCTTTTGCCAGCTGTTTGTATTTAGTGGTGAGCTGGGAGGACATCTGTTTTTTATTCCACTGTTGTACTCTTTTACTTCCAGCTTCTGTCTGAGATACAGTAGTTTTAGTTTAGCTCTGATTATTATGCTCTTTTTTATTAGTTCTTATCTGAGGCAGGTTATCGACGCTTCGTGTATGTGGGAAATACCGCATGCACGGCGGATCTGTAGACGGGCCCGGTTCTGGTTTACACCCGGGGCGTGACATCAGAGTCCGGGGCGGCGATTACACCAGCCGGAGGCTCAGAGCATGCTAAAGGGAGCAACTTGGGAGGAAAAGGAGCGCTCTGGAGGAGAAGATCACACAACCCAGCCCATCCTTGAGGACAAGGATGGTTTATTTAAGGGGGATGATTGTAATAACCAGCGCCGACGCGAGCAGCTCCACGACAGAGGAGTAGGAAAAGAAACAGCATAGAAGTATCTGGAGGAGCTCAACTGTAGCAAATCCGAGAGAAGGAAATGGCAGGGAAGATGCGTACCGAAGAGCCAACAGAGGAGGATGGATGGGGGGTGTGGCTGTTAAGGATAAAGAGACGGGGGCCCAGCGGAAGAGATGCCCAGCTGATGGGTGCCTGACTGTAAAGGCCCATCGAAGAGATGATCCACTGGCAGCAGTAACTTTAGGAGGCCCAACCAAAGAGGCCCAAGCCAGAATAGCAACACCAATAACAAGAAGCCCAACCAGAGAAGGCCCATCAGATCAGTGAAAGGCTCGGCCCACAGAGAAGATAATTAGTATAGTAAATAGAATAGTATTATTAGTTTATATATACTTAGGAAGGGGACTATATATATATATAGCTAAGTGAGATGTAAAAGAAACTTATCAAGAAATTAATACAAGTCTCTTTACCTCTTTCTCAAGCTTCTCTCTAGCTCTCTCTCTCTCTCCCCCCTCAATCCCTCAATTCTCATCTCCTTTCCCAACTATCTTCTTCCCCCAATTCTCTTCCAAATTTTTCTTCTCTATCTCCAACCATATTCTCTACCTTCTTCACATTTCCCAACTCCGCTCAATTTACTGTAGAAACCTCATTATTCTCACAGTTAACGGCCATATCATCCGCATCGCCGTCCACGACTCAAAAGCATTCTCATTACCGTCGGGTTGCGAATTGTCGGATTGTTACAATTTATTTTAGTTCTCCAATATCTTTTTCATAAGATTGATCTTAAACTCTCACTTCCTAATAAAGTGATCTTTTTAAGGTAGCAAGATAATAAAGTCCCACATAATTAAGCCCCCTTCAAACTATATGGTGATTACTTTTTAAAAAAAGATTTTAGATAATATGAGAAAATAGAAAAAAAAAAGAAGTTAAATATGTTATGGTGATTAAATTAGCCTTTGCATGAGAGTTTTTAAATTCTAAATTTGGAATCTTTGGCCGTTGATAACAGATTCGACGTCAACGGAAGCTTTTAAAATTCCGTTGTGACCAATTTGTCTTTTTTGTTTTTTTGTCAAAGTAGATACGAGGCAAGGAGTTGGTCAAACATTTGGGCTACAGGAACATTGATCAAGCAAATAAATCTGTTAGTTCCTGCAGTTATCTTTTTCTAATTTTTTTCTTTTCCTTTTTTCTAGGAACACGGTTAGTAGTTTAATTTTCAAATTCAAACACAATTGCTTTGTCACGATTCAAAGTTGAAAATTCGTCTATGTTTGAATTTGAAAATTAAACCTCTAATTGTTTTGCTCAAAATTGAATGTTTATACGTAGTAATTTAATTTACTGTAAAAGCTCGTAGGAGCAGATAATAATATATATTAAAATTTTATAATTCTTTTAATATTATAAAATTATATGAATTAGTTCATGTGCACACATTAATTAATTTCTCCAGGATATAACATTGAGAGAACTATCCAAAATACATTCAATATATAGACCATAAATGCTCAAAATGATCAAAAAGTCTCGGTATATATATATATTTCCAATAAAATATTCTTTACAATTGTCACTGGTATAATTTTATGTGACAACAAAATTAAATAAATGAATGAATGAATGAATTGTTAGCATTAGTAATCACCCTAGCTATGCATACACTGCACTCAGAGCAATTTCCCCGCAAACTCTGTAACATCTTCGTCTTTGCACGACGCAGAAGCGAATGATCTAAACTTGTGCAAATCCGAAACGCTTCTCCCCAAACTCAAAGCCATTTTCAACTCAAACAACTCCCCGTTCTCTCTCTTCTCCATTTGTCTCTCCTGCAGACTCTCTTCTATCTCCTCCTGCAGCTTCGTGTAAAAGCCGGCGCAGTTCCGGGTGAGCTCGAACACCATCCCGACTTGCCCGCCGTGCTCCAGCGTGTTCACGGTGGCCGCCAGCGCGCCTCCTACCGCCGCCACCATCACCGGCCACGGCCCAGCTGCTGGCAATCCGATAAACCCTGCGGCCGCCGCAGCCATTCCCGCGAATATCGGCCCCGCGGTGGCGAAACCTTTGTTGATGCTCAATATCACCTTCCCCGCTGAGAGATACTCCTCTTTATCTTTCATTTGTATCACTTTTGCTGCACCCTTCATGCTCTCCTCCAACTCTTTGCTCCAACCATTTGAGTAGTACTTAGTTTGATATTTTTCGTCGATAGCCGCTTCTTCTGTCTGTTTATATTCTTTTTTCGGCCACCAACACGTGGGCTCCACCTTCTTAGGGAACTTCTCGAGCATGACGGGGAGGAGAGGAAGCGGGTACGCCTTGTCAAGTGCGAGCACCTTCCGCATTGCGTCGTCCACGTCCGACTTGCACGGAGTTTGGAGCGAGAGTTTGTTATGAATCTCCTTCTCGAGCTTCCTCGACAGTCTCGCCGCGTTCCTTTGCTCTTCGGCGAGCTGAGATGGTTGGATCTTGTTGACCACCAGCATAACCGTCGACGTGGCAGCGAATAATAACATAGAGGCGAGTTTGAAGGCCAAAACGTGGGGTGACGAGGCGGGACCCGATGCAGGCTAGGCCGGACATCAGCGAGGCCGAGAGGGCGAGGGAGTTGACGGAATGGAGGAAGAGGTGGTTCCAGTTGTCGCGCTGATTCCCGATGATCGCGTGCATCTCCGCACGGTCGGCGACAGCTTCCGCAATCGCGTAGAGCTTGCGGATCACCAAATCGTCAATCTTCGCTTGCGGCAATTTCCGGGGGAGCGGTGGGGTGAAGCCAGTGGGGGCGATCATACGATGATCATCGACTTCCGTCAGGTGAATTGCCGTCGATGATTTGATACCTTTCGGGCTAAGATTAGACGGCGGTGCGTGGAGGACGGCACGACACCGTCTTCTGAATGAGTAAGAAGAAGAAGAGGAGGAGGAGGAGGAGGTGGATAGCAAGAGACTTTGAGCATGTAGAGCTGCCATGTCTAAATTAATAAAGTTGCTGTTGGTGTCGCTGTGTTGTATGTGCGATTGCTGCTGTTGTGAGAGGTGCTGCTTATTTTGGTTGTGGATGAGGAGAAAGGGATGCGTTAGGGTGGAGTATTTATAAGTGTGGGTATGGGGAAGAGCCCAGGACTCAGGAGATGGTCTAAGTTTGAGATTGGGTCGTTCCTTGACCGTGTGCGTACTATCACAGGACGAGTTTGAAAGAGTATTATAACTCGTTATGAGTAGAAGCAGTCGTAGCTTGAGAAATGGGATTGACTTTTCAAATTAAGTTGATTTTACGAATTATTTATTATTACTGGGTCTTGAGATTAATTTTTGAATATTTTTAATCTATTTTTCTTAACTGAGTACGTGTTCAACTGCAACTTAAATACTTGTCACATGAAGAGACATTTAGGTACCGTTTGGATGTGGCTTATACCGGAATGAGTTATATCAGGTATAGGTATAAAGTAAGGGATAAATCTGGTTTAAACCTAAATTGTGTTTGGATGTGAATGAGGCTTAAACCTGGTTTAAACCTGGTATAAGAAAATAGGTGTTTGGATTGGAAATGATGAATAAGAGGTATAAATTAAGTTGACTTTTTTGTTAATGACGATGTGACCTTTACTTTTATGTATATTATTAATGTGATAATAGGATAATGTATTAGAATTATTTAATTAAAACAAATCTTTTATATTATATTTAATTAATTATATACTATATAAAATACTAAATTTTTTTAATTTGGTCTTAAAAATTTTCTTTAACGATTAAAAATTATAATATTTAACGATTAAAAATTTAATATAATTTGAAACAATAACGATTATTAATATTTTCTAACGATTATTTAACGTTTATTTAGAAATTTAATATTTAACGATTATTAATTTTTTTTAAAATCATAAAATTAATATTTGACGTCTGATTTATTCAACATGTTGAAATATTATAAATTGACTATATTGAAATAATAACTACAAAATTATTTTATTTCTTAATTAAATAGAATACATATAGAATAAATTATATATAATATTTAATTATTTATATACTATATAAAATTTTATTTAATTTTAATTTGTCTTAAATATAATTTATAACGTTTAAAAATTATTATATTTCATGATTAAAAATTTATTTAAATTTTATTTATATTAAATATTATAATATTAATAAATCAATTTTAATAATATTTATAACAATCTGTTGCTCAATACATTCATGAAGTTAATAATTTGACAAAATCAATCAGTCTAACAAAGATTTAATAATTACCATTAACGAACAAATAATTTTAAAAAATTAGCATCAAACAATATCGATTTTTTAATTAAAATTAACGAACAAACAATAAAGGGAAATTAGCATGATACAATAACGAACTCACAATAATATTTCAAATTACATCATACCCGAAAAATATGAGTTCTTAATTAACAGTCCACTTAACATTACATATAAACAAATAAAACTTTTTTACAAGCTGACTAACATAATATTACACCAGTAAATCTAATATTTACAAACTTTTATTAGTCAGTTACAATGATTTATCTAACTTCTATTATTCCACAACTCATCGGTAATACGTGTGCGAAGGTCGTTTCCCCGTTGTCAGTCTGATGTACTATAGTTTGTAGTGGTCGCTTCCACGTCAACCTCTGGAGGCTCTGGCTCTACTGCTTCGGTAAAATATCTATCATCTCCTTGTTGCCGTCGAATAAAATTGTGGATCACACAACAAGCCATAGCTATTTTACACTGCACTCTATAAGGAAACGGTGTAGCAACAGTTAAAATTTTGAATCTCTTTTTTAAAATTCCAAATGTCTTCTCTACCACATTCCTTAGTTGGGCATGCCGATGATTATACAAGTCCTTCGACGAATGATGTATACGACTACGTGTGTTACTGTCAAATTGACTCAGATGGTAACGCTCGGCTCTATACAGCGCCAGAAATCGATCGGTATTCGCGTAACCGGAATCGACCAGATAATATTTTCCTGTATATATATCAGAAGGGTATATAACTTGTAATAAATTAATTAAACCAATAATAATGAAGATAGCAATAAAAAACTTTACTCCATAAATTTTACCTTCTGGAACTGTAAAACCTCCACTTTCACATGCCCATCTGAGTACCCGCATATCAGCTGCAGAGCCTTCCCAACCGGTGCATACATAAAAAAATATATGATCAAAGGATACAGCTGCCATCATATTTTGCGATGTATATCCTTTGCGACAACGAAATCGTGGTTGTTTCTCCCTATCTACCATAACCGGAATATGCGTACCATCCACCGCCCCAATTGCATTCTACATATGTTAATGTCACAACATAGTACATTAGCAATGCAGCAATTAAAATTTACATATTTACTGTTGAAAAATTATCGTCTCTTACCTTGAACGGATGAAAATTTGGATTTCCACTTATTCTTGGATGCACTCCACAATTACTTGGCGGCATAGTTAAATATTCATCTTTTATTTGAATAATGGCCCGGAGTACATTGTTAAAATGACGACTTATCGTTTCCCCCGAATGTTGAAAGGTTTCAGCAAGCACCATATTTGCAACACCGTGTCCTATACAATATAGAAAAATTCCCAACTGTTCGTCAACAGTCAGATTGCGTGTACCTTTTAAAAGGCCCTTCCCAACAAGGTCTTCGCGGAGAGCAATGAATGTAGTTGTCGTCATTCTAAATTGAGTGTACCCCCGATCTGGATGGCCGTTCAAAATATCACAAATAAACTGATGGCCCGTAAACGGACGGGTACGACATGGTTGTCAGCTAATTGTACTTGTTTCATCTAGACATCCTCCGTCAATAAGCATAATTATGAGTTGCTCCCAATATTCATCATCATCATCCAATATATCGAACAAATTGGCATGAAAATGCGAGAAAAATACTTGTCGATAAATTGAATCATCCATTACAACTGCACGTTAATTTATGGCAGTGAGCAAATATTGATAGTACGCATAAATGATATAATTGTTATTTAAATTCACCTCAAACATTCATCTCGGCGTTTTAAGCAAACAAATACAGAATAAAATAGTACATAAAATAATTTAAAAGTTCAGATCATCGATGTATCCTTCGACAATGAGCATGAGTAGTAGATCCTCCCAAAAATCTTCATCATCATCTAATATACTCAACAACATTGCAACAAAGCGGGAGCAACATAAGGATTGATAAATTGAATCATCCATTATATCTGCAACGATATTGTACCAATTTAGGGAACAATCATACTAAGTAGACATCACTTAACATGTATAGATGGCTTCAAAGCAAGATTTAAGAGGAAAATACGGTGCGGAATAATAAATTACAAATTGACTAGTAACAGTACGGGATAATAAATTACATACAACTATACAAAAATGTACAGAAAGTTTAGATACTAATTATTACAAAGCTAGTTTTTAAAGTCCTGAAATTACAAACTGATTATATAAATATGCACTAAGGACCAGGGAAAAATTGTCGATACATCTGAACCTGGTTTGCTATCTGCCGCTGTGCCCACTTGTAAGCAAGATTGTCATTCATTGACATGAAAATTTGACGATTTTGCGGATCCTTCAAAGCGTCGGCTGCAGCCAAGACATGGTCATCATTGAGCCCCTGCATATTATATAGGCGCTGCAAACAATCCCCGATGACCGGAATGGATTGTCGACCTTCTGCTTCCTTATTATACATCTGCCTCACCAGATCTAATTTTTCTTTGCCCAGCTCAAGCATGCCGGCGACGCATTCAGATATGCCCTCAGCTTTTTTACGCCGACCACCAGTTGACGGACGGTTGGTCCGTTGGCTAGGCTCGGGTACTGGGGAACGAGGCCTTTTGCCTGCCGAGCTGTACCCCGACCCACTAGTTGTCTTGTTTCGAATGTGAGGGCTGGGTGACCTTTCTGGTGGTGGACTAGGCATGAATTCATTCATATATGGCCCAGAGGACCCTGCTTCAAATTGAAAAGGTCTGTTTGTATCATCCTCACCAGGGGATGATGAGGAGGAGCTAACTATTGTTCTTGTGGGCGGCTGGAGTGATGAAAAACCATATGCACCCGTTGCGGTAGTCTTCTCAGTTAGAAACTCCAGATCCTTATACAAAGGGAATGGCCTATCCCTACATTTGGCATAAGCTGGATTGTCCTGAACATAGGTTAATTATATTGGTAAGGCTAATAAATATGAAAAAAATTTAATGACAGGTAAATTAACTATCGTTACCAAGATGACGTCATCCCAGTCACAACTATCGCCTGCTGTGGGAATGTGGCGGATAAAATCCCATCCCCAACCACTCTTGTTGACCAAGGAATGGTACAACGCAAAAGTGCGCTTCAACACCTTCAACCTATTCTTGACCTGCTCCTTTTTTAGGTTTAAACCATTTCGACTATTTATTTCCGCAACAATCCTAACCCACGCGAGGTTAGTGAATGATCCATTAACATTGTTGCCGAGAGTATGTTCCTCCGTCAACAACGATAACAGACTTGCATCCATGGCCTCAGTCCAGTTTGATGTTCGGGGCGATTGTTGGGCGCGAGAACGACTACCGCCCTCATTTGGAATTGTATTGTCTTGGATGTTGGCCATGTTTGAGCGGCTAGATTGACCGGCGTTGAACACTCTCTTAAAAGGACGCATCTGTACATAATGTATGTTCTACTTTATATAATTTGGCATAACATAATATATTTATAATTTTTTTGGCATTACCCTCAAATCAATAATATAATTGGCATTCAATTAGGAAGACATGTCATGCTTACCATATTACTAATTGCATAACAGGGGATGGGATGTCATAATTTGCATGGTAAATAGGGAATTACATAATATAGTATTATTGTAAAAAATGGCGGTTGAGGCATACAAGTAAAGATAAATGTTGGCAAAATGTTTTTCATTTACACAAAATTGGAATAGGGGGTTTATTATGTACAAGGGCTCATGTGGTTTCCAATATGTATGGGGTTGCAGTGGATTCTAAATCCATGCCATCCATCAAACGCATATGGCAACCGTCATCATCGCCTTATTATGTACACGGGCTCAATTGGTTTCCAACAAGCATGGGGTTGCAGTGGATTATACATCCATGCCATCCAGCAAATGCCTATGGTAACCGTCATCATCGCCTTATTATGTAGACGGGCTCAATTGGTTTCCAACAAGCATGGGGTTGCAGTGGATTATACATCCATGCCATCCAGCAAATGCCTATGGTAACCGTCATCATCGCCAACATATATATTTTCATCACATAACTTAACCGATAAAACATACATATTCCGCAGCCATCAAAACATTTTTTTGTAATGAGATAGCATAGTCATTTATCATGAAAGGCTATGGCAGCATTATATCAACTAATATCTGAACTGGAAGAAAACGAAAGGGTTGCACCTTCGATGGCAGAAAGAGGAGTAACACGGCAAGATGAGATGCGCCGGGGAGGAGAGAGCAGCCTGATTACAGGGAGCAGAGACCAAGCTCGGTACAGGGAGCAGAGCTCAACCGAGGGCAACCTCGGAACAGGGAGCAGAGAGGTAGCTCGGTAGAGGGGACAGAGAGCAACCGTAGGGGGAACCACGGTACAGGGAGGGAGCAGAGATGATGCTCGGGGCAAGCACAGTACAGTGATCAGAGATCAACAGCAGCCAAGGCAAAAACAATACAGAGATGGGGCAACCACCAGAAAAATAACCACCAAGGATCAGATCGGTCAAGGTCCGGTGACGACGAGGGGGAGCTCACAGAGATCGGGAGCGGGTATGAACACAGAGATCGGGAGCGGGGACCTCACAGAGATCGGGACCACACAGAGATCGGGAGCGGGGAGCACACACAGATCGGGAGCACACACACAGATCGGGAGCTTGGAGCACCAAGATCTCACCAAGCACACAGAGATCGGGAGCGGGGAGCTCACAGCGATGGGGAGCGGGGAGCACACAGAGATCGGGACCACACAGAGATCGGGCGCGGGGAGCACACTGAGATCGGGAGCACACACACAGATCGGGAGCGGGGAGCACCAAGATCTCACAAAGCACACACTGATCGGGAGTGGGGAGCACACAGAGATCGGGAGGGGGGAGCACACAGCGATCGAGAGCACACACAGATCGGGAGCGGGGATCGCCTTGATCTCACCAACCACACACAGATCGGGAGCGGGGAGCACACAGAGATCGGGAGCACAACGAGATCGGGAGCGGGGAGCGCACAGAGATGGGGAGCGCACAGAGATCGGGATCGCACAACACAGATCGGGAGCGGGGAGCTCACAGAGCGTGGAGAGAAGGCGATGAAGGCGATGAAGAAGAGGAACCGGAGAGGAGGGCACCTCGGGGCGAGTGTAAGCAAGAATGGAAGAGATCGGGAGCGGGGAGCACGAAGATCTCACCAATCACACACAGATCGGGAGCGGGTCTGAACACAGAGATCGGGAGCGGGGACCTCACAGAGATCGGGACAATGGAGCTAGATCGGGATCGGGAGCGCACAGAGATCGGGAGCGCACAACACTGATCGGGAGCGGGGAGCTCACAGAGCGTGGAGAGAAGGCGATGAAGGCGATGAAGGATAGGAACCGGAGAGGAGGGCACCTCGGGGCGAGTGTAAGCAAGAATGGAAGAGATCGGGAGCGGGGAGCACGAAGATCTCACCAAACACACACAGATCGGGAGCGGGTCTGAACACAGAGATCGGGAGCGGGGACCTCACAACGATCGGGACAACGGAGCTAGATCGGGATCGGGAGCGCACAGAGATCGGGAGCGCACAACACAGATCGCGAGCGGGGAGCTCACAGAGCGTGGAGAGAAGGCGATGAAGGCGATGAAGGAGAGGAAACGGAAAGGAGGGTCGGGAAGGCTGTATGCAATAATGGAAGAGAGAGGGAGCAATAATGGAAGAGAGAGGGAGGAGAGAGGGGTAAACCAGGGTGGGTTTAAACCAACGGGGATATCCCCATGCAATAATGAGGAATATCCCCGTTTGGGGGGATATCCCCAAACGGGGATATCCCCAAACCGTTTGGGTATAAAGGGGGGATATCCCCCCTTTATACCCAATCCAAACAGAACCTAGGTGCCGCAACTCACACGCATACACAAACATCTCCAAAACGTGCAGGGTTACTAATTTACAATCTAAACTTCTTAATTTGCTCATCCGACTAGTTTCAAATATATATATATATATATATATATATATATATATATATATATATATATATATATATATATATATATATATATATATATATATATATATATATAAAGATAAAAGTGCAGTTACCAAATAACTAGAGTGTAAACAATCCCACATGATCAAATTATGATAGGCTCGGGCTCTGTTGTTTATAACCGAGCCAATCTCGAGTTAACTGGCTTCGAGTTGAATACGAGATGCTCATAAATAACTTATTTGAAAATTTTTGATTATTAAAGCAGAAATATTTTATATTAATTGTATAGTTTAATTAATTGAGTGAGTCTTAGTTGAGACATGTATACGTACTCACTCAATTAAATTATACAAAGAAGGACTTAATTGTCATATTTTTATGCATTTTACCAATAAAATAATTTATTTATTACGAATATATCATATATTCTAATTATAATTCTTATTTAACAAAAATTGTAAAAATTTTGAACTAATAAAAAAAAATTATGCAGTGACATTATGAGTTTGAATTTTATGCTGCTTAGATTTGGAGACCGCTAGATTCAAAATTTTTTTTTTTTATTTATTTAGGTAATTCGGTAGTCGATTTTAGTATCTTTCTCTAATTTTAAAGTATTTTTTATCTTCTTATTAATAGATAATGCTAAATTATTTTTTTTTTCCAAAGTTGTCTAGTACATTCAAAAAAAATTTTGGGAGTAAATTAATGGAGATTTTATCATATAACCTCTGATGGATATTTCAAGAGATTTTATCATATAACCTCTCTCTTTTTCTTTAGAAATAAATAAATATCTTATATACAAGATTTTTTAAGATTAATATTTCAATATGTGATGTGATTTGATTGATATGATATTTTCAAAAAAAATTGATTCCCGAAAAATTTTCAAGAGTTTTTAAGAGATTTTATCATATAACCTCTCTCTTCTTCTTTAGAAATAAATAAATATCTTATATACAAGATTTTCTAAGATTAATATTTCAATATGTGATGTAATTTGATTGATGTGATATTTTCAAAAAAATTAATTCCCGAAAAATTTTCAAAAGATTTTTTTATTACTACCAGTATTTTGCAAAAATAAATATCTTATATACTAGATTTTCTATGATTAATATTTCGATATATGATGTGATTTGATTGATGTGATATTTTAAAAAAAAAAAGTTCGTTCTTAAAAAATTTTTAAGAGATTTTTTTATCATAACCCTTTTTTTTTTCTTTAGAAATAAATAAATATCTTATATACAAGATGTGATGTGATTTGATATGTAAAATTTTTAAGAGATTTTTTTATCATAACCCTTTTTTTTTTCTTTAGAAATAAATAAATATCTTATATACAAGATGTGATGTGATTTGATATGTAATGTGATTTGATTGATGTGATATTTCAGAAAAAGCTGATTCCCGAAAGTTTTTTATGAGATTTTGTCATTACTACCATAATCGTTCTCTTTTTCTGTGCCTAGATTTTCACAGATTACAACAGATTTGCTACACCTTCTCTTTAGTCATATATAATATTTTTCTATGCAAAATATTTGGGGATTAATAAATATGAGATGAAATCACTTAATAATAACAAATCTCCTAATATTCTCTTTATCCTTGATGTGATGTTCAGTAATTCTCATATATATATATATATATATATAAAGAATATTAACATTGAACGAGATCTAAAGAGAACATGATGTGATATTAGTAGATTTGCTATCATTTAAGGGTGATGTGATATTAGGAGATTTGCTATCATGTTGTTAAATTTGAAAGTGATGTTTATATATAATATATATATTTAAAGGGAAAGTGATCTGATATTAATATATATGACTAGAGATCTAAAGAGCACGTGATGTGATATTAGTAGATTTGCTATCATTTGAGGATACTGTGATATTATGAAATTTGCTATCATGTTATTAAATTTAAAAGTGATGTTTATATATAATATATATATCTGAAGAGAAAGTGATCTGATATTGTAGATTTGCTATCATAGTGATCTGAGATTTACTATCATGTTGTATATTATTAAGTCATTTCATCTCATACTTTACTAATCCCCAAATCTTTTTCATAGAAGAATGTGCCAGATTATCCTTCCTATCATGTACATCCTTTTTTGGGATATCCATCAGATTCTTTTGACGTGTACATATAATATATAAATTATTTATATATTATTAGATTTGAGGGTTATGTGATATTAGAAGATTTGCTATCATGTTGTATATTGCTAAATCATTCAATCTCATCCTTTACTAATCCCCAAATATTTTGCATAGAAGAATGTGCCGAATTGTCTTTATTTGATATCCATAAGATTCTCTTGATGTGTATATATAATATATATACATTTTCTATCATAGTTTTTTTTGTTCGTAAGATTTTTATAAATATGAATTCTTTCACTACATTATTATGCCACTGTATTGGATTTTGTCAGATTTTGTAGGATTATGTTAGATTTGGTGTGATTTGATATTGTCAAATATGTTAATTTCAAATGTCAGATCCTGACAAATCTGCTATCTCTAAATTAATTTTGCTACTTAATCATTTACTATTATATATATAATTATAATTTATTTATAATATTAAATTATTTACATTGATTGTAGGTTTGATGAAGCAAACCCATCTAATAGAGAGAGCCATACAGTTTGCTTTTTTAATATTAGGTATTTTCTCGAGAAACTAATTTAAATTAAATGTAATATGTCTAACTATTTTTAACTTCCAAATATAATAAATTATGTTTAATGTCTAATTATTTTTTAATTACCGCAACGAAGCGCGGGTGTTTAACTAGTTCTTTTGATTCGAGGCCTTCTAATATTTTTTAAAAATTTTATATTTTTCTATAAAAAGTTTTAACAAAAAAAACGTGTGAAGACACTCTCAACTATTAAGAAGTTTTAAAATAGACTGCTCAAATTTATTTTTTTAATTAATTTTTATAATTTATAACTTTTTTACCATTAATTTTAGTTAATTAAAATTTATATAAAATTTGATCAAATATTTTTTATGTAATATAAATTATATTTATTAAATTATATTTTAATTTGAATGCATTTTAAAAAAGCTTTTTTTTTTCTATGTATGAAAATTAATGAACTTTCTTTAAAATTTCTACATTTAGTTGGTGTGGTTATTAAAAAAAGGTTTGATATATGCGATACTTTTTATTAACTAATAATTAATAATTTATTAAATTTACTCAATTTTTAATTTATATAAAAATTTTTAATATTTTTTTTCATATACATCTTTATAAAATAAATTATATACCATAAATTATTTTTAAAATTTATTTAATTAATAATTAAGATAATTAAATAATATAAATATTTTAATTAAAACTTATTATTAAAATATTTTATATTTGAAGCATCGGACGTGTATTTACTAGTTAATCATTAAGATTCCCGTGAGGGCACGGCACGTGCGAAGAGGACTTCGAGAATTAATTTGAGTGCATTATTATTATTATTATTATTATTATTATTATAAACTCTAATAAATATATTATTACTCTCGTAATATGAATCACTCATTTAGACTAGCTTGGTCACTAGGTACCGTTTGGATGTGGCTTATACCGGAATGAGTTATACCAGGTATAGATATAAAGTAAGGGATAAACCTGGTTTAAACCTAAATTGTGTTTGGATGTGAATGAGGCTTAAACCTGATTTAAACCTGGTATAAGAAAATAGGTGTTTGGATTGGGAATGAAGAATAAGAAGTATAAAGTTGACTTTTATGTTTAATGACGATGTGACCTTTACTTTTATGTATATTATAAATGTGATAATGGGGTAATGTATTAGAATTATTTAATTATAACAAATCTTATATATTATATTTAATTAATTATATACTATATAAAATTCTATTTATTTTAATTTGTCTTAAAAATAATTTTTAACGATTAAAACGATTAAAAATTTAATATAATTTTAGTTATATTAAAAATTATAATATTATTAAATAAAATTTAATAATATTATTTTATAAATGATTTATACATACTCATGATAAAAAATTAAAATATTCTTTTTTTTTAATAATTTTTTTTAAAATTAAAATTTTAAAATTTATTCAAATTTTAATCTTTATTAATTTTAATTTTTTTAAAAATTTTAAGTAGGAGTAAAAAAAAATGTTAATTTTAAAATGTTAAGTAGGAGTAAAAATTTTAATTTATAAATGTATATAAATTTTAAAAAAATTATAAAAATATTGTATAAATTTTAAAATTAATAATTTTTAAAATTAAAATAAAATTTTAAGATTTATTAAAATATAAAATTAAAAAAAATTAAAATTTATAAAATATAAAATTTAAAATTTAAATATTTTTTATAATTTAAAAATTTTTATTTAAAAAAAATAAAAATTCTGAAGCATATAAAAGAAAAAAAAAAAAAAAAAAATGGGAAAAGTCCCTTCCCAAGGCACTGCCTTGGGAATGAGAGAGAGAGAGAGAGAGAGAGGGGGGGAGAGGAGTAAGAAGTAATGATTAGAGGGGGTTTAAACCTGGGGGGGGGCTTGGGGGATAAACCGGGTGGGTTTACCCGGGGATATCCCCGTTTGGAAGGATATCTCCAAACGGGGATATCCCAAACCCGTTTGGGTATAAAGGGGAATATCCCCCCTTTATACCACATCCAAACGGTGGCCATAAGATTTGCTATCATGTTGTCATTTGAGGGTGATGTGATGTGATATTTGTAGATTTGTTATCATTAGAGGGTATATTATGATGTAAATCTACTAATAAGATTTGCTATCATTTCACCAAGTCATTTCATCCCATCATGTAATAATATATTGGTATCATAGTAATATTTTATTCAAAATATTTGGGGATTAAGGAGGTTTTCCACTAATTCCTTCCTCACTTATAATAGTATAGTAAATCTTATAATATCTAAATATAAAAATTTGTATTCATTTTTTAAATTTCTATTTTTTACCATATCATAATTATAAAACTTGTGTGTGATATATTAATAGATTTCCTATATTTATAAGTCATTCCATCCCATAGTTAATTGTGTCAATCTCATAATATCTAAATAAAAAATTTTATACATTTTTAAAATTGTTACATTAGGGTGATTGTAATAATTAGCTATTATGTTACTATCATATTTACTCTCATTTAGAGGTGATTTGATATTAGTAGATTTGTTTGCTATCATTTGAGGATATATCCTAAAAAAGATATATCTATATATAAGATTTGCTATCATGTTGTCATTTAAGGGTGATGTGATGTGCCAGATTTGCTCTCATTTAAGGGTGATGTGATATTAGTAGATTTGTTTGAGGATATATCTTTTTAGGATATCCATAAGATTTGCTATCATGTTGTGATGTGATGTGATATTTGTAGATTTGTTATCATTAGAGGGTATATTATGATGTAAATCTACTAATAAGATTTGATCAACTTTTTTTAAAAATATCACATCAATCAAATCACATCACATATTGAAATATTAATCTTAGAAAATCTTGTATATAAGATATTTATTTCTGCAATCAAATCACAGAAAAATAGAGGGGTTATGATAAAATCTCTTGAAATTGTCCCTAGCTTACTTGATGTGATGTTCACTAATTCCCATATATATATATATATATATATATATATATATATATATATATATATATATATATATATATATATATATATATATATATATATATTTCCTCCTTTCTTTTTCTTTATGTGATGTGCTATTATCTTTTTACCAAATTTACTATCATAGCTACTCTTTGTCCCTAGCTTACTTGATGTGATGTTCACTAATAAATGGCTAAAGAGAAAGTGATGTGATATTAGGAGATTTGCTATCATAGTTATGAAAATTGAAAGTGATGTGCTTGATGTGATATTCCTACTATCGTAAGTGTTCTATATTGCTAAGTGATTTCATGTGAAATAATCTTACAAAATCTTTTTTTGTCTATTATTATATAACAAAGGGAAAAATTTTGTTCTAACTAATCGTAAACAGATTTTATTGATTTTCCTAAATCTTAATAGATTTTGTTGATTCTCTCTTTAAAAATTTTATCTATTAATTTTATATAAATATTTTCACATGAAATATATATATATAATAATAAACTAATTTCGACTCTGAAGTCAAATTTAAACTAAAAGCGGACTTTGAATTATATATTTAAAATAAAATTATATGTAATAAAATAAAAGCATATTTAATAAAATAAAGTACAAATTCTAATTTTTTTAATATTTTCATAACAAAATATATTTATAATTATCTTAACTGATATATTAATAATAGAAATTACATATTCAACTAAAATTTAATTATAATTTAAACATTAATTTAAAAAAATTATAATTATAATTTAGACATTAATTTAGAAAGTTTTAGAATTAGAATTTAGATAATAATTTAAAAATTTTAATTTAAAATATTTTAGAATTATAATATAGGTATTAATTTAAAAGGTTTTATAATTACAATTAACATTAATTTAAGAGTATTAGAATTACAATTTAGTCATTAATTTATATCAATATTTTTTAAAAAATTAAATATAGATTAATAATCAAATTCAACATATTTAATATGTATAAAGAATAAAGAATTTTAGGATTCCTCTAATTTAGAAATTAATTTTATATCACTATTCTAAAAAAAGAAAAGAAATGAGTATTTATACCAAAATCTAATACAATCTTACAAAAGATGTCAATATATCATGATAACAAAAGAAATGAGTAATTATTTTATACCAAAATCTCATACAATCTTACAAAATATGTCAATATATTTTTGGAAATTAGCAATATCAAAATTTGCCAATATTTTTGAAAAATTAATCATATCAGGAACTATGACATTCATGATAGAAAAATGTGACATAATATTTTAGAAAATAATATCACATAACATGAAAATGAAAAGAGTAATTATTATACCAAAATCTGTTAATATTTTCTATCACATTCATAATAGAAAGATCTGACATAATCTCAGGAAATAAGATTACGTAACAAAATATATTAATATTTTTTGAAAATTAATTATATCAAATCAAAATATATTAATATAGAAAATAAGATTACATAAAAAAAAATCTGTTAATATTTTTTGAAAATGAGCAGTATCAAAATCTGACAATATTTTTGGAAAATTAACCAAAATCTGTTATTATACCAAAATCTGACATAATTTTGCAAAATCTGTTAATATTTTCTATCACATTCATAATAGAAAAATCTGACATATTCTATAAAGTGGAGTACTCTGTAATGAATTTTACAGTAGTATTTTTACTACTAATATTTTTACTCCTATTTTTAATACATTACTATTTTGACTCCACTGAAATTTGCGTATATTAATTTAAATTTTAAATTTAAAAATATTAGTATGTTAAATTTAAAATTACTGTATCAATATAAATAAATAAATAAATAAATGAAACATAGAGAGATAATAATTTTTTTTAAAAAAAAAAGAAAAATACAAAAACTGAAAAAGATCACCTTTGGGTATGGGTAGCATGGCGGGTGCGTCGGCGGAGGAGCAGCTGAGGAGGGTTGTCGGGTGAGATGGTCGGGGGCAGCCTCGGCAGGGCTCCCCGGAGTGCCGGCGGGGAGGGCGTGGGCGCTGCTCTCCGACTTCCTCGCCATCCACCGCTGGCTCCCCGGACTGGGGTAAAAGAGAAACTATAACAATATGTATATGCAATAAAGAGATCTTCAAGGTCCAAATTCACAAACAACACTTTCTCTTTTCCTCTATAAAACATGAGACCTCAAAAAAATCATCAAAACGAACTAATGAACCGAAAAAAAGCAAAAAAAAAAAAAAAAAAAAACATAAATTTTGTTATCATTTTCTACTGCTTACCTTTTATGCACTACAACATCATAAATAGTCCCTACCATTTTCCCCACCAAAAAACAAAGGAAAAAAAAATTGAAATTAAGAGAAACCCATTTCACAAAATGCAACACAAACCCCAAAAATTCCCATGGACGCAGCGGCGCAGCGCACGCGCTACGCGGTCGTCGTGCGAGCGCGCCGGCGGCGGGAGCGTGCGCCACGCCGCCGACGCCACAGGTGGGCAGTGGGCTCTGGAGGAGCTCCTCGCGATGGACGCGGCTGCGCGGCGCATGCGCTACGCTGTCGTCGCCGACAGCATCGGCCTCCGCAGCTACACCGCGGCTTTGCAAGTCGCGCCGGAGGAGACGGAGGAGGAGGAGGGAGGGGTGGTTCGAATCTAGGAGTTAGAGAGAGAAAAAGAGAAGAGTCGGGGGCCATGCCAGCAATATGGAGAAAGTTAGGAGAAGAGAGAGGAAGAGTGGAGAAGGGAGGCGATAGAGTGAGAAAAGAGGTGCGGGAGTAGGATTGGGGAAGAGAGAGAAGGAAGGCGGTTCGGCACTTGGAAGCGCGGAGCAGGCTCGGGAAGAGAAAGGAAAAAAAAGTAGGCGGTTCGGTAGTAGGTTCGGAACAAATGAACCATAAAAAAAAAGACACGTCAGCAAAATGCGGGAGAGGTTGGCACGTATGCACGGAGAACTGGAAAATCAATATTTGTATAGATTATAGTAGAGAGTTGACTATATATTTTAACTATATTAAAGCAAAGGTATTATTTGGTGAGCCGGATGTATAAGTAAATTTTGTGCACTTAATTTTTAGAAATCTTATATAAAATGTTGAACTTTGATAATTTTTCTTATAGAGTCTTTCTATATAGTATATGGATTGTATTTATGAAATTATATTTTAATTTTATAATATTAATTATAAAAAATGAGGATTGGTGTATATAATTCTCATAGACCGAGTGTAGGCAAAAAAAAAAAAATTATAGATGAGAAGTGGGTTGGTACGCCATTATTCCATACTCAGGGTGCATATTTGTATTTTGAACACCGTAGTAATAAATCCCTGTTGCTAAAATTTAAATAGTATAATATTTTGTATGCAGAATTTTTATATAGTGTAAATTATATCTGTTAAATTATAATTAAATTTTAAATTTTAAAATAAATTTTGAGCATGTTCACTTCTTAAAGACCAGGTGTATGTAATTTTTTGAGTGAGGCACGTGTGTCGCTTCAGGCACTTTGAGATGACCGAACCCGCGCTTTCATGTATGAAAATAAAAATATATATATTTTTTTAAAAAAAAAGCCCATAAATTTTTTATTATTAAATTTATATTAAAATTTGTACTAATATTTTTTTTAAGTTGATTTTATAATAACATAAATTTTAATATAAATTTGTCAGTAAAAAATTTATGAGCATAATTGAATTTATATTTTTAAAAATATATAAACTTTACTTTTATATATATATATATATATATATATATATAATTAGGCTGAAATATTATCGATAGTATTAAATCATTGATGCTATTAATTTTTTAGCTATTGAATTAAGAAATATAAGTTATGATGATAATGGTCCCTTAGGGTTTAGTGGATGGTTTGTTGAATAGTAAAAATTTTATAGGACCATTATAATTTCAACCGCACATTTTTTTATCCAACGGCTGGAAGCTTAATAACACCAATTGTTTGCTGCTATCGATAGTATTCCAGCCGGACTCTATATATATATATATAGAGAGAGAGAGAGAGAGAGAGAGAGAGAGTGTGTGTGTGTGTGTGTGTGTGTGTGTGTGTGTGTGTGTCTCCTAAGATGAAAAAATTGCTTGGGCTATCAAGTTTTTAGTTCTTAGATGAAAAGATGTGCGGTTGGGATTATAGTAGTTTTCTAAAATTTTTACTATTCAACCAACCACGTAGTAACCCTAGGAGACCACTATCATTCTAACCACACATTATTTAATCCAAATGCTAAAAACTTGATAGCACCACTAATTTAGTGCTATCTATAGTATTCCAGCATAACGGAAGTTCTGGTCTAATTCTAATCCGAGTTTATTGTGACGGCTCCATCTTCGGATATAAGAGAATCGATAGAAAGTATTCCGCTTTTTACATATTACGTATGAGAATGAATTATAAGAAAAAATCGTCGTCTACAACCAATTTAAAATTCTGTCAAAAAATACGATCTAATTTTAAAAATTCTGCCAAAAAATCACTCTTGCAACCATTTTGATTAGATTTTTTAACTAAAAGTATTCGATGTTTTGTGAATTTTTGCTTTCTCTTTTTAAAATGATATAGATTATGATGATCTATAAGGATTTTCACTTACAATTTGGAACCACATCATTGTTAATTTGCACCACTTGTGCTTTATGTATGATCCATTTTTGCCAATGATTATTGTAAGCAAATCTTAAGCTTAATGATTTTTTTGTTTCCGGAATATTTTATTAATATCGGCAAGATTAATAAAAGAAGAAAAAAAAATTTGTAAGCGAATTTTATACAACTATCCTAAATCACAAAAATAATAATCCATTCCCACATTTTCTTAGCTTTTTTTTTTTTCATTCTCTTGAGTTTATTATTTGACGTGGCCCACGTAATCTATTCAAAAATATTTTTAAAAATCCAGTCTATTTTATCGATTAGGATGTATCAAGATACATTTTTGATTGACGATCGTGTTTAAAATATTCTTATATTATATATATATATCAAGGATTTAAGTGCCGTGGCACGGGGTCGTGCCGAAAACTTGCCGGCACGGTACGGCACGGTGCGTGCCGAGCCATGCCGATGAGTGCCGGTCACAAAAAATACATGCGTGCCGACACATAATGGCATGAAATATTTAATTTCTTTAGCAAATTTTTTTTTTAATTGCTTATTATGTATCTTTATCAAATATTTTGAACTTTATTAAGAAAATTACTTAGTAATTTTAAGAAAAAAAGGTTTTGAATTGTGCCATCGGTACGGGAGTTGTATCGTGCCGGTATCTTGTTGGCACGGTACGGCACGGTAGATACGGTCCGTGCCGATGGATACTTAAATCCTTGATATATATATATATATATATATATATGTATATATATATATACATATATATATATATATATATATATATATATATATGTATATATATATATATATATATGTATATATATATATATATATATATATATATATATATATGTATATATATATATATATGTATATATATATATATATGTATATATATATATATATATGTATATATATATATATATATGTATATATATATATATATATATGTATATATATATATATATGTATATATATATATATATATATATATAATATGAGTTTATTGTAACAGCTCCATCTCCGGCCGGAGATAAAAAAATAGACAGAAAATATTTCATTTTTGTACTGATTGCGCACAAGAACGAATTATAAGAAAGAACAGTCCATTATAATTAACCAATTTTAAAAATTAAAAATTCTGTCAAAAAATACGATCTAATTTTTATATGGTTTAACACTTATAACCTAAACAGCAAAACTTACATTAATTAGTGCCATAGCGCTGCATTAACACGCACTTACTCCAAAAGCAAATATCATGTTCCCTCCTAGCACTTGCCCTGGTAGCTAGGCCGTTTGGATTGGGACTAGAACCGGAAATAGTGGGTTTATCCTCCTTATTCTACCAAATACTTCTGGAACCATCTGGTATTGCTTATCCCAGTACAACTAGAATAGCTGGTATAACAAATCCCAACATATTATTTTAATATTATATATTTTACCATTTTACCCTCCTTCCCTACTTTATCTCCTCCCATTAATAAAAACTCTCTCCTCTCTCTCTCCTCTCCCCCCCCGTTCCCCACTTCCCCAGAGCATTCATTGCTCTGCTCTCTCTCTCTCTTTCTGTCATCTCCATCCTCTCCTCCTCCTCTCTTCTCCATTACAGGGAACCACCGAGCTCTCCGCCTTCTTCGTCCTCCGCCCCCCAGCCCCCCGAGCCCCTCAGCTCGGCCGAGCTTGCGCCCCCCGAGCCCCCCGAGGCCGGCCGACCCCCGAGCCCGGCCCCTCGAGCCCTCCGCATTCTTCTTCCTCCGCCCCCCAAGCCTCCCGAGCCCCCCGAGCTCGGCCGAACTTGCGCCCCCCCGAGCCCCCCGAGGCCGGCCGACCCCCGAGCCGGGCCCCCCGAGCCCTCCGCCTTCTTCTTCTCGAGTCCCCCGAGCCCCCCGAGCTCGGCCGAGCTTGCGCCCCCCGAGCCCCCCGAGGCCGGCCGACCCCCGAGCCCGGCCCCCCTAGCCCTCCGCCTTCTTCTTCCTCCGCCCCCCGAGCCCCCCGAGGCCGGCCGACCCCCGAGCCCGGCCCCCGAGCCCTCCGCCTTCTTCTTCCTCCGCCCTCCGGCCCCCCGAGCCCCCCGAGCTCGGCCGAGCTTGCGCCCCCCGAGCCCCCCGAGGCCGGCCGACCCCCGAGCCCGGCCCCCCCGAGCCCTCCGCCTTCTTCTTCCTCCACCCCCCGAGCCCCCCGAGCTCGGCCGAGCTTGCGCCCCCCGAGCCCCCCGAGGCGGGCCGAGCCCCGAGCCCGGCCCCCTGAGCCCTTCGCCTTCTTCTTCCTCCGCCCCCCGGCCCCCCGAGCCCCCCGAGCTCGGCCGAGCTTGCGCCCCCCGAGCCCCCCGAGGCCGGCCGACCCCCGAGCCCGGCCCCCCGAGCCCGCCGCCTTCTTCTTCCTCCTCCCCCCGGCCCCCCGAGCCCCCCGAGCTCGGCCGAGCTTGCGCCCCCCGAGCCCCCCGAGGCCGGCCGAGCCCCGAGCCCGGCCCCCTGAGCCCTTCGCCTTCTTCTTCCTCCGCCCCCCGGCCCCCCGAGCCCCCCGAGCTCGGCCGAGCTTGCGCCCCCCGAGCCCCCCGAGGCTGGCCGACCCCCGAGCCCGGCTTCCCGAGCCCTTCGCCTTCTTCTTCCTCCGCCCCCCGAGCCCGGCCTTGCGCCCTCCGAGCTTGCGCTCCTCTGCTTTCGTCTTCCCCCGCCTCCCGACTCCGGCTCCCCGAGACCGGCCCACCTTGCGCTGCTCTCGCGGTTACAGTGTTTCCAACCTTGTTACTTGGGCTGCCTTGCTGACTGTTGGTGCCGATCTGTTGGGTTGATTTCATTATCTGGCTTCCAAAAGCGGAATTCACTACTCACGCAAAGTAAGTCCGCTCCATTAATCTCACTCCCATATGATTGCTATATATATGATTGATCTTCCATATGTTTGCTGTAAGTGAGTGTTCTTCATATATATGATTGCAAATTATAATTAGAATTGCAAGTTGCCGCGAGAAATGACCCAGAAAGGATGAAATCACCCAACCTTTTGCAATGATGATTGTTTCCATATTCATCAGTTGGATGGCAAGAATTTATAATCCATTGCAACCCCATGTGTAGTTGGAAACCATTAATCCATTAATTAAAACGAGAAAAACGAGTTTAAAAAATTTTAATGACATAATAAAGCTCGAGGGCTAAAATTTACAAATATTTACCAAATATACGATTTTTGTAAATTTTAAAAAAAATTTATGTTAAAAATTAATTATTTAAAATTAATATTATAAAATTTTAAATCTTAAAATTAAAATGTTGAAATTTTATATTTTAAATTTAAATTTTAATTTGAAAAAATAAAATATTAAATTAAATGTATTATTTTTAAATAATACATTTTAATTATGATTATAATTTTATTTTTATTTTTTTAAACCATTAATCCATTAATTAAAATGAATTAATTAGTTTTTAACAACTTTTATCACATATTAACTCTTGAGGGCAAAAAGGTAATTTACCCAACTTATCCTCTTTATTTCTCCTATTCATCATTATTAAACCAAACACAAAATCTCTTATCCCTGGAACCATCCCAAACGCTTTTTCGCTCTAGTTCCGTACTTTATACTTATCCCCGGTTTAGCCAATTCCACCTTAACCCGATTCCAAACGCAGCATTATAAGAGTTATAAGCTGTGATGAATTCCTTTTCGGCCCACCGATGAAACTCTAATTGGGATTCTGCTTCAGGTTTAAACTCAAGACTCATCCTCATTACGCACAAACCCGATCCGATTTGGCCCAAACAAGTAATTTGCCATTTTATTGTCATTTGATTGGTCAATAATATCAAAAGAGACATTGAAGCCTGTTTATACTTTTCTATTTGTGCCAACATTAACCCTTTTTTCTTATTGTTAGAAACTTACAACTTCAATCCCCTTAATTTATGTAACAACCAGCGCCAACGAGAACAGCTCCATGACAAAGGAGTAGGAGAAGAAACAGGATAGAAGTATCTGGAGGAGCCCAACTGTAGAAAATCCGAGAGAAGGAAAGGACAGGGGAGTAGAAATGAAGATGCGTACTGAAGAGCCAACACAGGAGGATGAATGGGGGGTGTGGTTGTTAAGGATAAAGAGACGGGGGCCCAGCAGAGGAGATGCCCAGCTGATGGGTGCCCGACTATAAAGGCCCAACTCAAGAGGCCCAATCGAAGAGATGATCCACTGGCAGCAGTAACTTTAGGAGGCCCAACCAAGGAGGCCCAAGCCAGAATAGCAACACCAATAGCAAGAAGCCCAACCAGAGAAGGCTCATCAGATTCAGTGAAAGGCTCAGCCCACCAGAGAAGATAATTAGTATAGTAAATAGAATAGTATTATTAGCTTATATATACTTAGGAAGGGACTATATATATATAGCTAACTGAGATGTAAAAGAACTAATCAAGAAATTAATACAAGTCTCTTTACCTCTTTCTCAAGCTTCTCTCTAGCTCTCTCTCTCTCTCTCTCTCTCTCTCTCTCTCTCTCTCTCTCCTCCCTCAATCCCTCAATTCTCATCTTCTTCCCCAACTATCTTCTTCCCCCAATTCTCTCCTAAATTTTCCTTCCCTACCTCCAACCCTATTCTCTACCTTCTTCCCATTTCCCAACCCCTCTCAATTTACTACAGAAATCTCAATTATTCCCACCGTTAACGACCCATCATCCACATCGTCGTCCACGACTCAGAGCATTCTCATCATCGTCGGTTTACGAATTGTCCGGGTTGTTACAAATTGGTATCAGAGTGGCACGATCCCAGGGATCGGTGCACCCCTCATCTACCAGCAAGCATCAGGCAACCAGAGGAAACCGAAGGCATCAAGGCAACAACAAGCAATCAGGCAACCATGGGCAACCAAGAAACCGAAGACAACAAGCAACCAGAATTCAAGGCAACCCCAACTAAAAGGCAACAAGCAGCAACCTAGCAAGCACACAGGCCATCAACGAAGGCAACTAGAAACGGAAGGCAACACAACCAGTTACAACCAAGCGTTTGGGGAAGACGAGAAAAGCCGCCAACCGTTCAATAAAACTCCGCAGATTGCCTCAGCCTAGCATCATTGGCACCGAGGCACAACAAGGCAACAAGAATTCGAAGGCAACAAGCCACAAGAAAATCAGAGGCAACAAGCATACATTACCATATCACAAGCCGCGAGAAACCGAAGGCAACAAGGTGACAGGGAACCGACGGCAATTAACCAAACACCTTGCGGGCATCAGGTATTAGTGTGTCGCACATTAGCTGCTACCAAATCTCATAATTAAGCCACATTATATCACATAGCCTCCACCTGGATTGTATCAAGGTTAGTAAGGAAATCAAAATTGAAGGAGTTAAGGTATAGGATCTCAAGTAATACCTCGAGCAGGAACGCGGACAGTGTAGTGTCAGATTGCAACAAGTGGAAGAACAGTGGGCAATTCAACAAACAGATGCAAGCAGATTGGGAACCATTCCAAAGCAATTTCGGGAGGCAAAGTAGCTAAGCCCTCATCAACCAATCTGGATACAAGGTAACCCAACAACGCCCCCCCTAATTGATCTCAACACTATATCATCCCAGTTAGATTGCAACAAGTGAAATATATCAAGGTTAGTGATGGAGAGGCAACTGCCCAATTGGTTAAGTACAGCGTCGAGCCTCAGCTTTGCAGCCTAGGCCGACCTCGACAGCTTTATTGTAGCAAGAGCAAGTGAAAGTAACCCTGCAAAAGAAGATGGCAAGGGAAACCAGGTGCCAACAACTTGCCGCTAAAATGAACAAAAGCTTTGAGGGGGTACTACGCATTACCAAGGATTTCCATCAGAAGTTGGATGTCGTGGCACAGCGGATTGAAGCTCTATGAAAAGAAGAAGCAAGAAGATACGAGATCATGATGCGAGAGGAAGCAATGAGGTACGAGATCATGATGCAGGAGGACAACCGCAGACATGAAAAACTCCTAGAGTTGATTAGGTGTCGAGCTGTATATGCTAGAGAAAATCCAAGAGCACGGCTCGAAAATTCGGCAGCGCAAGCCGTGGTAGAAGAAAAAAGAGCTAGTACCCCTAGGCTCCACGCTAACGGAAAAAGCTAATCCACTAGCTAATCACAGCATCTGCCACCCAACTGCATTGAAGGATGTATAGCAAAAGTGTCACGCCCCGAGACCGTCAATTTGAACAGTTCGGGCGCGCCAACAGACCCGCCAATCGGGCATGACCTTTCAAGACCCGAAAGGAACGGTTTATTCCAACAATTTTAATTCAATATAGCGGAAGAGTAAGCAATCAGAGGAGAGATCTATGAATTTAAACTTCCAATCATTCAAACAAATAGTTAGAAGAAATGAAAGTACATCACTTGAGCGAAAACAAATACTTTTGTTTATAATACAACTCTCTTTTAACATGCAACTACAATACAAATTACATCCATATTTTTTTTTTCTTTTTCCAACATGAAACTTGAACATTTAAAGATTACATTGTTGCTCACATACAAAAGTTCGCTCAAGAAAATAAAACTCCAAAATGGTACTGGCGACTCTAGACTGCTAGGTCGCTACTCTGCTGGGCTCTTGCCCCTGTCGCGTGCCTCGCTCGATGTACCTGGACCTGTGGGGATGTCACCCAAAGGGTGTGAGAAATACAACGAAGTTCCCAGTGGGTTCAACCACCGAGAGAAAATGCCCTGCACCGCTTAGTCTAATGGAAGTAATATAATAGAGAATGAAATACAGTAATAAAAGCTGTAAATCCTAGCTAGCATGCTTAACACTTTTACCTTTGCCATAACCTGACTTAATGCCGTTGTAAGGTGTCATTCTAACCAACCACTTACTTGACCAACCACTTTCTTTACTTTTCTTTGTGTTTTAATTAAAGTTGCTAACCTTCGGAGAATCTTGCCCAACGGGCCCTAGCCCGGCAGACATGCTGCCATAAGACAAGTCCTCTAAGGTTGCCGATAACACCCGCAAGTGTTACCCCGTCCTACGGGAGAAACGTCCCGAACGGGTCTCTACCCGGGAGAGGGACACTGCCTGCTACTCCAACATGGGCCTCGTTTCACCCCCGTAGGTACGCCCGTTTTATTATCTCTTTTATTGCTTTTGCACTTAGCCTCTTTTCACTTTAGGCCTTTGCCTTTCTCTTTGCTCTTTAGCACTCAGCTTCCTTTTCATTCGAGCTCGTAGCTCACATTGCCTCTTGGCCATTTTCTTTCTTTTCAATTAAGCTTTTAGCTTATCTTTTCATGTACTCAATACCTTTACCCTAGGTCCATGCCTCAAGGTAACCAAAGTCCCTTGGACTTATGTCTTTTACTTTCATTCTTGCTCAAGTTGAAGTTAAAGTGAAGGTACATTGACCCAACTCCCTATGACAACTCTAGGGGTTTTACTCACTTTGCATTTTAACCTCAACTATACTATGTTCTCTTAGAGACTTGACTCTAAGTTAAGCTTAAATTCTACATACACCCTTAGTTGACTCAAGCATAATGTCACTCGTGAAGTCCTATGGTGAATGCCACTCATAAACCTTAATCTAGGTTTCTCCTATGTCATATATCCATCATGCAACAGTAATATTTTCATACTAACATGTAGTATGCCATCAACATAACTTTATACTTTTTACTCCTCTACTCATGTAATAAAGCATTTCCATGTTTCTTAGCTCAAGAATACGCACAAGCACTTGTTCATACTTCCTACAAACTCTAACTCTATTAGCATGCTTCGGGTTAAAAAAGCAAAAGACAAAGGGGAGAGGTCACCCTCGTTCGCTAGAATCCCCCACCTTTAGTCGCTCTTGCAAGAATAAGATGGGTTGACCTTCTATTCTCCAAGAAATCCCTAAATTCATAATGAAACCAATTAGGAATCACTTCCATACTCTTTTTAATTCCACACAACTATAAAAGAGAATCCTAGGTTTACTCTTTATTTCTTTCTATGGGTTCATTTTGACCAATAAAGAAAGAAAGTTGCAAAAATCTCTTTTATTAGCATACTCTTGTAATAGGGATATTTTGATCTCTTTAATATTTCGATCTTTAAAAGAAAATCCTAAACATGATATAACCATGAAGGAAATTATCTCATTGTCATTTTAATTCCACAAGAGTTCAAAGACTAGAACCCTAGAATTTTAACCTTACCTCTTTGGGTATTCTTTTGACCAAAAGAGAAGCAATGAAAGCTAATGTTTCACTTTGCTTTTAAAAGATACCAAAAATTGCCCTCTTGATCTTCAGGATTTTCCTAGAATGAAAAAAAGGGAAATCATGAAGCAATTTTGTTCTCATGATCCACTAATTCCTTAAAATTTATAGCTTGATACCCTTTTAAAAAATGTGAAAGGAGAAGTTCTCAATTCAATCCCCTTTTTCAACATAAGGGGAAAAACATCAACTTGGTCTCTTTTCTCCCAAAGAGGCTCTTTTTGGATTAATTTACAAGAATAGGAAAAAAAATAATCCCATCTTGACATATTGGCCAAAGAAAATTTTTGATCTCTTTAGCCTAGGGCAAAATGCCCAAAAAAAAAAAAAAAAAAAAAAATATTTGAGAGAAAACTCAATTTGAGCAATTTCCCCTCACTTGATGATTTGCTCATTGGAGAAGAGAAGAGAAAGTCTTTTCTTCCTAACTTTATTTTTCTCAAATTTTCCTTCTTCTTCTCTTATCCAAATTTCTCCCTTTTTCTTTTTTTTTTCTTTTTTTTTGTGTGTTGCTGGCAGCTGCTGCTGCCTTGTGCAGCAGCAGCTGAATCAGCAGCTTATGCTGATTCAGCATAAGCTGCTGAATCCGCAGCTTATGCGGCTGCTGCTGCTTCTAGCAGCAGCAGCTGCACACCTCTCTCTTTTTTCTTTTTTTTTTTGTTTTTCCTACCTTCCCTGCCAAGAAAGAGGAGAAAAGAGAGAGAGAGAGAGAGGAAACTCTTACCGGTCACAAAGAGGCAGAGGGGAAAAAAAATGTCTTCTTCTTCTTCTTCTTCTTCTTCTTCTTCTTCTTTCCTTCCCCTTCTTCTTTCCTTCCTTCCTCTTCTTCTTTCTTTCTTTCTTTCGTTTCAGCAGAAAAGAGAGAGAGAGAGAGAGATGTAATCAAGAGGGAGAGAGAGAGAGAGAGAGAGAGAGACTTTAATTTCCTGCAGGTGGGTAGTTGGGAGGATAGGTGATTTTACCAAAATGCCCCAACTTACCAAAAAAATTCCCAATTTATCCCAATTCCTGCAGTTTGCTCCTGCAGAGAGCAAATTCAGATATCCCTCTTACGCCGTGTTTTCCCGTCAACTGGGAAATCAAAATTGTAATTTTTCTTCTCCCTTTTAATCTACAAATTTTTCTTAAGCTCTCCACGATTTCTTTTAAATTTTCGGGTCACTCTAAGCCCTCGAAAGAGAGCCCCGAAAAAGCTTCGCGATCAACTTCACTGTCAGAAACTGCAGTTTCAGAATTCACGAAGCATTTTTCTTCGCTTCGTTCTCCAATTTTCCTTTAATCGCTCACCTCGATTTTTCACCCCTTTTAATCAGAAAACTTTTGTGAGACACTCCACGATTTCTTTTAAATTTTTGGGCTACTCTAAGCGCTCGAAAGAGAGCCCCGAAAAAGCTTCGCGATCAACTGCGCTGTCAAAACTGCAGTTTCAGAACTTACGAAGCATTTTTCTTCGCTTCGTTCTCCAATTTTCCTTTAATCGCTCACCTCAGTTTTTCACCCCTTTTAATCAGAAAACTTTTGTGAGACACCCCACGATTTCTTTTAAATTTTTTGACTATTCTAAGTCTCCGAAACAGGGCTCCGAAAATGCTTCGTGATCACAAATTTCAGAAACTCCAGAATTTTGCCAAGTCCTCGGGGTTCAAGTCACTTTTCGACCCGATGCCCTTCGCGTCAGCCCGAAATGCACCGAACTCGACTGTAATCATATTTAAAACACGCTACAAGTCTTCTCGCCGAATTTCGCCATTTTGCGAACTCGGCGAACTCGGGTCCAAATTTTGCAAACTTGAGGCTTCGCTTTTCCAACCACAACTCACTTTTCGACTCAACGGCTTTTGCGTTGATTCGAAACGCTTCTAACCCACTTGTAATCACATTTGAAATATGTTACAAGTATTTTTACCGAGTTTTGCTATTTCGCAGAAATCGGTGCACTACAAAAAGCGCCAAACGAACCTACTGATGGAGGCCAACAGAGATTATGAAGTGAAGTTGAAGGACAATGCTAGTAGGCCTGAGGATCTACTGAAGCCGTTTCCAGCACAACCACCTCTATCCAAGCCTGCCCACATTACCACAGCAACTGGCAGTACCCCGGAAGCCGCCGTAAACACAGTTCATAGCTCTAAGGAGGATATTAATGATAATGTGGTGGGAAGGGGCACAACAGATGAGAAAAAGAATGTGTAAGGACTGCATAAGAAAGGTAGAGAGGAGTCTGATACAAGGCATCAGTGCCAGAATAGCTCATTGCATGCTTTACAAGCCCACATAGAGGTTGAGGAATTAGAGACAGCTCATGAAGTTGGAGAATCGATACAAGGGGACCAGGATTGCCTACAGATGGGGAGCAATAGGAGTTTTGAGAGTGTGCTGAGTAAGAGAATCAGTGAACAAGAGAAGCTGCTGGAATCATGGGCAGATCAACCACCTTCCCTCAGGACTGCCCACCTTGCCATGACAACCAAAATAGGGATTGGAAGTTCAGTGAACACCAATTCAGGAGATAGCTCCATCATACTAAGTCTCATAGGAAGAAAGGAGTTCCCAATAGGCCAGGGAGGGGATCCCAGATGTGGGTGTATAAACTATGAACCACACAATGACCTAAATCCAACACTTCGCCAACAACTGTTAAGTGTGCCGACACAGCAATCCGCTAGAAAAGGTTTAATGGATGACATGGGAGATTCCTACAGACAGCTACATAAAAGGGCAATAGGAGATAAGCCAGCAAGAAGTAAGGGCTTAAGGTTCCAGAAGCTAATTCTCAACTCAAGCCAGCTGACTGGGTGTGCTTCCTTGTGAATGGGCATAGGGAGTTAGGAACCGTAATTAAAAGACCTCACCCCTGTTCACTAGCATTGGCCTACGAACAAGTTAAGCTGAAGGAGTCCACTGGAAAAGGGGAAGCTACACTACACCTAGAAGAGAAACTCAAATCACTTACTGTGGGTATATCAAAATGGATACAAGCAGTACAAGACAGTGGTGGAGAAGGGCTTCAGACCAAAAAAGTGACTGCAGAATGGTGGTTCCACAGTGGATTCCACAATTTAGCAACTTTACAAGATGCAGGTAGCCACCGCTCTCCAACCCCGGCCTCAATTGCAATTGGAAAAATTATGAGGGGCTCAACATTAAGATGGTACAAGCCAAGAGGGTCGACCTTGGGCAACCTTAAAGAGCAGCCGATTACAAAGCAACAGAGAGGGAAAGACTATATTACTAGAAGATGAAGCGAGAGAGAATTATGGGGAAAGAAGAAAGAAAGCATACCCAGAAACATAAGCCTACAAGCATGCCATCAAAACTATGAGAAGAAATCGGAACCTCACCATAGGCCATACCAAACCACGGAGCAAGCAGGACCGGTGGCGCGTAGGTTGCGACCCTCCGAAGGCCCGAGAGGAACCTTGCTCCCACTGGGGTCGCCGTCCATGCCGCGATGCCGGAGAAAAAGAGGGAATAGGGGCACAACTGGAAAACACCTCAGATCAGATGTAGGGCCCCTAAACTCCTTACAGCTTTTTCCCATGAATCCACTGTGCAAACACCTGTTGATGGTGTATCTGGCCCATGGTGCATCAAAGGGATGCCACAGATGGACCCTGTGAGCTTTGGTTGGCTGTTTTGGCCTTCGGCTGCTTTTGCCGAATTTTAGAAAAAGGAATTTGGCCAAACAGAGGGTGGATTTGGATTCAGCGCGGAAAAACGCTTGAGAATGGCTTTTTGTTTGCTTAATTCTGAGTCCGGATGCCCAAAAGCGGGCTCCCGGAAGTTTTGGCAGTTTTTGGTGTTTGCGGGAGCCTCCGGCAAATTTTGGAGGTGGATTTTGGCAAAATGGACGCCGTTTTTGGAATCAGCGCGCGAAAACGGTCAAGATGGGCTTTTTACTTGATGTTTTTGGGCTGCGGTTACTGTTCACGCCGGAACAGTGTCTCCGGCGATCGCCGGCGGGTGCCGGCGGCGGCGGGCAGCGTCGGCGGGCGGCGGCGCAACCTCGGGCAGGCGTTTAGCGGCCGCGGGCAGGCGGCTGAGGGCGCGGGCAGGTGGCTGAGGGCGCGGGTAGGAGCGCGGTCCACCGCGGAGGTCGTGCGCCGGGGGCGGGCCACGTGGCGCTTTCCGGTTGGCCGGCGCTGCAGACGCGGTCCACGGAATTTGGTCCGGGTGCACGGTAGACCGGGTGGACACGTGGCGTGAGGTGATTGGTCCGGTGTTGTGCTCCCGGTCCACGCGATTGGTGGAGTCGGTGACCGGGGCAGGTGGCCGTACGGCAGGGCAGGTGGCCGTACGGCCCGGGTCAGCCGCGACGTGCGCGGTGCACGGGGCGACGTGCGCGGTGCACGGGTTGCCGGGGCCACGTGGCGCGACGCCACTGGCTGGCGCAGGTGCGCGGGGTGCAGTGGGGCCCAGGGTCTCGGTGCGGTGGGCTACGTGGCCGACCCACAGCGTTTCGGGCTTGAACAGTAATGGGCCGGGCCCATTACTGTAGCCGCCCGAAAAATTTCGGCGCCCGAAACCTGGACTTATTCGGTATTTTTGCAATTGTTTCTCCAGCTCTATTTATACCAACCCGAGCCCCTTTCTTTGCTTTCTTTCTCTCAACCCTTTCACTTTCTGCCCGAGCCCCCTCAAGCAAAGTTGTTCACCTCTTCACCCTTGATCTTCCTGCCAAGTTTCATGATTTTAGGAGGCTCGAATCCCGAGGTTCCCCATTTTACGGCGCGGCGCGACGTTGCATTCCTGGGTTCTTCTTCGGCGCAGCGACAGTGTTTTAGCTCCCCTGGGCTACCCCGAGATCATTTTGGTGTGATTCTTGCGCCGGCAGACTCCTAAGAGGTAGGACTTCATCTTTTGTTTTGGTCGCGCTTTCCCGTTTCGAGGTGTTGGCACGGATCCCGAGGCAAACAGTGACCCCTTTTTCTGTATGGATTTCCTTGACAGCAGCGGGGTATTTTGGCCGTATCTTCGCGCACGAGCATCAGACGGAAACGAGCTTTTACAACTTTTTCATCTACAGATCGCAAGGAACGCGCTCGTATTTTTTCTTGGATTTTCCAGAGGATTATTTCGAGGTGAAAATCACTGTTTTCTCAGTGAACAGTGCACAGTTTTCAGCACAGATTTTTGTATGTGTGTGCCTCTTGCCGAATTTATATCTTGACTTACCGAACTCAGATTTGGGCGTGCAAGGTACCGTTGCGAAGCTATCGACGCGAGGATCGCTGTGATATTTTTCTTGGAATTTCCTGGGCACTTTCTGCAGGTGATAATTTAACAGTTTTGAATCCGAGGTTGTATGTGGTTATAAGAGCAATAATTGGGAGCCTAAGTGTAATTAGTGAGCTTTGTATTGTACCAGGAATATTTCGGGTGTGCTAAAATTGTGGGAGCAAGGATTTGGAGTTTTGGTATTTTCTTGCTGTACGGATCCGGACAGTTAGCACTTCAGGTGGGTGGTTGTTGTACTCCTCTCATTTGGTATGCCCACTAGGAACATCAGAGTGTTCCCTCATTTTTGAGGCCCGAAGTATTATTAGTAACCTTGCATGCTCTAGGGAATTAATTATTGGTTGATTGATCTTTGATAAATTGTTATTTGATCCATGTGGAAATTGTTGGACTGCATGTTTAGGGTTAAAATAATAGTTGAGGATTATAAAATTGCTAAATATTCTTATGAGACTGACACTTTAGCTTATGTCACTCTGAACTGATTACTCTTGGGAAATGGACAACATATTGAGACAATGCATGATTAAACGGGTCACTTAAATATTGACATCTTTTACTGCTACACTATCTTTTGGGACTTGACTTAGGAGAAACCATGCATTTATTCTTTTCTTCTCCTATTATCGATAGACTTGCGGCATAGTCGCTCAGGTTCGAGCGTGTGTTGGACAGTGTAGCCAGGTATTGGGGATTTGGGACAGGTTGGGCTTTTGACAGGGTGTTGCGGCGACCACGGATCTTGGGTGATTGACCGGGTTGTTACTGTTGCATCAGATTGGGGGTTTTGGGGATCGGGCTTTCTTTAGTGGATGGAGTTTTCCACTTTGATCATAGTCATGATCCAGTCCTGCTATTACGAGACAGTGGTTACAGAGATGCTTGTTATAGTGATTTCCTTACTCGTGTGGGTCGCTCCCCTCGAGTGCCACTCCGGAGTGTGCGACCGGACGGATCGAGGCCGGTCTGTTATTACTTTAGAGCTTGATCGGACGGGCCGAGGCCGATCTTTTACTTACGTTGGGGACATGACCGTATCAGGCAGTAGTCGGTCAGTATCCCCACAGATGAGATTAGCAGGCAGTGCCAGTGTCCACTGGCGTTAGATTGGGTCGTTTTGACAGGCTTCTTGATACTGACGCATACTTTTCCATACTTATTGGTTTATCATGTATAGGCATATTAGGGGTAGCACTTCATCAGTTGTCATTCATAGCTTCACCCCCCTTTCTCTTCTTCCCCTTTTGCCTCTGATTACCTGGTGGGCATATTTGAGCTGAGGCTTTACCCACTAGGAGAGGCTACTGTTTATAGTAGTACTTACCCCCATTGTCTTTTCTTGTTTCTTTCTTCCCCTTTGTTTTGCAGAGTCCTCTGCGGGAGTTGCTGGGCCGTCAGCAACTGATCGAGGTAAGCTGATTGCAGACTAGATAGAGAGCCACCCGAGGGTTGTAGCACGTAGCTGGAGCTTTTGGGTACCTGGTCTTCTCAGACAGCTTTTGTTTATTTCTTTTTGGGTCTGGCTTTTGCCAGCTGTTTGTATTTAGTGGTGAGCTGGGAGAGACATCTGTTTTTTATTCCACTGTTGTACTCTTTTACTTCCAGCTTCTGTCTGAGATACAGTAGTTTTAGTTTAGCTCTGATTATTATGCTCTTTTATTATTATTTCTTATCTGAGCAGGTTATCGACGCTTCGTGTATGTGGGAAATACCGCATGCACGGCGGATCTGTAGACGGGCCCGGGTTCTGGTTTACACCCGGGGCGTGACATCAGAGTCCGGGGCGGCGATACACCAGCCGGAGGCTCAAGAGCATGCTAAAGGGAGCAACTTGGGAGAAAGGAGCGCTCTGGAGGAGAAGATCACACAACCCAGCCCATCCTTGAGGACAAGGATGGTTTTAAGGGGGATGGATTGTAATAACCAGCGCCGACGCGAGCAGCTCCACGACAGAGGAGTAGGAAAAGAAACAGCATAGAAGTATCTGGAGGAGCTCAACTGTAGCAAATCCGAGAGAAGGAAATGGCAGGGAAGATGCGTACCGAAGAGCCAACAGAGGAGGATGGATGGGGGGTGTGGCTGTTAAGGATAAAGAGACGGGGGCCCAGCGGAAGAGATGCCCAGCTGATGGGTGCCTGACTGTAAAGGCCCAATCGAAGAGATGATCCACTGGCAGCAGTAACTTTAGGAGGCCCAACCAAAGAGGCCCAAGCCAGAATAGCAACACCAATAACAAGAAGCCCAACCAGAGAAGGCCCATCAGATTCAGTGAAAGGCTCGGCCCACCAGAGAAGATAATTAGTATAGTAAATAGAATAGTATTATTAGTTTATATATACTTAGGAAGGGACTATATATATATATAGCTAAGTGAGATGTAAAAGAACTTATCAAGAAATTAATACAAGTCTCTTTACCTCTTTCTCAAGCTTCTCTCTAGCTCTCTCTCTCTCTCCCCCCTCAATCCCTCAATTCTCATCTCCTTTCCCAACTATCTTCTTCCCCCAATTCTCTTCCAAATTTTTCTTCTCTATCTCCAACCATATTCTCTACCTTCTTCACATTTCCCAACTCCGCTCAATTTACTGTAGAAACCTCAATTATTCTCACAGTTAACGGCCAATCATCCGCATCGCCGTCCACGACTCAAAGCATTCTCATTACCGTCGGGTTGCGAATTGTCCGGATTGTTACAATTTATTTTAGTTCTCCAATATCTTTTTCATAAGATTGATCTTAAACTCTCACTTTCCTAATAAATTGATCTTTTAAGGTAGCAAGATAATAAAGTCCCACATAATTAAGCCCCTTCAACTATATGGTGATTACTTTTTAAAAAAAGATTTTAGATAATATGAGAAAATAGAAAAAAAAAAGAAGTTAAATATGTTATGGTGATTAAATTAGCCTTTGCATGAGAGTTTTTAAATTCTAAATTTGGAATCTTTGGCCGTTGATAACAGATTCGACGTCAACGGAAGCTTTTAAAATTCCGTTGTTGACCAATTTGTCTTTTTTGTTTTTTTGTCAAAGTAGATACGAGGCAAGGAGTTGGTCAAACATTTGGGCTACAGGAACATTGATCAAGCAAATAAATCTGTTAGTTCCTGCAGTTATCTTTTTCTAATTTTTTCTTTTCTTTTTTCTAGGAACACGGTTAGTAGTTTAATTTTCAAATTCAAACACAATTGCTTTGTCACGATTCAAAGTTGAAAATTCGTCTATGTTTGAATTTGAAAATTAAACCTCTAATTGTTTTGCTCAAAATTGAATGTTATACGTAGTAATTTAATTTACTGTAAAAGCTCGTAGGAGCAGATAATAATATATATTAAAATTTTATAATTCTTTTAATATTATAAAATTATATGAATTAGTTCATGTGCACACATTAATTAATTTCTCCAGGATATAACATTGAGAGAACTATCCAAAATACATTTCAATATATAGACCATAAATGCTCAAAATGATCAAAAAGTCTCGGTATATATATATATTTCCAATAAAAATATTCTTTACAAATTGTCACTGGTATAATTTTATGTGACAACAAAATTAAATAAATGAATGAATGAATGAATTGTTAGCATTAGTAATCACCCTAGCTATGCATACACTGCACTCAGAGCAATTTCCCCGCAAACTCTGTAACATCTTCGTCTTTGCACGACGCAGAAGCGAATGATCTAAACTTGTGCAAATCCGAAACGCTTCTCCCCAAACTCAAAGCCATTTTCAACTCAAACAACTCCCCGTTCTCTCTCTTCTCCATTTGTCTCTCCTGCAGACTCTCTTCTATCTCCTCCTGCAGCTTCGTGTAAAAGCCGGCGCAGTTCCGGGTGAGCTCGAACACCATCCCGACTTGCCCGCCGTGCTCCAGCGTGTTCACGGTGGCCGCCAGCGCGCCTCCTACCGCCGCCACCATCACCGGCCACGGCCCAGCTGCTGGCAATCCGATAAACCCTGCGGCCGCCGCAGCCATTCCCGCGAATATCGGCCCCGCGGTGGCGAAACCTTTGTTGATGCTCAATATCACCTTCCCCGCTGAGAGATACTCCTCTTTATCTTTCATTTGTATCACTTTTGCTGCACCCTTCATGCTCTCCTCCAACTCTTTGCTCCAACCATTTGAGTAGTACTTAGTTTGATATTTTTCGTCGATAGCCGCTTCTTCTGTCTGTTTATATTCTTTTTTCGGCCACCAACACGTGGGCTCCACCTTCTTAGGGAACTTCTCGAGCATGACGGGGAGGAGAGGAAGCGGGTACGCCTTGTCAAGTGCGAGCACCTTCCGCATTGCGTCGTCCACGTCCGACTTGCACGGAGTTTGGAGCGAGAGTTTGTTATGAATCTCCTTCTCGAGCTTCCTCGACAGTCTCGCCGCGTTCCTTTGCTCTTCGGCGAGCTGAGATGGTTGGATCTTGTTGACCACCAGCATAACCGTCGACGTGGCAGCGAATAATAACATAGAGGCGAGTTTGAAGGCCAAAACGTGGGGTGACGAGGCGGACCCGATGCAGGCTAGGCCGGACATCAGCGAGGCCGAGAGGGCGAGGGAGTTGACGGAATGGAGGAAGAGGTGGTTCCAGTTGTCGCGCTGATTCCCGATGATCGCGTGCATCTCCGCACGGTCGGCGACAGCTTCCGCAATCGCGTAGAGCTTGCGGATCACCAAATCGTCAATCTTCGCTTGCGGCAATTTCCGGGGGAGCGGTGGGGTGAAGCCAGTGGGGGCGATCATACGATGATCATCGACTTCCGTCAGGTGAATTGCCGTCGATGATTTGATACCTTTCGGGCTAAGATTAGACGGCGGTGCGTGGAGGACGGCACGACACCGTCTTCTGAATGAGTAAGAAGAAGAAGAGGAGGAGGAGGAGGAGGTGGATAGCAAGAGACTTTGAGCATGTAGAGCTGCCATGTCTAAATTAATAAAGTTGCTGTTGGTGTCGCTGTGTTGTATGTGCGATTGCTGCTGTTGTGAGAGGTGCTGCTTATTTTGGTTGTGGATGAGGAGAAAGGGATGCGTTAGGGTGGAGTATTTATAAGTGTGGGTATGGGGAAGAGCCCAGGACTCAGGAGATGGTCTAAGTTTGAGATTGGGTCGTTCCTTGACCGTGTGCGTACTATCACAGGACGAGTTTGAAAGAGTATTATAACTCGTTATGAGTAGAAGCAGTCGTAGCTTGAGAAATGGGATTGACTTTTCAAATTAAGTTGATTTTACGAATTATTTATTATTACTGGGTCTTGAGATTAATTTTTGAATATTTTTAATCTCTTGTTCTTAACTGAGTACGTGTTCAACTGCAACTTAAATACTTGTCACATGAAGAGACATTTAATTTACTCCAAAAAAAAAATTTGAATGTACTAATTTAGCATTATCTATTAATAAGAAGATAAAAATATATATATTTTAATAAAAACACTCTAAAATTAAAATTAGAGAAAGATATTAAAATCGACTACTGAATTTCCTAAATAAAAATAAAAATAAAAATAAGATATTTGGATCTAGCGGTCTCCAAATATAAGCAGCCTAAGATCCAAACTCATAATTAATGTCGTTGCATAATTTCTTTTTATTAGTTTAAATATTTTACGATTTTTGTTAAATAAGAATTATGATTAGAATATGATATATTAATAATAAATAAAAAAATTTTATTGGTAAAATGCATAATTTTGAAAAGTATGATAATATTTTTTTTTTAAGGGAAAGATAGCATACTATTCGATTCATTCAATAAGAACATGAATTAGACAACAAAAGTGAGACAGCGCGATCTCTTAAAAAAAAAAAAAAACAAAACAAACAAACAAACACTGCGTGAAGGAAAGGAGAAAGAACTCTAAAATTCTAGGTCCGCCCATTGCGCTACCACGTTTCTAACCCGTGACAAATTAGAGGAAATCGAAATTAGATTGCCGAAAGATAACATGGTTAGGTCTAAACCCCTCAGGGACGAAGCTATGTGGAGATCCACAGTGACCATGACCCTCTAATATTTTTAAAATTATATATCAGTTTATTATTAAATTATTAAAATAAAATAGTGTAAATTTTAGAGGCCAAAATGATTTTTTTTAAAAAAAAATAATGTAATTTTGTTGGCCAAGAAAATATAAATTTAATTGACACAAACGTATCGTAATACTTGATTTGAATATTATAAAAAATTTTAATACTTAATTTTTTGATATATCGTAATACTTGATTTGCAAATTATATTAAATTTTAATACTTATTTTTTTAAAATAAATTTTTTTTATAGATATCTAAAATATTATTATTTTAATGATAAAAATAACTATAGTTTATTTTTTAAAAAAAAAAATATATATTAAAACTCGAAAGCTAATGAACAAAAAAATTACTTATATATAATTATTTATTAATAATTTTTAAAAATTAATATATTTTTGGCTCTTCTAAAGCTAAAATTCTGGTTTGGTCTCACAACGGTCGGCTAAGACTAGCGAGACGAGTCTCATATCGCCTGATGCTTGTGAGTGTGTTTGAGCCTGACGTGGACGTCAGGGCTTAAAGGGAGGAAGAATGTGACACTCCCGAAATTTGGATTAGTTTTATATATAAATGATATAATATGACTAAATCTCTTAATCCGGTTATAGTATTTTGGATGGTAACAAAATCCAAAAGGTTATAAGAGTTAAGCGTGCTAGAACTAGTAGGTGTTGGTGAACTCGGTGCTGTCGAACCTCCCACTTTACTATCTCTCCATGTTCAGGGCCCCCAAATGGGTCGTTAAAAGGGTTGAGGCGCTAAGACGGGCTTTCTTCTGGAACGGGGCATCCTCCACCTTAGGAGGGCAATGCTTAGTTAACTGGAAGACTGTATGCAGGAGTACAGAGGAGGGAGGTTAGGAGTCCTGAATATAGAGAGTATGAACGTGGCACTACCTCGCCAAGTGGTGGTGGAAATTCCTAACAGGCGAGAGCTTACAGTGGGGCCCCCTCATTAAGGGGCTTTACTACGGCAGGAGAAAGCCGTTGAGCGAAGGAGCCACCTTCAGGCCGCTATCCCAGTGGTGGCGCAATGTATTAGCTACAAGGGAAGTCTTCAGCTGTGGGCTCACTTTCTCTCTAGGAGATGGCCGGCGTGTTCGCTTTTGGTCGGACATTTGGGCCGCTGAAGCGCCCCTAAGTACCTTTTTCCCAGTCATCTTCGCGGCCGTTAGGGGGAAAAGCCGTAGAGTGTCGGAGTGATTGGGGGGGGAACGGGTGGAAGTGGGGGTTCATCCTTCGGGGGTTCTCCCCTGGAAACCCGACAGATTTGGCGACGGTTGCCCGGTGTTAAGGAGACGGTCGCCGCGGGTATAATCTCGACTACGACGGACGTAGTTCGCTGGAGGTGGACACCATCCGAGAGATTTTCAGTTAAATCTCTTTACCTCGTCTTAGAGAACGTGGGGTCTCTGACCCCCGATTCCGGCAAATCTGGAAGATCAAAATCCCACTCAAGGTCAAAATCTTCTGTTGGTTAGCCCTAAGATCGAGGATCAAGACCATGGATATTCTGATCAAAAGGGGGTGGACCGGAGACGGCGTTTGCGTTCTGTGCTCAGACGAAGAGGAGACGGTGGACCACTTGCTACTAAACTGTCAGCTTACTAGAAGCATTCTTCATGCCTCCCGCCTGAACTTGGCTACGCTCAACATTACCCAATCGGTGGCCTCGGTCTGGAACAACTCCTGTCAGAGAGGTGGAGCTTCACGCGATAAGATCTCACTGGACTAGCTTCGGTTTGGTGGGCGATCTGGCTCGAACGCAATAGGAGGAGATCTTCGAAAAGCGCAAGAAGACGACAAGTGGCATCTTCTGTGAGTCTCGGGATTTTCGGAACCGGTGGGCACACCTACGTCACCTCCTTAGTTTTTTTTTTTTTTTTTTTTTTTTTTTTTTTTTTTTTTTTTTTTAGGCCCTGCTGCCTACTTCTGTTGCCTAGTTCAACCTCCTTTTGAATGAAGCGGTAGCATGCTACCTTTTTCTCAAAAAAAAAAAGATTATTGCACTTTTATCTTTATATATAGATATATATATATATATATATATATATATATATATATATATATATATATATATATATATGAGTTTATCGCAGTAATAATAATAATAGTACTCGAATTAATTCTCAAACCAGTTTTTGCACGTCCCGTGGGCCTCATAGAAGTCTGAACGATTAATTAGTAAATGCCCGTGATGCTGCGAATATAAAATATTTTAATAATATTTTTTAATTAAATTATTTATATTATTTAATTATTTTAATTATTAATTAAATAGATTTTAAAAATAATTTATGATATATAAATTATTTTATAAAAATGTATATGGAAAAAAAATATTAAAAAAAATTATATAAATTAAAAATATAGTAAATGTAATAAATTATTAATTGTTAGTTAATAAATGTATCACATATACCAAATTATTTTTAATAACCACACTTACTACATAGGAAAAAAAAATTATAAGATGCATTCAAATTAAAATATAATTTAATAAATATAATTATATTATATAAAAAATATTTGATCAAATTTTGTATAAATTTTAATTAACTAAAATTAATGATAAAAAATTTATAAATTATAAAAATTAATTAAAAATAAATAAATTTGAGCAGTTTATTTTAAAACGTGTTAATAGGGCGTTCATACATTTTTTACCAAAACTTTTTATAGAAAAAAATAAAATAAAATTTAAAAATAGAAGGCTTAAATTCAAAAAAAAAATATAGTTGAGGATTATTTATATATTTTTACCTACATTAAAGTATAAAAAATACTAATGATACATTCTAAAAAGAATGTATATCTTACACCCCATCTATCTTAGAGTGGAGTAAATTTTACTTATCGCTTCGAAGTGAGAGTAGAGAAATCGTACATTCCATTTCATACACTCCCAAATTAGATGTACAGATAGCATTGCTCTAAAAGCAAAGGTATTATTTTACTTATCGCTTCGAAGCGAGAGTAGAGAAATCGTACATTCCATTTCTTACCCCCATCTATTTTAGGGTGGAGTAAATTTTACTTATCGCTTCGAAGTGAGAGTAGAGAAATCGTACATTCCATTTCGTACACTCCCAAATTAGGTGTACAGATAGTATTTCTCTAAAAGCAAAGGTATTACTTTTAGAAATTCTATATAAAATGTTGAACTTTGATATTTTGAACACCGTAGTAATAAAGTAATTATTAAAAAAAGTTATATAAATTCGAGTTTTGATTTTATACATATTAGTGTGGTTCTTAATTAGCTTATTCTCGCTAAAAATAATTTGCTGTAAAAATTTAATAGTTAGATATTAAATTAAAATATATGTATGGAATCAAAAACCTTTACTTTTTACCAAAATAAAACTAAGGACATTATATTAATTTGACCTCAAATTCTATAATTCTTGGAGAAAAAATCAACCTAAAGAGTAATTACAACTTTTCACCAATTAGATTATAAAAGTCAAATGTAATTACTTTTGGGCATGTGAATAGACTCAGGGTTCCCAATCCCAACCCCTACGTTGAATCATTAATGCGAGACTCGGCCTTGGGTTTGCATTGTACTAGACCTGGACAAATAAATTTCAACATTTGAGCATCTGAAGGAACCCATAATTAATGTACGTCATCATATATGTTTCGCTTACTATCTAATAAGAGAAAATTAAACAAGAGTATAATCTAAGAAAAGTTCAAATCTAAGATCCACAAATATCAATTGAAAAAAAATAAAGAAAATATTTTTGAAGCATTGCTAATAATGGATTGTTTCTTCCACAATCCACAATACAAATTCAGGCCATACAAAGCCTACATATCTATCACCATGCAAACATGCATGCATATGCAAAGAAAGCATTTGGAAGCCTCACACATTATTATTATTATTATTATTATTATTATTATTATTATTATTATATTTTTCAATTCCATTAGACATTTGGGTACCAGCTTGATCGATCAATTAAGCAGTTGTTTAGTCCTTTGTTAAAAAAAGTACTCTCCACTACTAATTAGATAGTTTAAGGCCCGTGCGGCTGAACTATTAATTAGAGCGTTTGTGGATGAGTCGCTTGAATAGTGCTGCTTAAATAGGTACTAAAAATTGTACCAATCATAATTATTCTCAACATATATATTTAAACTGCACCATAAGTAAAAAGTTTCTCATTTTAAAATTTTTCACTTAATTTCCAAGTTTTCTTTTTCTTTTTTTTTTTGAGGAAAATGAAAAAACAATAATAATACTTGTACATTCTAAATATGATGTACGATATACACTCTACCTATTTCAGAATAAAATAAATTTTATCGGCGAATAAATTTCCATTCTGAAATAGATGCATAGAATGTACATGGTACATTTATTTATGAGTGTACGAGTAGTATTGTTTTAAAAAAAAAAAAATTCCTGCTTACCAAACACACAGCAAGCTGATCGTATAGTAGCAGGTTGTAGCTAAGAATACAAGTGCAAAATAAATAATTAATGCAATGACCATTTATACTCCACTTGATAAAAATATTACCTTACATTGGATCCAAAAGCAGAGTGGACAAGCAATACAGAAACATCACCATTGAAACTTTACAATTAAGCAGGAATCCGATGACGCTGACGCGTTCAGAAGAATAAAGATAAGTAAAGCGTCAATGATCGGAAAAAATCAGCAATAGACCTATCAACTGTACACAACCATAAATATATCAATCCATGATGCAGACGCTGCAACTGCCGGACGATTAAAAAAATCTTTGAAAAAAAATACCTATCGCTGTCAGCTCGCAAAAGTATATATTGCACAAAATGATGACAGCTCATCTCGTTTTATTTTTTTTTTTCCTCGGTCACGATAAATAATGAAAGAAGATTTACAAGTGTTGTGACTAACAATAAATGGAATGAAATCCCCACTGCGCTCTCTCTCAGCTGTTGCATTTGTACTCACCCAAAACCTAATAACCCGCTTTTTATTTTTCTCTTTTTCTATCTACAGCCCACACCAAAAAAGATAACATATTTATATAAGGCGATGTAGTGAGTGTGTGCCCGACTGTCGCCGCCTTATTTGTGTGCTTTTTTAAACTTCAAGGGAAATCCGAGTTTTGATGGGCTTTAGCTTCACTCCCATGCTCTCGGGCGAGAGCAGCTCCGGCGAGATGCACGATGGACTCAGGGGGCTCCGCGGGCTGCAGCCTAGCTGCGACGGCCTGTACAGCCCGTATCCCATGAGGAAGTACTCCATCGGTATCAGCATCGCGTGTGGTTGCTCCTCCGTCACCATCGACCCGCACGCCTGGACCTGAAATCCCAGAAGAGACCCGAGTTGGAGAACAAAATCTATGATTTCGTAACTTTTCACAATGCAATATCATGGAACAGGACACTAACAAAGAGGCAAAGTGATGACAAGTAGGTTTCGATATTTCAGTGGGTGCAGAGTGAATATCACAATATTTTTAAGAGGTTTCCTGCAATTTAGCTTATATATTCGTCGGAGTTACCTCGACCAAAGCACTATATCTCCTATCTAACTTTGAGGTCATGTGGAGAGCCTCGGAATGGAATGGAGAGTTCTCGCCAACGAAGATTAGTGTCCGGCACTGCAGCTTCTTCAGTGATTCCGTCAAGTCGTGCCTCCTGATGGATAATGTTGGGAAAAATCTACGAGTTAAGAAGGTTCTTCTTGGTCTTCATGTTAAGTTGGCTTTCAAATTTAATAGAGGGCCAAAAACAAAATTATATACCCATTTACTGATTGAAGAAACCGCCAAACATTTGTACCATGTCTCTCATCCAGCAACTGCAGAAACAAATCAACAAAGTTAATTGCCACAACTTCAATAAAAAACAAAAAATGCAGATGAAAAAGAACCAAATTCTTTCCAAACAACGTGCCAATGGAAGGGCGTAGAGAATACTAACACTTCTACAGGCTTGCACTATATCCGATTCAGGCACTTGTGCACTTCCACGAACTTCCTGCATAAGAAAACAGTATTAGATACAGGACGAGCAGAAACACACAGAATAAGCATAAAAAGAGTGAGGCTAATCATCTCAGTATACCTTGCTGAAATATCGCTGCAGTAAGCATTCCTTGATCAAGCCACACATCCCATAAAAATAGAGCAAATTCGACATCACCTAGGTATTTAGATTGTTTTATTAGCACGCAATTGACTTTTAAAACGGCATGAAAAGATGACAGCAATAATGGTGATTTGTACCTTATTGTACAACCACTCGGCCCATGAAGGACTTTTACATAGAGGAGAAACGAGTATCAAACCAAGTACGCGCTCTCTATATTTTGTCTGAAAACCAAATTATAGAACCATAAATTAGAACAAATTCGTAAATATAGTAGACCATGAAGAAGAACCCTAGCTCAAATAAATACATACAGCAAAGAGGGTGATAATATAAGCCCCGGCAGTGACACCCAAGCACATAACTGAGCCTAACCTAGAAGGAACAAAAATTTAGAAAATATATCAGAAACAATGATACAAGGCAAAAGGTTAATCAACTTGCCAAATAATATCAACGAGATTTTACCCAAAGAAATCGAGAACATCTGCAACCTGATCTGCCAGGTCATCGACGGAGGGCACAGGAACATCTGAAGATATTGGAGCTGCTCCCAACTGGAAGACCTCTTAAAGAAGAGCATGAAACGAATCATGTGAGCACTGCGTTGAGAGGGCATAAATGGCGCTTTTGCAATATATAAATTAATTTCGAATACAAAAAAGTTTGCATAGAAGATGCAATATAATTACCGACCTCATGTCCTGGAGGACTAATGTGGTAAATGCAGAAGTTGTGAAGTAGCAAAGATGCAGCTTCAGGGCAAAAGAATAATCCTTGGAAGCAAGACATATCTGTTCGACAAAAATTAGAAGTCAAAGTTGCCCAAATCCTCAAAATCCCAATAAGAATAGAGAAGAAAAAAGCGCAACATCACTAACAATATGATCATATCAACCTCTAATTATTTTATTGTGAAGAATTTTATAAAATCAAGATACAAAAAATATAATATATAGGACACAAGTAAAAAAAGATCAGCAACTTTGCTCAATTTGTGGGTTTAAGAATCAAAATGACGGGTGAAATAAAACAATGCTAAGAAGCACATAGAGAATATAAGGAAGAAGCCATGCCTTAACAATTTGAGACATCAAACTTACGATTTAAAGCTACATCCGGATAAGTAACAAGGGCAGGCTTATCTATATCTCCATATATAGCAACGGACACGGAGCCATGGTTTGTGTGTATATGATGTTCCTAAGGAAAACAAAGACAATATGCACACCATTAGGAAATAGGCAACATAAAAACCAAAAATAGTATAAAAGGATCGAACAGAGGGATGAAGTGTTCCAATCAAAATCAGAACCAAAAAAATGAAGAACGCATATTTCCTACTCATTCTTTCTTTCTGTGCACTTAAAATAAAAGAAATTTAAGGTATGATACACATGAAGAACTATCCCAATTGCATATATAGAATGGGATACAGAAAGAATCACGTTATAGGAGCAAATATAGCACAAAAAAACTGGAAAGACGAGGTAGTATGTTCGGTGCTTCAAAAGAGGCAAACTGTGAACTTGGCCCTATTTTTCTGAGTGACATATTTTACAATAAACATGATATCAATACAAAAATTAAGTTTTTTTAAAAAAAAGGTTTCAACTTAATCAAACACTTATCGAGCTCTAATAAATCTATACTTATCAACTAAAAACAAAGTAGATTTCATGCCCTTAAAGATGGTTAATTTGATGATTATATATCTTCAGCTATGGTCGAGGATAATATTGAATGGCCTTCACAATTTAGAAGCTTCTAAATTGGAGAACAATAGAAACACAATTTGATGATTAACATGTTCTAATGTATCCCCTGCAACGACTACTTTCCTAACTCAAAAACCTTGCTTGAAGGAAAGAATATGCCCAAAATAAAATAAAGGGTAGAGCTTAAGTAACTTGAAATTGAATTTTTTTAAAAAAAAATCACACTATAAAGATGGGGGTAGATTTGTTATTAAAAAGAGTGCTGCTGAAGCTATGATTATAGAATCCAAATTCAATCAAATTTCTCAAAACAATGATTTCTTATTATATGTCAAAATCTATTGCCAGAAACAAAAAACATGGATCAAAACAACAAAAATCAAATTAAAACAAGCTAAGAACGTAATATGCTAAACAATCATAAGCTTAATATCTAACCACCATGAGATTAGAACCCCACGGAACGATTAAGCTATCAAAACACGAAATGCACCAACAAAAAGTACCAAACATATATATACAAATCATCAAACAAGCACGTCAAAATCCTCTCTCATTTCCCACAAATACTATCTCGAATCAAGAAGCGGAACAAATCGAGAAGCCTCAAATGCGCCTCTACATGAGATCCAAGATATCACAAACTCTAACCAGAGCAAAAAATAAAAATAAAAAAATTAAAAAAAAACCCTAACCTTGCCCCCGAACGAGATCCTCTCCACATCCACAGACACGGAGCCGCTCGATTCGCCCATTCCCGATCGAGGAGGTCCCTCCCTCCTCCCCCACCCTTTCCCAACCCCACCCACAAGAACGAGACCTCCGCTCTCCTCCTCCTCCTCCTCCTCCTCCTCCTCCCCCTTCTCTCTCTCTTCTCTTTCTTTCTCTTTCTCACCTCCCCCCTCGTTTCTCGCTTTGGCTCGCTTATATACCAAGCGTCGCCTTCCCCTCGCCACACGGAAGCATACACTGTAACTCCCAAAATTAACCCCACCGACGCTTTTGCGGCCGCTCCTTCTCCACACTGCGCTTAACCCCGGGTGAGCTTAACCGCGGGTTAGCGTACCGACACTTGTGGGGCTACCGCTCAATTACGGCAATGCCCTTCGGAACGCCTGCGGAATTACGGAAATGCCCTAGCCCCGAGATTCGCGCTCCGGGCCTCCGATCAGAAGTCCTCGGGTAAGTTTGACCGAGGGGCGACGCGATCCGACGGGTGAGATCGAGCGCTGCGCGACGCCGTGTGATCTGGCGGGGGCTCGGGTCGCACGTGATCTGGCGGGTCCGCGCCGCTCTGTGGGTGGGGCCCACCGATGTTTTCTCACATTGATCCGTTGCATTTGTAAAGGGAGTCTAGGGACACGTGGCGGAAGGCCAGTGGGGGTGAGGCGAGGGGACCACAGAAGGGCGTCGGTAGAAGTTTATATATATATATATATATATATATATATATATATATATATATATATATATATATATATATGGAAAATGCTATGTGTACACCCCTTTCGGGGTGTACATCATACACCCCACCCATCTAAGGGTGGGGATGTGATGATGGGTCACTTGATGTGACCCGTAAAAAATATCGCCACCATTAAAATGATGGAGATGTATGATGTACACCCCTTCGGGGTGTACATGTAGCATTGCTATATATATATATATATAGATAGATAGAGAGAGAGAGAGAGTTGAGCTTCTATGTTTGTAAAAGCACCAATTTATTTGTGCTTGTGAGTTTTTTATCCTTGAATGTAAAAATGTACGGTTAGGATGATCGCGGGCCTCTTGGGTTTAGTGGTTGGTTTGTGGAATAGTATGATCTAAGAAATAGAATTAATCAAATGGTTAGATCTAACAGTAAAAAACTTACAAGCATCAATTGCTTGGTGCTTGTACAAACACAGTAGCCGGACTATATATATACAGGGACGAAGTCAGAATTTAATCACGAGGGGGGCCAAAATATATGTAAATAAAAGTTTTAGCAGATAAATATAATTTTATCTAATCAATTTTTTTAAAAAAAATTATTAATTTAATAATTAATGTAAAAATATTAAAATTAATTTTTAATTACAGATATTTAATTTTAATTATTTTATTTATATTATTATATTTAAATAACTATAAATTATATTAAATCTAACAGTAATTCAGTTAGCGATTGATCCATTTCTTAGTATTTTTAATAAATAAAATTATAACATTTAATGATTATTAGATCAAATAGTTATTAAATTTAATATAATATTTTATTTTGTTAAATAAAATAGCTCACTAGGCAGAAATAAAAAAATAAAAAAATTTGGAGTTAAGGGATGTATTTCAAAATACCTTATAAATATGCGACTCTTAATATATTTTGACTTATTTAAAATATATATAGAGAAGAAAAAATATATATATATTGGCACCAAAAATAAATTAAGCAAATATTAAAAAGCTGAGGGGGGCCATGGCTATCTAAATTTTTTTTATTAAATTAGTACTTAGGACTAATAAGTAATATTAAAAAGTTGGGGGGGGGGCCATGGCCCCTTTGGGCCTTAACATAGCTTCGTCCCTGTATATATATATATATATATATATATATAGAAAGAGAGAGAGAGAGAGAGATATAGTAGAGCTTATATGCTTTCAAAAGTACAAGACAATTTATACATGTGAATTTTTTACTATTGAATTTGTATTGAGATTTATATTTTTTACTTTATTTTTCTCTCTCTTTAGTTGACTTTACAAAAATACTAATCTCAATACAAATTCAATGGTAAAAAATTCACAAATATGAATTATCTTGTGTTTTTAAAAACATATAAGCTCTACTTTATATATATATATATATATATATATATATATATATATAAAGAGAGAGAGAGAGAGTCCGGCTTATACTATCAATAGTACAAAACATTTGGTGCTATCAAATTTCCTACCGTTAGATCAAGCCCTTTAATTATTTTCTTCTGTTAGATTTTATTGTTTTTCTAACCACCCATTAAACTCAAAGAATTCATTATCATCTCAACCACATATCTCTTAGTTCAACGGTTAAAAACTTAATAGTACTAATGACTTGATACTATTAATTGTACATTCCAGCCTAGTTATATATATATATATATATATATATATATTTTGCATTACATATTTGATCTCAAGGGCACGGTTCATGATGACGTGGTGGACCCGGTCTGCGCACAGCTTCCCTTGAGACTAGCGGTCGGATCATGGGGCGCACCTGATGGACGGTCCGCGTGGGGCCTACGCCCCATCTCATCACGCCACGCGTGGGGACATGAAACTAAGCGGGGTTGTTGCGTGGGCCAACGTGCTAAACCCCATTTAATACAGAGAGCCGTTGCAAGGGCACTTTGGTAAATTCATACGGCTCCGTAAATTATGGTAAAAAATAAAAAAGTGTGTGGCACTGTAGATACACTGCGTCCCTTTTGCATGGTAAAAAAAAAAAAAAACTGTTGTCGGGTAAAAGTGAGGCTACTTTTGATATAGTTTAGGACCGGGTTTGAGTTTGGATTTGGGTGCAGATCCGGGAAATGATTGTGGTCCGACTCCAGTGAGACAGGGATTTTTTGGTCTAGCTCAGAAAAGAAAAAAAAGTAGAAATATAAAAAAAGGTTTAATTTATTAGTCCCCTGATGAGTGGTATCACATGCTTCTGTATGTAAATAGAGAGGATGATGCAGTTAATTTTTCATATACTGTTTTAATAAGAATACGCATTAAATTATTAAATTTGGTGAGATTAAGTTAGTAAATAACATCAGATGCAGTAAATCTAATATACTCGTATATAAATTATGTATTTGTTAAGAGAAATATTTAGAATATCTCACTTTTGAGCATGATATATAGGTTGCCTTACATATATGGAGGATTTAGGATTTAGAATGTAATAATTGTGCTTAGATTTTTATAATAGTATTTAGATTTACTAATTAATAGTTAGAACATAGTAATGCTATTATCATCCAAAATTATATTGTTGATTGTTAAAGTGACATTTACAAATCATAATGCTTCTTTTATATGTCGCTGATATTTTATCATATTACATGATGAAATTTTTAATTAACTTGTGCATGCATGTTGTTTAAAAATTTAAATAGATGTATCATCGCATTAATAACTTATAAAAATAAAAATTTCAGACAGTTGAAAAATAAAATGATCACAAACACACCAATATAATGAATCATGTGTTTCTTTTCTTCTAATGCAGTGCCGAGAATGGTTAATTTCAATCTCATTTAACATTTAGGCATTCAAAATCAATTGAGATCTTTTTTAAAAAAAATGATCCTCACCTAACCTAATTTTTAAAATTAGAAAATTTGTTTAGTAACTAATTATATATGGAAGGCCAAGGCCAACATCAAGAACTAAGGATGACAACCAATATTGTTTCCATTACAACTAATAATATAGATACAAACTAGCTCCTAAACACGTTGTAAATGCGTCGTTAGTTGTAGCAATCATTTTTTTTTTATTCTAAAATTATACAAAATCATTCTATTATTAAAAAAATTTTGACACGCGATCATCATTTAACGGTAAATTTATTATTTTGTTTTTTTATAAAATTTTTAGTATTTAATCAGAAGTACGTTTTGTCATTTCAAATCAATTAAAACGTGCTTTGTTTATGAGGAGCAAATTCTCATAGGCATAAAGTTGATTCTATGTATGTTATGTATCAATCTAAAGCGTCAAAATAACTAGTATATTATTTAATTTTTATTTTAACTAAAATAAAACTGTAATTGTCATATAAGAAGAGAGCGTTGGATTAATATTATTATACCACCAATGTTTAAAAAATTTATGTGAATTTTCTCCTCGGTATATACAATGTGGTCATAATTTTTCGCTTTAAAAACTGCAACTAACTAACTGTATATGCACATATAAAATAAGGTGATTATTTTTTAAAAAGATCTATAATTTTAAAAATATTATTATGATATGTATAACAAAATTACCAATTTGCCACAATTATTCTACCAACCAAGGCAACATCCACGTGTTAATTGCCAGCTAATTCTGAAAAAGACAAAACCCTTAATTATTTAATATATATATATATATATATATATAGTATGTGTGACGCCTAATTTTTCAGGAATCGTTCATTCCATAAATGCTTTAGCTCTAGCACGCTTAATTTTTTTAACATCTGGAGTCTTGTTATCATCCAAAATTACTATAGCCGGGTTAAGAAATTTAATCTTATTATATTATTTACATATATGACTATTTCAAATTTTAGGGTGTCACAATATGGCCTCCAGAATTTTTTTAAATTACATTTTGGATTTGACATTTGTACTGTGTAATTAACATTTAAGCATCTTGTTTAGGGGTAATATCTCCATCACAACTTTTTTAAATTCTTAAGTTAATGATTAAGGTGGTGGAGCTTCTTATTTGTAATCTATCAAATAATTAAGTGCCATGGCTTTTCATGAAAGTAGAATCTCTTTTTAGAAATATTGACGATATATATCTTTGGTGGAAAAAATCATTGCCTAAATAAGTTCCTTCACGTCGGTTCTCGATAATCCTGCAGCCATATGCTTCCATCCAATCACTTCTTAAAATCATGACCGTTCATTTATTTTTATTTATTTATTTTTTATATTTTTATTTTATATTAGGAGTTTTTTTGGACTGATAATTGATCCATAATTGGCATGGTGATTGAGATTAAGATTAAGATTAAGATTAAGATGACAAATTTACTAGTGACAATAAAATTGATAGTTAGACAGATTAAAACATTCAAAATAAGAAAAAATCTTATTAAGAAAAAATCAATTCTGCTATAATTAAATTAAGGTCCGTATATGGAATAGAAAATGAAGAAGCTGTAATATATACCAAATAAAAGCTTTAAATTGTACTTTTTGTTATTATTTTTAATTCTTTAAAATTAGTTGTAGACGAAAGGAAAAAAAATAGTTGTAGATACGGTTTTTTTTTTTCGATTCCTTCAGGTGGCAATCTGCAAAAAATAAAATTTTTCTGTCTATTTTTTTATGCCCGGAGATGAGATCGTCATAGAAAATTCGGATTAGTATTAAATCGAAATACCCGTTATGTCATATATATATATATATATATATATATATATATATATATATATATATATATATATGAGTTGGGCTGTAATGCTATTGATAGCACCAACCCAACTTTGCCATCCATTTTTTAGCCTTTAGATCGCATTGAGATTTGTGCATGCTCTTTAATGAAAAAAAGAAAAAAGAAAAAGTAAAAAGAAAAAGTAAAAAGTAAAAAGCTTTTCTTTTTCATTAAAGAGCATGCACAAATCTCAATGCGATCTAAAGGCTAAAAAATGGGTGGCAAAGTTGGGTTGGTGCTATCAATAGCATTCCAGCCCAACTCTATATATATATATATATATATATATATATATATATATATATATATATATATATATATATATATATATATATATATATATATATATATATATATATATATATATATATATATATAGTAGAGCTTATATTTTCTTAAAAACACAAGTTTAAATGTGCTTGTGAATTTTTTACCATTGAATTTGTATTAAAATTTGTGTTTTTGTAAAGTCAACTAAAGAGAAAGAAAGAAAAAATAAATAACACAAATCCCAATGCAAATCCAATGATAAAAAATTCACAAGCACATTTGTACTTGTGTTTTTTAAAATATATAAGCTCTACTCTCTCTCTCTCTCTCTCTCTCTATATATATATATATATATATATATATATATATATATAGTAAGTTTATATATATATATTTTAAATATAAGTTTATTCATACTTGTAATTTTTTTTTTATTAAATTTTTATTGAAATTTGTGCTTTTGTAAAATCAACTAAAAAGAGAGAAAGATAAAATATAAATTAAATTAAGCAAAAATTTCAATACAAATTTAATGATAAAAAATTCACAAGCAAGAAATGGACATGCGCTTTTAAAAGCATATAAAGTGTACTCTCTCTCTCTCTCTATATATATATATATATGGAAAATGCTATGTGTACACCCATTTCGGGATGTACATCATACACCCCACCCATCCAAGAGTGGGGGTGTGATGATGGGTCATTTGATGTGACCCGTAAAAAATATCGCCATCATTAAAATAGTGGAGGTGTATGATGTACACCCCTTCGGGGTGTACATGTAGCATTGCTCTTGATTTGATTATATTTTTAAAAATTATCTTGAATAAATCAAATGACCACATCCAGCAGAAGCATATTACTATATGTCTCTTAGCATCGCGATGGGCTCGAGGAGATGATCACAAATCTGCTAAAAGTTATATATTTTGACAAAAAATAATATATTATATATACTGATAATTAAGTATTTTGACAAAAAAAAAAATCATATTATAAAATATGATTCTTTTGTCAAATTTTAAAATACGATTTCAATCATTTATTAACATTTTAATTATTTATATATATAGCTCATATTTTATTATAAATTATGTATCAAACCAGACACGTACTCCTCTGCTAATAAGATGGTCAAAGGTTGGGACATCCCCACCCACAACTGTAACCTTATGTGCCCCAAACTATCCACGTAAAACATTAATATTCGTGAAAGTAATTTATAATCATAGTATATACAAAGTTGGTAACACACATTAGAGTGCCTAAATTTTATCATCACCATTATTATTATTATTATTATTATTATTATTATTATTATTATTATTATTATTATTCTCTCTCTAAGTCAAAATGCTACTACTACCATTTAAGAGTAAATTACGGCAATTGACCCGGCCAAAAGCCACAATTAGTTAGTTACGATTTTTCCATCATAACTACCACCTTAAAAGCGACATGTTTTAATAAGTGTGCAGTTAATTACGTGGCAACGTAAAAAATACCGATCTGCACCGTCCATTTCTGATCATTGTGGAATATGTGGAGCCGTTAGATTACACTCTCAAACGACACGTGATTATTAAAATGCATAAAGTTTCTAAAATGGGGCTCCATATTAGAGTTTAATAATTAATATAAAATTAAAAATTATAATATTATTTTTATTTTTTTTATCTATCATTATATTTGTCTCTTTTTGATGGATTTTAATATTGTATATCGGTAAAATGGGCACATCAATAGGAAAGAGAAGTGATAGCACGTTATCTTTATAAACAATATTTAAATAACAAAAAAAATATTATTTTAATTTACAAGCAACCATAAGGTACGCTAATAATTCATTTAGAAAATTTTAATTTATTTTTTAAATATTGCATAATGCATACCATATTTTATTTAGATTAAACTAAAATAAAAATATAGCACGTAGTTTTAGCAAGCGACCTCTTACTTTTATATTATTTTTTTGGCCACCAAGTTCTTGTGTGTCTTGCATTTTGTTTGGACTGGTATAATAAAAGACAAAACAATCATATACAAAAAATTATAATTTTTATAAAAAGAAAAAAAAGAAGAATTTATACAACTTTATGTTTTTTAAGGATTTTAAGACAATTCAATTGAAAAAAGGATTTTTAATAGTTGAATTTGATTAAAGTTTAAGATCAAAGTCAATGGCAATTTATTAGAATAAATTCAATTTTTAAAACAAAAAGAAAAAAGAAAAAAGAAAAAGGCCTAGTTCGTTTGTTTCGTATATTAGAGAGAATTAGTAGTAACATGGATAAGTATAAATTTAGGAACAAGTTAGCTATAATGTGAATTTGTATTTGGTTGGGTATTAGGTTAGTACCAAATATAAGAAAAATAGTACTTGTTAGTAATTGAAGAATAAGATGAATAGATAGTTGATTTTTATATTAAAAGACTAAAATATTATTTTCTTTTTAGTTTTTTTTTTAAATTAAAATTTATTCAAATTTTAATATTTATTAATTTTAATTTTTATAAAAATTTTAAATGGAAGCAAACAAAAAAAAGTTAATTTTAAAATTTTAAGTAGGAGTAAAAATTTTAATTTTTAAATTTATATAAATTTTAAAAAAATTATAAAAATTTTTTATAAATTTTAAAATTAATATTTTTTTTAAAAAAAAATAAATTTTTTAAATTTATTAAAATATAAAATTTAAAATTTAAAATTTAAATATTTTTTAAAATTTAAAAATTTTAATTAAAAAAAAAAAAAAAAAAAAAAAAGAGCAAAGTGCCCCTTTCCAAGGCAGACGCCTTAGGAAGAGGCTTATTCTGGGTTGTTTGGGGGGAGAGGGGGAACCCAAATCCCCCCTAGATACGGGGTTGTCTCGGTTTTCACCGGGACAACCCGGTAAGGGAGGGAATAGGTGTTCCCCTCCTATTCCCCCCTCATTCCTATTTTGTTTGGGTACAAAAGAGGGATATCCTCCCCAAACCAAACACCTCCCTAGGGAAGCCCATAGTGTACTAGTCCAAATCATTAATGAATTATAGATTAAAACCTGGCCCAAAACCCTTTTTTTGCGGTTCAATAATTAAAATTGCTGGGCCCAAAAGCTGTGTCTCATTTTCCATCACAAACATCAATATCTACAAATAAATAAATAAATAATATATATATATATATATATATATATATATATATATATATATATATATATATATATATATATATATATATATATATATAATTGAGCTTCTATGCTTGTAAAAGTACCAAGTTATTTATGTTTATGAGTTTTTTATCCTTAGATATAGGAATGTGCGGTTAGGATGATGATGAGCCTCTTGAGTTTAGTGGATGGTTGGTGGAGTAGTATGATATAAGAAATAGAATTAATCAAAGGGTTAGATCTAACGGTAGAAAACTTACAAGCACCAATTACTTGGTGCTTGTACAAGCACAGTAGCTAGACTCTCTCTCTCTCTCTCTCTCTCTCTCTCTCTCTCTATATATATATATATATATATATATATATATATATATATATATATATATATATATAAGCTTTTTCTCACAGGAAATTGTGTGTGTGGATACCATGCTTTGCTCTAAAGAAACAGTGACACATTTAGGCAAATTAATTAAGAAGAATTTTAATTGCAAAGAAAGGTACAGCAACTACTTTAAATACTCCTTCAAACAAAGCTTTTGATACAATACAGTGTATATGGTTATTATATATATTAGGTACAAAGTTGGCAAGTAGTCTAATAATCTCTTAATTGGTAGGTAAGTTTAGGAGCCAATACTAGGGCATTTCGTCGAATAATCAATCTTTTTGTTACATCACTGTATCATACACTCGAATTAATGCGTGATTGCACGATACATTTTTTTTTCAAGTCAAAACAATAAGATAAAGCATCAAAACTACAGCGACTAAATTATTTTCGTGAAAAGTAATAGGTCTACACCATGTGGTTTGCTAAGATACAATAAACAATTAATTACTAACCATGACTTAAAGCAATTTGCCACATTAGATGTGGTTATGTTAAAGTAAGTGTCTCATAATTAACAACTAACTAACTGAGGATTTAAGCACTTAATCAAAGCCAATGCTTTTATATATACAATAGATGAGTGTAATTGGTGGTTAAAGATTGAGTCAGACCTAAAACGAGAGTTAAAAACTATGCAAAGAGAGGTTTTGTGGAGTAAAATGAGATTGATCAATTGGCGAAGAAATAAGAATAAGAACTTACAAGAGTAAATTAAAAAAGGTATATATGCTCCCACGTCTATTAATTTTTGAATTTTGCCACTCATCTTAATTAATTAGAGAGCCTTCAATTAGAAACTAGAGTCGAGTTTCAGAAAAAATAGGTTGGTGCTACTACTTTTTAGCGAGTGTTAATTGAGAATATATGCTTGTTAATTGGTTTTTAAGATGCATGATTCCTACTCATAGGGTTTGAGCATGGATCTTGATCAATGCAGGTGCAATTTGGTTAGCGTGTGGTTGCCTATTTTAATGACTAAAGTTATTATAACCTCATAATACATTGTCAATTCATGTCTCTTAGTTGTTGCTACCAAGTGATAGGAAATGCTTGGAATACCCCAACAAACACTCCAAGTTGGAACAAGTCCTGCATCCAATATTCCAAATTAAGCCCTCTCTTTCAAAAGGGACATGCCAACAAATGTGAGGATATTGCATTGGTCCCTCTCAAGTCCCAGTCTACTCTTGCTTCTCTTGATCTATTAAATATAAAATAGTAAAATATTTTATTCTAGCAGATTAACATCTAGAGAAAGATGTTAGTTTCATTTGGTATCGTAGTAAAGCATCTTTGTGTCATGAGTTGAAGTACTTTACTGTCTTTCTTATATTTATGCCTTTCCAACACTTTTCATGAGTCACAATAAACTTAATTACTTGTGAGAGATCATGCATCAAACTCACCGATCCGACACTTAAATCCGCACATCAGTATTTTACATTTGGATCATACTTTGTTGTGCATACAAAGTCATATTTAGTTCTCATCAACAAAAGATTTGGTAAACATATATTATAGCACGTACGTTTAACCCCAGCTTCAACTCGCAAAGGTTAACACCGAATAAAGTTATTTTTATGTGTAAAAGTAAACTCCCACATAACAGTATCTTTTATTTAGTCCAGTGGTTGAAAATTAACGAATTAAATGGGTTATATAGGCCTCGGAAAACTGCTTGATAGGGATATGGGCCTCTTTCGTAGGATTCTGGATACGGCCCAAATTATTTGGGCTCTGATATCACAATCGTATATCGGACTTTACGTCCGGGTTACTGGGCCAAGTCCAATGTATTTGGGTCCGAGATCCATGTAACTCAACATAAACCGGTGCACATATATCACGGTTATTTGTGGGCGCATGCATGATGATTCTATAATAAAGGATCCTCGCGCGAACACGTTACATGGACCACGTGTAATCCTCTCATTGGCGCAGAATACGTCGAGACATGTTACGATACGAGGACCGGGGCCCATTCTCCGGAGAGTGGCGCATGCGGACTCCGTTTACGCGATCCACCATATCTGACCGTCCCGGCTCGGCGGCGGCGATTCACGGGAGCTGTTTGGACGGCGGATGCCGCTGTATCCCGTCCGTGATCTATGCGGGCTTTCGTGCGCCTGATGTATAAGTAATTCTTATTCTAATACACCGGGTGTACGAATAATTTATCCTTGAGCTCGTGCCGTAGCTGAGAAACTCGAGAAACTCGAGAGACTCGGTAGACTCGAGAAAGGGAGAGAGAGAGAGAGAGAGAGAGAGAGGAAGAAGAAGAAGAAGAAGAAGATCAACAATGGCGAGAGCTCTCATGGCGATCTATTCCCTTCTTCTTCTTGTTCTTCTACAACTTGTACTCTTTTCGCTTCCCCCGTCGGCTCTCGCGGCGCCGAAGAAGCCGATCGCCTCCGCGGCGAGGAGGGAGGACGTGCCCTTCATCCAGTGCCAGGTGTGCGAGAGGATCGCGCGGCAGATCCACGACCAGGTCCAAAAGAAGGAGGCCCAGATCTCTCCCAAGAAGGTGCGATTCATCCTCCTCTCCGATCTCCGATTTGAGTACCTTGTTGCTGGTTTTGATGAATTAGGGTTCCTCCCCCCCCCCCCCCCCCCCCCCCCCCCCCCCCCCAAATTTGGTGTTTGGTGTGGTGCGTTGTCATTAGTTTGATGATGTTGTTGTGGATTGATCGGATTTGGGGATTAGGTTTCGGAGTACCAGATCATCGAGATCGCGGAGAACGTGTGCAACTTGAAGAAGCAAGAGGCGGATTGGATACTCCAGATCGATATCGTCGAGAAAGGAGATAAATTGGAGGTAAAATAGTTGTTTTTTTTCTTCTCCAGTATAAGCTCACTTGCATGTAGAATTATTCACTTGCATGTAGAATTACTTGGAGGTAAAATGTTGTTGTGGATTGATGATGTTATCTGCTATATGTATGATGGCATAATATGGTGTCGCATGTGCATCTTTGCCTGATAAAAGATCTTACTAGGATTGAGCTATTAGTTGAATTTCACTTTATTAGCTGATCTATTATACGGTTATTCCAATATGAAATCAATGAATATATTTTTTTCATTGAGTTTCTTTATATTATGATTTGCTTACAGTAGTAAGAAACTGAAAATGGAAAAAAAAAAATCCACAATCTGCGATCCTTTGGTGATAAACATCCATAAAACGAAATGCAATTGAGGGGTTAAACTTCTCCCCTGTAGTACAATAGCTCGTTTTTCTTTTATTTATTCGAAAAGTCATTTGGACTTATTTCCCGCTACTTATGTTCTCATATTGTTAATTTAATCTCTTCCGCAGCTTGTTGACCAAGGTGTTGAAGGACAGTGCAACTCAGAATGTAAGACCATCGAGCGTGCATGCCAAGAGGTAAAATTTTATGCTTGCTACACATTCTAGTTCTTTTCCCGTATAATGTAAGTCTTCAGCGATTCACAAGTATATACTTAAGGACTGGACGATTTTTCACAATGACTACACACTTCACAGCCTAATAGAGTTGATCAAATAGACTGATTATCCTTGGAAACTGAATTTGCAGAACAAAGATAGAGTTGGCAGATTACGTGTGTATGCAAGCAACTCACTTTTAAAGATTATTTATGTTTGAAAATAATTAATCTGTGTTGAGGACCTGAGGTATATTGTTTTTCTTTCTTCGATATTAGTTCTGGTGAAATTTCTTTTCCTTTTCTTTTTAAATCAAGGATCAATTGACTCTTTTTTTTTTTTTTTTATGTCAGTTTGTATCCACAAAGAAAATGTTAATATGGGAACGTTAATATGTTTTCCAAATAAGTTCCTTGCAGGTAATGGGATATGCTGATACAGATGTTGCCGAGTTTTTCTACAAAAAAAGACCGTCTGTTGATGAACTGATGAAGTATCTCTGCAATGACCTTTCCAAAGCATGTTCAATTAAGCCATTGCCAGTTCCCAAGGTATTTGAGACTCTTTCTTTTTCATCCAACCATGTCTCTTATAGTACTTGGTAATTGTAGGCAAAAGTAAGATTGAATTATGAGAGTTTGCCATCACATAATATAATGGCGAGGGAATCATCTCGAAACAATAGTTGTCGAGTAATTCTATCTTGTGCTGAGAGCTCCATTGCTTTACTGTTGACCTTATCGGTGACATAAGTATTCTTTATATATCAACAATGAAAATATGAATATTCTTTGTTGCAACCATTCATATATACTACTACCATTCTCAAGGACAAAAAGTTTGGCCATTTAGTTTTGAGTAGAATACTATAGAGCTTGACAATCATGCATTTGTACATAGTTTACTGTACATCTTAAACAGTGATTCTCTTATGATTTGCAGGATAGGATTCCCGGAGAACCATTTCTTCCAAAGCCATCTAAAGACGCTGAAATGGAAAAGATCTTGAGATCAATGGGGGTAAATGTTGTTCGAGTGAGTTAATATAGGGAATGGCATCTCGCAAATTGGCTAAATATATTGAATTTCTGTAATTATCAGGACCTCCCAGGAGCACCGAATATGAAAATGTATTCGAGAGAAGATCTGATGAGCAACAATTTTGGCAACGAGGAAGCTGATGAAGATGAGGATGATGCTGACAACTTTCCTTCTACATTGGTAACATACTAAAGACTGAATTATGTTCACCTTGGTTTATCCCCCATCCTATGATGTCAAATCATTGGTCTTTTGTTTTGGCTTCAGACTAAAGTTTTAAAAGAGAAGGAGAGTCCGAAGAAAGATCTGAAGCAGATGATCGTGCAAGGAATTACACAGACTAAGAAACAAGTTAAGGAGAAGGTAAATAAGGTGTCGAAGATGGTCAAGAAATGGTGGCGGGGTAAGAAGACGAAGACGGCTGCGGCACCTTCAAAGGCTGGCAAAAATGAGCTCTGAGAACTGATAATCCTCCTGATCTGTGATGTTTGTTACCATAACTTGCAAACCAAATTTAGGAAAAATGTAAAATTAGCTGTCTCTTGTAGCTGGGTGCACCCCATTGGCCACGGTCGAGAGTTCTCACAGCAATTCTTTGTTTCTTCAAGTATTTTATAGGCTTGGGCAGTGAATTACTGTACTAGATGAAAATCTAAACAGTTTTGGGATTGGATTTTGTTTAGATCTAGCAACTTGTTGAATTGGTTATGAATAACGAAATGCCACGAGCTAATCAAATTTATATCATGGCTTACATATATTGGCAAAGTTACTAGTTAGCATGCGTTATCCAATTGGTATAATCAATAGCCTTACTTATCCGGTAGAGGATTATTGACATCTTACAGAGCAACTTTGCCAATATTTCAACTCTGCTACATATGTAGCATCAAATAGCTATTTGTTCCCAGCATGAAACTGGGTGCTTACTCCGGTCCCTTCTCAATAATTATTTATTTCAACTCGGGCCCATTGCCTTCTCTAACCTCCATGGCCGGCGGTATATCAACCGCACACGAAGGAGGTTTAAGGCGAAGCAGATCCCAGCACTGCTGGTTCACCTTCTTGAGAGCGCCTGCCATACAGAAGAACTGGTTTGTCTCGGGTGCGCCTGCCATGCTGTCTCCCTCGTCCAAGGATGTGATATGCGACAATCTACATTAGCATACTAATAGGATGTCAACAGTACATCTTAACCATGGGAACTGACAGTGTATTGCCCCGTAATCCAACATTGGCATATGTATATAGCCTTTCTCAAATTTTCTTCTTTTTTTTTCTACTTGTAGGCCACCAAAAACTGAAAAATACCACTTAAGGGCACAGCGAGTTTTTCTAGATAGCTATACAACATAATGTACATCAGGAACATATATCTCGACAACATTTGCACCCGCAAAACCATAAAATGGTAGCATAGAGACAGTATTGAGAACACCCTCCATATTGTGGGACAGTACAACTCGATAAGAAGCGCCTATAATACAAAAGCTAATCCTACTGGCAAAAAGGACAAAAAGAAAAAAAAAAAAAAAAGAAAAAAAAAAGAGAAAAAAATAGAAGAAAAGAAACAGCCAAATCCTCAAATGGTTCGACGCCGAGATAGATCAGCAGCGAACACGACCAGGCATCATGACATCTAACTCGGCGAAGCTTTAGCCGCTCCGCCAGGAACAGCAGGTGCAGCAGCAGATTGATCAAGACTCCCATGTGTCGCATTGTCACTAGAATATGCAGGAGGCTGGGAATACCCACCGCTCACATAAGAGTCGCCATACGGCTGTTGTTGCAAGCCATAGCTTGGCTGGGCCATGGGACCCACACCACCATAGACTTGTTGTGGCCCATAGCTGGACTGTGGAGCTGTAGGCTGAAAAGGTGGGGCCCGATCAGTTGAACCTTGATCATATCCAGCTTGCAGTTGCAGTGGTTGACCGTAACTAAGTTGAGTCACCTGAGATGGCTGCCCATATCCGGCTTGAGGCGGAGGTTGACTCCCATAATTGGGCTGCGGGGTGGGTGGAATACCGTACCCATTAGCGGCCACAGGTGTTACTTGACCTGCATATCCTTGCTGGTTTGAAGGACCCACCAAATGAGCTTGTTGGTGAGCTGGAGTTACTTGATTCATCCCATCTTGAGAGGGCGCCGATCTGTCCAGACTAGGGTTAGAAATTGGTCCATAACTGGGTGCAGTGCCATAAACTGCTTGCTGAGGCCCTTGAGGCTGGGCGTAATTGTTACTGGCATTATCGGCAGGTGCTGATGATCCTACCATAGGCTGTAGCTGTTTCTGTTGCTGCAGCTGTTGTTGATTGTAGTATTCATACCCGGTTGCTGCAGTGGGTTGCTGAGTTTGTTGATTGGAGGATTGGTCCCAACCAGGTTGGAAGTTGCCGGGCACTTGTGGAGGATAGCTTGCATAAGGTGGTTGGTGCAAGTCATATTGAGGGGTTTGTGTATGATGAGCTCCGGTTTGCATGTAGGCGTAACCAGGTTGCCACATGGGAGGTGCTCCAGGTGGGCCCCAGTTTGTTGGAGCACGGGGCGGACGGGAGGGATACCCGCTGGCTGTCGTTGGGTTCCTGATACGATTCTGAACAGAAATGATATAAAGGTGAGGATATGCATTTTTGTATTAGAAGTGAAATGCAGAAGAAAATTAGCAGATCATGATGTTTTGCAACAGTTGGGTTAGGAAAAAAAGAGTAAGCTGTTAAAAGGGCATAGTAGTAGAGTGAGTTCAGGTAAACCAATAATAATTGAAAGGAGAACTTACCAGAGAGGGGAACAAATTCAAGGTACATTGATCATATCCGTGTATCCTCTGACCCGTACAAAAGTATATGGACTTACAAAGAAGTTGCAAAAGCTTGACAAATATACATTGACAAATAGAAATATAATGTGAAAGTTACTCAAGTTTTAAGCGCTGGTCAGAGAACAATTAGATATATATAATAATGTCACATAATGGTGATTAACATGAGCACCATCTTAGTTCGATGGGTCTATCATCTTAGTTCAATGGGTCTCTCAGAAAAAAAATAGAAGACAAGTCAAGAAGACGAGACTCAGAAGAGGTATGGCTTATTTAATGGAGGAAGAGCAATGCCAACACTCAAAAGAGATGGAATAAGTACTTATGATACAACTGGAAAAGCCATTATGGTACCGTAATTGACTGCTTCCACTTGCCATAAAATACATTCTGATTTTTGTAGATGATAATATTCCAATTTATTAAATTTGGGCAGAGATAACAACTAAGCAAGTGTGATGGCATTATTTAACATACTAGATTCCTAGGATTACAACAGCCTTTAATCTCTAACTATTTTGGGTCAGCCACATGAATCCTTTCTTAGTTAATTAAGGTTGCAATGGAAAATCACGAGATAACAGTTAAAGGAGAAACATTCTTGTACAGAATCAGCCAGCTTTCATTAATTCAATTCATAAGCAAGGTACTACTGCACGTTGTACTTGGACAATATACCAAACTTAATCTGTTTGACAATGATTAAAAATCATATAGATTCATTAGCTCCAAGTTCCAACATAGAAGACAGCCTAGAAATATCTTACAGAATTTGTTAACAAACAAGTAATTAGGAGAACAAATATAATATCATACCAGTGCACAGCAAAGAAAGATCGACAATGGCCTTGCCTATAATCTTGCAGACTTGCGGTTCACCAACACATTTCTAATTCTACATTAATTCTTCAATATAAAGATCAAAATCATCACTCCACTATAAACAAAAATCTCAGTACTACGTGGCACCTTAAACAGGTAAACATACTAGTTATCTTTCCATATACATATGTTCTCCTGAAATTTTCCAAAAATGAGCAGCATGACAACCATCCATTGCATATGAACAATTTAATTCCCTGCAACACAGCTTACCTATGTATCAAGGTCATTACATCAAGCAAGTAACACAATAATAGGAACAACATCAAAGCATCACATATAGCCAATTTGATTTGATAAAAGAACTAAAATTTACAAACAAACTTGAGTTCTCTCTCCAAACCTTGATGTGACAGAGTAGTACCATTTCATAACTACTAATTCTCAAGTCAGCGAAATTGATTGATCAGAAGTAAGAAATCTGATCCAATGGCAACTAAATACAAATGAAAATTTTATAAAAGAAAGTTTCCATTCTTCCAGTTCAAAAGGTAAAATAAGAAAACAAGAACAGGCTTGGAAGGAGCTTTGCAAACTCCTCAATCACACAAATCACAAAAACTGGATTAAGGTAGAAGATAATTACAACCCTCATTTAAATAGAAATGAAGAAAAGCAAGTAGGGGGGCATGAGGAGACACGTTATTTAACTATTTCAATTTTCAAATATACAGCTCACGAAGGAACTCGATACTCTGCCTCTTGTAACATAAGCAATTAAGTATTGTAAATGCTAAAGTATAATATTAGCATCAAGATAGTAAATAATATAAGAAGATTTTTCAACAAACACAAACTGTAGTATATCACTATTGCAGTGTTTCCTGCAATACAAGCAATATCACCTGGAGATTGATATGTTCTGTAAATGCCATAAATAGCGGTATATTAGTCCAAAACATCCGTACCTCACTTACGACTTCATTCACCAGCTGTTTTGCTGCTTCAATTTGCTCTTTTGTGCCATCTATATAAATTGTTCTTTCTGTGGGCATATCACCAGGAAGCAAAGGTTCCACCTAGGACCACATAGAATAAAACATAGGTAACAAGGCATATATTTAGAATGTGCGTGCAGACATATATATGCACAAGATAGGGTAAAATAATTTGTAAAACCAGTGTGATAAGAAAGCAACAGGAGTAAGAGATCATAAAAGACATTTAACTCAGCAACCATTGACTGATAAATATCAAGTTATTAGCCAATTAATCTGAATATCCTTATTCACACAAAGCTATCATGGGAGAACAAATGAGACCAATATCACTCGGCAAAGCACAAACACAAGAAAGTCCTGGAGATGAAGTTTTTAGGCTAAATAGAAATACTGGGAAAATTATGAGTGCTGATGAAAGCTATCATGGAAGAACAAATGAGAGAAATATCACGCGGTAAAAGCACAAACACAAGAAAGTCTCTGGAGATGAAGTTTTTAGGCTAGCCTAGGAATACCAGGAAAATTTTGAGTGCTGCTGAAAGCAAGAGACTTAAAAGCAAGCCACAACACATACCAAATTCCCTAAACTTCAAAAAGTAAATTCAATCAAACATTCAACAAAGTTTAATGCCGTATTACTTAAAAATGGAACAATATCACCAAAGTGAAACAAAGATTTGATGTTTAAGTGATAGCTAGAATTCCCTGCATAAAGAATTTCATATACCAAACAACATTTCCATGTTCGCAAAACTGAAACATTGTATCATCGAATATACCTCTAACTGCCAGAACACCTACAGCATTACCTCCAGCATGGTTTTCAGAGCTTGGAAATCCAAGTCACCATAGTAAGGTGATTAACAAAGGTAAAGAAAGGAAGAAATAGAAATCTACAAACCTTTATGCGAGCTCCAGACTTGGCTTGCATAGTTTTAATATGCTCACCGCCTTTACCTATAATCATACCAACCTGGAAAGAAAGAATGATCAGAACTAAAGAACCTAGTAAAGGAAGAAAAACTGCAAAAGGATCAGTAGATAAACAACTGGTTACCCTGCTGTTCACAACTTTCATTTGAAATTGCTCCACACCAGCTTGTGGCCCCCCAAACTTTCGACCAACAATTCTGCCAGATGCCCCAGCACCAGGCTGCAGTAGAGTCACATATTCGATAAATATAAGTATACAATTCAAGGGAAATAAAAAGAACTATATTCAATACCACCTCGGCGATAAAATCGTTTATTAATTGCTCAGCCTTGCTAATCTGTTCAGTAGTGCCTCTAAGTTCCACCATTCTCATCTGAGAATGTGGATCTGCATCCACATCTTTGGTTACTCGAATCCTTGCTCCTGATTGTAGCTGAAATTTTTTTATCGTCTCTCCACCTTTGCCAATGATTACACCGACCTGCGATCAACGTGGACTTTCTATAAGATCTCTGCCAACCTTGCAAGGTGTCGTATGCTTTCGCCGTTTCAAAAAATAAAGAGAGCATACCCATCCATTTGGAATATCAATCATTTTACTCGAACCCCGGGAGCCATGAGTTGGAAGTGCTGAGGGACTTATGCCAACCTGAGAAGCTATTGGCTGACTAGCAGGCTTCTGCAAGTGGTCTGGAATAAACAGAAGCACAATTGTATATCATGTAGTTTAAGACCAAATCAGAAATAACCTTCATTTTATACTACTATTTCAATACAAAATCTCACGTTATGAAATAACAGTTATGGCTTGTTCATATCGAACTCGACGTGCCATGTATTACTGCTTATAAATTCGTTCTTCTTTTTTGTTTTTCTGGATAACAACAAGGGAGAAACAATAATGGTTTGTTCATATTGAACTCCAAGTGCCATTGCGAATGCCACAAATATGAATGTCTAAACATACACAAATTCTAACGTGGTTGTTATACATACTTTAGCTGGCTGAAAGATTAAAATCTACAATTACATGGTCTCCACGTAATTAAATAACATTAGGCGGCCCCTTTTGTGACGCAATCTCCGCAAGAAACAGCTACATCTACAGCAATTTTACTACCCTCAAAATAGCCATTACAGGAACTACTGAACTAAGAAGCTTGATTCCGCACAATAACTCGTATCCAGAAGCAAAGTAACAACGAAGCATCACTCACCGCTTTCGGAAGACCATCCCTCATCGCTCGAATCATCGTGATCGCCTTCGCCGTCGTTCTCGAACCTGGGGCGCCTCGCCTCCGCCTCGGCGCCGCTGAAGATCCGCGCTGCGATCTTCTGCGCCATCTGCTTCGCGAGCTCCATCCGCTCCAGCGGCGGCGGTGGCGGGGGCGGCGATCCCGCTCCGTGACCCGGCGACGGGTGGGAGCCTGTGTGGCGGCGCGGCGGCGGCGGCGGAGATGCGGCGGCAGGGGCCTCGTCGTCATCGAGCTTCCTCTTGTAGTCGGGTCGAGAGGAGTGCGAGAGAGGCCCCGCCATGGGAGAAGCTCGAAGGAGACGGAAAGAGAGATCAGATGAGGAGGAGTGCGCCCCAGAACCCTAGTGGAGAGTGAAGAGCGGGATACTACACACAACAGTAGTTTTGTGTCACGGACATGTGGACCCCACTCGTCCCGCTCTTCTGAATTGCGCGGTTGTAGTAGTTAGTAGTCGTCGTAGTAGGAGCGGAGTTAGTGCGGTGGTGGAGCGGTAGAAGAACTGAAGAAGGATCCTGGACAAAGATTCCGAGCGGATACTTACTGTTACTGGTCATGATGGCGGAGATAGTAAACTACTGTAGCGGGGAATCGGACCTGAGGCCAAGCCCTCTTGACAGGAGTGGGCCGGAAGTACCAGAAGAGGGCCCAGCCCAATACCGGAAGCAGCCATGCACCCACCCGCTGATGGAAGGCGGCCCAGGAGCGCAATTATAAATGAGCAATGCTACATGTACACTCCGAAGGGGTGTACATCATACACCTCCACCATTTTAATGGTGGCGATATTTTTTACGGGTCACATCAAGTGACCCATCATCACATCCCCACCCTTAGATGGTGGGAGTGTGAGATATACACCCATTACGGATGTACACATAGCATTTTCCAATATAAATAATTCCTTTTACAGTTTTGTCCTCTGTCGCTAATATTATTTTTACATATTGGGAGTGTAAATAGTGAAACAATTACTTGTATGAGATACCAGGAAAAAATAATACAAATTCTTAATTTCAATTCCCCTGCCCTCTCTCTAGAGATGTCTACTGGTCGGATTCAGATCGAATTTTCAAAAATCTGAATCCGAATCCGACTAAAAAAATTCAAAATTTGAATTCGAATTCAAATTCGAATCCGACGAATTTTAAAAATTCATATCCAAATCCGTACCGATCAAAAATTCAAAATCCAAATTCGAAAAAGTACAAATATGAAACAATTATTTTTTTTACTCTTTATAATATTTTAAAACATATTACATTAAATCTAAATTTTTAAAATATAAATTTAAATATAATATCAAATATTTATATACGCATATATTATATAACGGATCAGATACACTCAAAATTCATATCTAAATCTAAATTCATTAGACTTTTATATTTTATATCCGTATCCAAATTTATATTCGTTTAATATCAAAAAATTTATTCCGTTGAAATTCGTATTCGGATAAAATTTCAGGTATCCGTACTATTCACATCCCTACCGCTCTCACATCCCTACCGCTCTCCTCCCCTCTCCTCTTCTTGCTTCCTATACCCTTTTCTTCTCACCGAATATTTTGCTCAGCTCTACTTAAATCATCACTTTCAGATTAGCTAAATTGGATCATAATTACTTAGAGGAGCATCATCATCTCAGCGGCCATTCAAATTTCGGAATAATCTCATCACCAACCGATTGCAACGAGTTCGAAAACAAACTTATTTAAACTTAAGATTTAATATAATAAATAAGATATATTACATCAAAATAGTTTATGTCCACATGAAAAGTCATAAATTGTAAAAGCCTATATCGAAGCAAATTATTATTATTTTATTTAAAAGTAATTGTTTAATTTACTTTTTCCTAATTTTTCTATTTACATATCAAGTTTTTAGAATTTATAATTTTTAAATCTATATGGTTTGGCTTCTAAATTTTACTGTATCTATGAGTCGTGAGGGACATGCACTCAAAAACGTAAACAAGAGATATCATTCAAAAAATTTCAATGTTCTTACACTAGTGATCTAGCATTATTAATTATATATTTATTTCATTCTCTAAAAAATTCAGCATTTATATTCAAAAATAATAAAAAATTTTCCCGCTCACACTTTTATTCAGAAACCTGAAAACTTAAAAAAAAAAATGTTAATAAGTTATTAATAGCCTCTAAGATTGAGAGATTTAAATATTTAAATACACTAATCTTAGTCGAGTTGGGTCCACTTGTCATGAGATTAGAATTGCTTGATGAAATCCGTGCGATACTCGTCCGCCACCTGCAGAAGAGCCGGCCAAAGTCGTTCCGAGGTACAACTCTGCTAATTGTATCGAGCGAGAATCGAGAGAAAGACAACCAATAGTCCTGTAAATAGGCACAGATAATCGATATTTTATTAATAACGAAAAGTGGATTACAATAAAAGAAGGACACGACTCGACTTGGTCGAGAACAGGCCGTTGAGGCAAAATGAACACCAAAGACACCCAATTTTTCAAGTGGAGCCGGCTCACTTAATACATATCAATCAAACATTTCCGTACTACCCTATATTAGCATCCACCTCTTTGGCATCCCGGGGGTACGAAGGTACTCATCGAGGGATACGTTTTTCCCGCTCGCACATTCATAGGAAAATAGGCTGCCGACTCATGTCCGACATGCATCCGGCTCAACCCGTCGCATAAGCGGCCATCGTTAGTGAAATGCCTGTCCCATTGGATGCGTAGCACAAGTGAACCAACGGGTGCCAACCGCATACCAATTTATAAGCAAATGCTCAACCCAAAAAGGGAAAATCCTATGTCGACGACGTGTCCGACAATATTTACAGACTCGATGCATTATTGATGAAGTCAAGCCCGTTGAAGGTTGGAAAAGGGGCCTGACAGATTCCCCCACTTGATTCCTCGACGCCCTCGTCGAGGTCTTCAGTTGGTACCTCCTGCGTGCTTGGATCATCCCGACGTTTCCGTCAGGGTCTTCTGTTGGTACTCCTGGATCTTGTTGTCTTCATGCCGAATGGTGCTCTCTGGTTCCCAGCTGGCTTCAGCTCTCGGTAGGTTCTTCTACTTGACAAGGAACTCCTTCTCTGCTGCTTTCGCGCTCTGTCCGCCAGAATTTCTTCGACTTGCCTCTCGACAAAGGAGATTGTGGGAGGGAGACGAGTTGAGATGTTTCTTGATGCATCCTCGCGCCCGGCATGGTAGGGCTTTAGGCAGCTCGTATGGAAGACCGGGTGGATTTTAAGCCACGTTGGGAGCTGCATGCGGTAGGAGACCTTTCCCACCTTGCCCGTGATGAGAAATGGGCCTTCGTTTTTTCGGACGAGCCCTTTGTGGATCTTCCGGAACACCTTTAGGGATGCTGGTTGGAGCTTGATCAGCACCTCGTTGCCTATGCAGTAATCTCGAGGCCGTCTATCTTTATCGGCCCATTTCTTTATGGTTCTCTCCGCCTTCTCCAAGTAGGCTCGGGCAATCTCGGCATTACGATGCCACTCCTTGGCAACATGGTACGTTGAGGAGTTGTTGCTGGTATACCCAATGTCCAGCGTGTTGGGTATCGACGGCCGTTGTCCGGTGATGATCTCGAATGGGCTCTTATTTGTTGTAGAGCTCCACTGCAAGTTGTACGAAAACTGGGCTACGTCTAGAAGCTTCACCCAGTCCCGTTGATTGGCACTGACAAAGTGCCGAAGATATTGCTCGAGAAGAGCATTTATTCTTTCAGTCTGGTCGTCCGTCTGGAGGTGCATACTAGTGGAGAAGTATAGTTTGGACCCCAACAACTTGAAGAGTTTCGTCCACAAGTGTCCAAGAAAGCGAGGATCTCTGTCGCTGACGATGTTTTGCGAGACTCTCCAAAACTTCACCATATGCTTCAGGAATAGTTGAGCCGCCTCCTCGACAGTGCAATGCAAGGGTGCGGGGATGAAAGTAGCATACTTCGAAAATCGGTCCACCAACACTAGTATAGAACTGATCTCCCCCACGTTAGGTAGACTTGCGATGAAGTCGAGGGAGACGCTCTCCTATGGCCGCTCTGGCACCGGTAGCAGTTCCAACAGTCCGCAGGGCTTATCACGCTCTTCCTTATCCTGCTGGTATGTGAGGCAAGTGCGCACATAATTCTCAACATTCTCCCCCATTTTCGGCTAATAATAAGCCCTTTCCATAAGGGCCAAGGTTCGTTGTACGCCCGGGTGGCCTGGCCACAGAGTGTCATGGCACTCGTGGAGCAGCTCTCTCCTCAGATTGTCCGCCCGAGGGACGTACACCCGATCTCCCTTAGTTTTGATGAGGCTGTCTTGAACCTAGAATCTTTGTGCCTTTCCATCATCTATAAGGTGCTTTAGGGTCACCGCCAGGGGATCTTTCTTTAATCCTTCACGGATCCGCTCTTACAACGTCGCCTGTACTTGGCTTGCCATCTCGTTCAAAATCGCCTTGAGAGCGGCAAGTTCAGCTCTACGGCTCAAAGCGTCAGCCACTTGGTTACATCGTCCTGGCTTGTATTTCAACACCATATCGAACTCTGCAAAAATGTCTTTCCATCACGCTTGCTTTGGAGTGAGCATTTTCTAAGTTTGGAAATAACTCAGAGCAACATTATCTGTTCGGAACACAAATCGCGAGCACAGGAGATAGTGCCTCCACACTTAGAGACAGTGCACCATTGCTGTCATCTCCTTCTCATGAACTGCATATCACCTTTCAGTGTTATTCAGCTTTCGGCTCTCGAATGCCATAAGATGGCCTTCTTGGACAAGCACACCTCCGATGTCGAAATCCGAGACGTCGGTATAGACTTCGAACGAGAGTGAGTGGTCAAGTAGACTCAGTACAGGCCCCTCAATTACAGCTGCCTTCAGATTGTCGAAGGCTCTTTGGCAATCCTCCGTCCACTTCCAAGGTCGGTCCTTACGAAGCAAGTCCGTTAGCGGCATCGCCCTCCGCGAGTAACTAGCGATCAATGATTTAAGTATCAATCGGTACGGGCCGTATCCACCGTGCCGTATCGTGCCAACAAGATACCGGCACGATACAAGACTCTTGTGCCGATGGCACAACTCAAAACACTTTTTCCTTTAAATTATTACGTAATTTTTTCAATAAAGTTCAAAATATTTGATAAAGATATATAATAAGCAATTAGAAAATTTTATTGTGAAAGAAAATAAATATTTCATGACATATGTGTCGGTACATATGTATTTTTTGTAACCGGTACTCATCGGCAAGGCCCGGCATGCACCGTACCGTACCGTGCCGGCGAGTTTTCGGCATGACTCCGTGCCACGATACTTAAATCCTTGCTAGCGTTGAACCGCCTGTAATAGTCGACAAGCCTAAGGAACGACCGCAGTTCTGTCAGTTTGGTTGGCGCTCTCCATTTCTTGATGGCACGAATTTTTTCCTCATCCATACTTATGTGACCACCGCCAACTCGATGGCCCAAGAACATAATCTCTTGTTGAGCAAAGTAGCACTTCTCATTCTTCACAAAAAGGGAATACTCCTTCAAGGTTTCGAAGACAGTTCAAAGGTGCTCCACATGTTTCTCTAGGGTCTGGCTGTAGACGACGATGTCGTCCAAATATATCACCACGAACTTATCCAGATAGTCGTGGAATAGTTGGTTCATCAAGGTGCAGAAGGTGGCTGGGGCATTCGTTAGGCCAAACAACATCACTAGGAATTCGAACGTCCCGTACCTCGTAACACATGTTGTCTTCGCCTCATCCCCATCTGCAATCCGAACCTGCCAGTAGCCAGATTGCAAACCGAGTTTGGAGAAGTACCGCGCCTTCCCCAATTGATTGAACAAGTCAGCGATGAGTGGGATCGGGTATTTATTTTTTATTGTCACTGTATTCAGAGCCTGGTAATCCACACATAACCGCAAGCTTCCGTCCCGTTTCTTCTGGAAAAGTACCGGGGCTCCGAATGGTGCTTTCGAGCTGCAGATGAGTCCACCTTTGAGCAGCTCGTCAAGTTGCTTCCGAAATTCCGCCAACTCCGGAGGGGAGGGAGAGCGAGCTGGAGGCCTCGTGCCTAACTCGAGCTCAATCTGATGGTCCATCACACGTTTGGGAGATAGAAATTTCGGTAGTTCCAGAGGCGAACCATCATGGCCACCACAAGTGTTTCGCCGGGTTCGAGTGCGGGCTAGTCTATTTGGGTTCGGGTGCGGGCTAGTCTATTCTACCATATTAACTTTACCCAATTCGCATGGCAGTATCGTCTTTTCTAATAGAGCAGGGATCATTGGTGTTAGAATATGGAGAAACCCCTCAGCTATAAGCTATTCTGATATAGCCTCTTAAATTTTAGAGTTTCTAAAATTTTTAATATTTCTGATTAAAATAAATAATCACACCAAGTTTAATTTATTTTCAACATAACAATAATTTTATCATATTTAATAATATTTATAATTTGTCCGTCGTATATATAACAACAATATAACAATAATGTTGACTCTAATACTTGGTTATTAATAAAATAAAATATAAAGAGATATGTTAATTTTAAAAAATTATAGCTTAGTATATTTTTAAAAGAATAAGTGAAGTTTTTTTTTTTTTTTTTTTTTTTTTTTTTTTTGGCGTTCTTTGCCGTAAAAATGTATAGATATCCTCTCAACTATAGGATATTATGTAATAATAACCCACTCAATTTTTTTTATTGAGATTTTATCAATTTTTAAATTTGACATATAAAAAATAAAAAACAAAAAAAAATAGAAGGTGAGAGATCTTATCAGAAAAAAAAAAAAACATTAGGAATCAATTTCAAAAGAGCGTATAATTCGATGAACTTCATACATTTATCCATTTATTATATCAAAAAAATAATATTTATATATTTTATTCGAAATTTATATTTTATTTTTTATTTATTGGAACAATAGAAATGTGATGAGAAATAACTTTACAAATTATAAAATAATTTGTTCATCTTTAAATAAATAAAATAATATATATATATATATATATATATATATATATATATATATATATATATATATATATATATATATATATATATATATATATATATATATTTAGAATGTGCATGTAGGCTTATTGTATTAACATTTCTCTATTACCGGAGATAAGTTCCAATAATAATTTTATTTTAAAAAAAAAAGTGAAAAAAGAAAGGTGAGAAAGGGGGTAAAAATAAGAGGCAGCACCTTCTCTCGCTAGGGCGAGGGAGAGAGAGAGAGCTCCTTGTATTATTATCATCTTCGTCGCGTTATTGGTCTCCGTCGCCACCGCACCCATTCTCCGAAACCCTCGTCCATGGCCCTAGCCACCACCACCCCCTCGGCAAGACCGTCGGCGAGCCCCGACCGTTGATCTCCCACCCCGCTACGCCGCGATCTCCGTCGGATCGTTGATGCCTTGGCGCGATCTCGCCGGGATCCTCGTCGGACGATGAACGGAAAGGGGCCCGAGGGGGCCGGGGGGTCGGCGGCGGCGCCGGCCTCGCCGCTGGAGTGGAAATTCTCGCAGGTCTTCGGGGAGCGTACGGCGGGGGAGGAAGTGCAAGAAGGTACGATCTCCTCGCCTTCTAGCTTGTTCTAGATCCCTCCGATTTAGAGAGATTCATGTCGTAGGACTTTGGTTTTCTGAAATGGTTGCTTAGGGTTTTGATGGGAGTTTGTGTATAGTTCAGCTGGAATTTGTGTAAAAGTTGCATTTTTGGTGCTCGACTATTTGGATTCAGTGATAAAGTCGAGAACTTTAATTCTTATTATAATTGGATTTAACTTGTGGAAGGTGGAACACTATATGTTGGCTTGTATTGGTGCTTCTCGGAGAATATTGGGTGCTTGATTTGTTTGGCTATAGTTATAATTTCTGCCCCATTTGAGTTTGTGAGCTTTTAGTGCATAATTTTTGCTGATTACTAATCACCCGATCAAAAGTCTGACTTTTTTTTCTTCTTCTTTTTTTATTATATTGGACTTCAAGTCTTTAACATTCAGCAGTTTTCTTTTGAGTTATTCTGCCAGCTAAAATGAGGATTCTGTTGGTAAGTCAGTTGTCAGAATGCTAATTTCACCTCTCCAAATCGTTGCCCTGGTGGTACTTGAAGTGCACCTGATGGACTTGCGTCTATCAGTTGTAAGGTGAAAGCGGAGCTACAGAGGGCCTACGAATGAGAGCGGAAGAAGAGGGTGAGGGTTTATTAGCTGCAGTACGAGCAGAAGGAGAGAAGAGAGCGGCTGTGCTTGGTTGTTCTTGAAGTTGAAGCACTAATGCCGGTAGCATAGTCTAGGACAAAGATGGGAGTTGAAGAGGATGGGAGTCGGATGGAGAGAATGGAGTTGAAGAAGATGGCGGCGCTGGTACTTACAAGAGTCCCCAAATTAGTTCACTTAGTAACTCAATTCAAATTTACCAAAAGTTAGGAGGGTACCAAAAAAAAAAAAAGTCGAGGGATCTATTCCTAATGTTCCTATATTTAGGGGTCTCTGTCTGATTTTCTTGTCCAGTAGGTCACATTCTTCTTCTATTATTTCCAAACAGTATTAGGGAAGATGAAGTTTCTTTTCTACCTAATTCACTGCTATAGTTCCCTGCAGATTTCTGTTTTGCTTGCTGACGTACAGCTTATCTTGCAGTCGACATTATTTCTGCAATAGAATTTAATAAATCTGGAGATCATCTTGCTACTGGAGATCGGGGAGGACGTGTAGTTTTATTTGAAAGGACAGATGTTCGAAATGTATGTTGATTATGTTGGGTTTGCACCTCTATTGCTTTTCCTTTATATTGTTCTTTTCCATTAACATAGACTTCTGGTCAATTCCATTGCAGCATGGCAATCGAAGAGAGCTGGAGAGACAAGATTACCCAATTAGCAGGCATCCTGAGTTTCGCTACAAAACTGAGTTTCAGAGTCATGAACCTGAGGTATTATTTTAGAGAAATGCGGAATTAAGTAGAGATACAGAAAAGTTCACAAATTTGTTTATAATTTTTCACCCTGGGTACTTTATTGACTGCAACAGTCTAGCTGAAATTGTAGGATTATTGATGTAATTGATTGTAACTTACATTATAATACCATCATTTCTACCTTATGTGGGCCATTCTGCTGACTTTGTTGTTAATGTTTAAGTTTGACTATCTCAAAAGCCTGGAAATAGAAGAGAAAATCAACAAGATCAGGTGGTGCCAAACATCCAATCATGCACTTTTCCTCCTTTCCACAAATGACAAAACAATTAAATACTGGAAGGTAGCCCGAAATCTCTCTCTTCTTTTTTCTTAACTATGCCAGTAACTTTGATATCTTATTAGGGATATTTCTTTGTGAATAGCATATTTGTTTTTATTATTTGTTATTTTATTTCTGTATTAAATGTCACCTTCTTTGCTTAATGTTTGTTGCTTTTATGCCCTTTAGCCTCTATACAATGCTGCCATGAAATCTTTGCTACTATTGTTGCTTGAACTCTTAGTATTTCTTCTTTATTCTTTTTCTCTCTGTCTCTGTTTTTTGTAATTGAATGATTACTTCTCAGTGGTATTATTTATAATAATTGATATCATTTGATGCCTTATTTTTATGCTTTGGTTCTACAATCTTGTAACTTTTTGTAACCTGGAGACTGGAGGTGGTTGCATATGTATAATCTACTTTGTATTCTTCCTTCAAGGCATATTATTATTTGAACATCTGAAGATCATGATGCTGTGATTGCTTGTCTAGATAGACATTCTAAAGAGCCATTTTGCTTTAGCTTGTGTATAAATTTTACCCTATATCAGATGTGCAACTGATGCTGAACTTTTTCAAGATTGCCTTACCATGCTTCTAACTTAAAACTGCATTATTTGTCTTCCAACTCTGCAAACATTCTAACATATCTCAAGAACTATTTCCTTTTTCTCTAGTACATGTATGGCTATGCGGGGGAATAGTTGAAGGTAATGTAAATTAGTGATGATTTATACCTGGATAGCTCACTAGCTTTCTTAGATGTTGGTGTCATCTCTTTAGACACCTCTTATGTACAGAGCATCATCTTAGCTAGTCTTTTGATTTATTTTGTCTAAGAGATGAGTGTAAAGCCCTGTGTCAGACTTGTTATTTTCCTGTTTCTAAGATCCTTCAGGACTTTACTTGGTTCCATCGACCTTAGTAATTGCTGAAAGTATAAGCCTCCTTGTTGGCTGAGTCCATTGTAGAGTATCTTGAGTTAGAGTTAATGCTCTATATTGGTTCTTATGGATTTGAAGTGCAATTGATGCAGCTTATCAGGAATGATACTTCTCATCTTTCATGTTGTTTATCAAATTTCTAGGCATTATTTCTGTGCAAGGTATATAGTTTCCCAATGGTTAACATGGTTTACCCTTAATGTTCCACAATATCTGTTGGCGGTGTTCCAACGTAAAAGAACTAGCTATTTCTTCTCTTTTAATTTTTATGGTTCATTCATTGAATGTTTTCTATCTCTTATTTACTTCTTCTCTGCTATTTATTCTTCTCATGCCTTAAATTTTTTATAGTTTTGTTATGCTCATCGTGAATCTTTAACTTGTATAGGTACAAGAGAAGAAGGTGAAACGAATCGCTACGTTGAGCAATGATTTGTCATTTCCTCCTGGAGGGTTGCCATCGCTGCGTTTGCCTGTGGTAGTTGTACTTACTCCATTCTGTTAGTTTATAAATAATTGCCTGGACCTAGCCCACCATGTCCTCCAGAATGCCCACTATATTTAATTATAGAGGATCTAAATCAAATATACACCGTTCAATGTGATTAACAGCATATAAAGACCTACAATTAATAATGATAAGTTTTAGGGAACTATCACCCATGCACAAACTCAGCAGCACAGAAAGGACGATCGGTTGTCATAAGAAATATGTGTGGGGAACTAGTGAATTTAAATGTATAGGCTTTTTGGATGTTTAAAATCACATCCAACTGTTTACATTTGTAATTTGGAATATCTAGGATAGATTCACACAATTGATCAATGCCACATGAAATCCAGGCTAAACTTTTGTCTGTTAGTGACACTTAAGCAACTCACCTATCTGCTGCAATCTGATTATCATAGGGCAATATTTCATTTTTCAGCATGTTACCATATGATATTGTTGTTCGATAACTTTCTAATATGTGCTGCTTGTACATCTAGGTGACGGGCCAGGAGACAAATCTTGTTGCTAGATGCCGCCGAGTATATGCTCATGCTCATGATTACCATATTAATTCTGTTTCAAATAACAGGTTGGTTCATATTTTTTTACTATTAAACGCCATCACTCTACTTGGTTTAGCCTTGTTTTTCTCGAGTCATAATTTTGATAGTTCCTCTTTTACCCACATGCTTCAAAGTTTTATTAGTTCCTCGTTTATCCACTTGCTTCAAGGTTTTCTCCAGAAGTATTTTAGATTTTTCTGGTTGGATTGTCTGAATTTCCTTTCTCTATTATTAACGACATGTTGGGGTTATGTATAAGTGTTGGTATTTCAGGATAATTGAGAGATAGCACTCTTCAAGGGGTTGGCTCGAATAGTAGTTCACCAATTCTTTTAGGCAAGGATTTAAGTGCCGTGGCACGGGGTGGTGCCGAAAATTTGCCGGCACGAGACGGCACAGTATGTGCCGAGCAGTGCCGATGAGTACCGGTCACAAAAAATAAATATGTGCCGACACATAATGGCATGAAATATTTATTTTATTTAGCTACCAAATTTTTTAATTGTTTATTATGTATCTTTATCAAATTTTTTGAACTTTATTGAGAAATTTTTTTTGTAAATTAAAAAAAAGATGATTTTGAGCTGTGCCATCGTTACTGGGGCTGTATCGTGTCGGTATTTTATTGGTACGATACGGCACGGTCCACCGTGTCGATGGATACTTAAATCCTTGCTCTTAGGGCATCTAGTTTTGAACAAAACTTCAATTTCCGAACTTTTTTGGCCCTCCGAATATCCAGTAATTAAGAAACTTTTTGAGTGTATTACTCTATCGCTTGCAGCAACTAACGTGCAGCCAATTCAGTTTTTTCATCCTATGTTCTGCATTGTTGCTATTCAGAAAATTGTGCCTTTGATTTTGTGTGCAATATAAGGCGGCAACTTCTTGCAGAGACTGTGAGCTGCAAAAATAAGCTTTATGCTATCAATGCTTTCGGTGATTCTGGTGCCATAAAGTTCTTTGCAATCTTTACTGGAATATTGTTGCAAAAATTTACTGTTACACATTTATTCAATGGCATTCTCTCATTCTTGTTTTGTCCTTTATAGTGACGGTGAGACATTCATATCAGCAGACGATCTTCGAATAAATTTATGGAACTTGGAAATTAGCAACCAGAGCTTTAATATTGTTGATGTGAAGCCTGCAAATATGGAGGACCTAACAGGTATTTGCTTTTATAGTGGTTGTAAGTCGTTTGATGATAGCATTCTAGGCTGAAAGTATCATGAACACCAAATATTAAGTTCAAATGTAGGTTTTTTTTGGGTAAAATTATTAACTACTGAAATGCTACTCTTAAATTTCCTTTGGTTCAAATGGTGCTTTTTATCTGTGGTCATACATTATTTAGAAGTAATTCTTGTCTCTATTTCAGAGGTGATAACATGTGCTGAATTTCACCCACACCACTGTAATATGTTGGCATATAGTAGCTCAAAGGGCTCTATCCGGCTTATTGATCTGCGGCAGTCGGCGTTATGTGATAACCATTCTAAGCTGTTAGTAGTTTCCCATATACATCTATTCTCAGTATTTTACTATTTCACCATATTCTTCTTTATAGAACTTTTTACAAACCTGTTCAAATTTACTTTCTTTTTTTTTATTGTAATAGCTAGTTATTTCCTTCACAGGTTTGAGGAGCATGAAGCACCCGGATCAAGATCTTTCTTCACGGAGATAATTGCTTCCATTTCAGATATAAAGTTTGCAAAGGATGGAAGGCACATTCTTAGTCGTGATTATATGACGCTTAAGGTTCATTCATATCATTTTGTCCATACCGTTACACTTTTAGTTGTTTCAAATTTTGAACTTTTGGTTACCTTAGCTCTATGGTTAGCAAAAATATATTTGCAGCTGATACTTTGGCCTTGTGCAGTTTTCATTCTTGTTTACGTGTTCTTCCTTCTTGTTTGAAATTCCATAGTTAGAAAGCCAAGATAATTGAAAAAAGGAATGCCAAGCAAAGAAATCAATGCATTGAGGTCTTAATAAATAAATAAAAGGTCATCATAAAGTCGTTGAAATTTATTAGAATTCCAATTTTTTTAGTTTCTAATTTATGAATGTCTAGATCACTCACTGATGATTCTTGCTCGAGTTTCCTTTATGTAGTATTTGCTGTATCTGATTTATTTCCTTTTCTTCTTGTGTCTTGGCAGCTATGGGATTTAAATATGGATTCGGGTCCTGTTGCAACTTTCCAGGTCCATGAATATTTGAGGCCTAAGGTGAAGTTCTCTCGTTTTTGTGACTTTGATCTAATCTATAAAGTTAGCATTGAGAATGTCGTGGATATATTCTGGATATTTTGTATAATCTGCAGCTATGTGATTTATATGAGAATGATTCAATCTTTGACAAATTCGAGTGCTGTCTGAGTGGAGATGGACTACGGGTTGCTACTGGTTCTTATAGGTATTCTTTTGACCCCTTGTTGTCTGCTGAAAAGCTTTATGCTGCATATCTCACCCCTATAATTTTTGTCCATATCCAGTAATCTATTTCGTATATTTGGTTGTACTCCTGGAAGCACTGAGGCGACAACTTTGGAAGCAAGTAAAAACCCAATGAGGTATGCTATACTGACAAAAAGTTTTTATCCTTTTTTAGTTTTCAAATCAATAATAATTCTAAATTATGAACTTTTAGGTAGCGTTTGGTTCGGGGATTAGAAAAATTTTGTTATACCAGGGATAGGTACAGATTCTGGTATTAGCAGGAATTGGTGTAAATTTGCGTTTGGTTCGTTTTATGAGTTATACCGGAATTAAAGTAAATTGTGTTTGGTAAATTATATAGGAATAAGGAGAATAGGAAGAATTGGTAAAAATTGTGTTTGGTTGAGTATAGAGGAATAAGAAGAATTGATAAGTGATAAATTTGTGTATTGACTATTTTGCCCTTTATGATATAATATATAAATAAAATAATTTATTATATTAATCAACCTAATAATAAATTTAAAATATTATTTAAAATTGTAAAAAATATTTAAAAATAAATAATAAATAATTAAAAGTACTTAAAAATAATAGAAAATTATATATTAAAATATTTAAAATTTTTGATTGTTTTGACTATTTTGCCCTTTAAATTAAAGTTTAAATAGGAGTAAAAATTTTAATTTTTAAAAATTTATATAAATTTTAAAAAAATACATAATAAAAATTAAAGTTTAAGTGAGAGTAAAAATTTTAAGTGAGAGTAAATAAAAATTAATTTTTAAATTTTAAGTGAGAGTAAAAATTTAAATTTTTAAATTGTAATAAATTTTAAAAAATTTATAAAATAATTGTATAAATTTTAAAAATTTAAAATTAAAATTTTTTTTTCAAAAATGAAATAAAATAAAATTTTTAGATTTCTTAAAAAATAAGTTAAAAAATTAAAAAATTTTAAAAAATTTAAAATTTAAAATTTAAATATTTTTTAAAATTTAAAAATTCTAATTTAAAAAATTTATAAAATAATTTTTATTAATATGCAAAAGAAAGAAAAAAAAAAAAAATTAAAACCCACTAAAAAGAGAGTGAGGAAAGAGAGAGAGAGTCTTTTCTCGATTCTCGTGCCACTTTATGGGTTCCTCCCAATTCCACCAAATAGCTGGAACCCGGATTCCAGCTTCCATACCCGTAATTCCAGCCAGCCTAGAACCCGGGTTCCCATCCATTCTATCCCCGTTTGGGTATGGACTTGGGGATAAGGGGGGTATTCCCCCCTTATCCCCCTTACCAAACGACGCCTTAGTTGCCTTGTCAGTATTGGAGCTGCGAAGAAGTGTTATATTAGAACTTGTCTAATTTTGCTTTTACTTGGTATCTAACCGTGCAGGCGTCAGGTTCCAAATCCAACTAGGCCCGCGAGAGCTTTAAGCAGTTTGACTCGTGCTGTCCGTCGAGGTCAGTTTTCATATGAAAATTCTGGATTCTTTACAATTTTTGCCCTTGAAGTTTGATCTTGATTTCAATCTCATTGTTGGAGTTTTCAGTTATAACAATTCAGTCCCTAAAGTTTGATCTCAAATTTGCCAATTTACTCCCTGAAGTTTGACATTGATGTCAATTTCCTCCAAATTTCAGATTGTAGACTAACAAAAGGATTATATAATCAATGCCAAACTTAAGATGGTAGACTAACAAAGAGAGTGAAATCATGCAGTAAAATTTAAAGACTCTACTGACACCGTGCGGTATTCAGGCGGTAGACTAACAGAAGAACTTAAAACAATGATGATGAATTTGAAATCAAATAGGGACTCAATTTGTAATTAACGCAAACATTTAATTTCCTTAGATTTAATTCTATAAACTACTGGTGAAGTGCAAGTGCTGTTAAAAAAACTAGTTATTTTTCTATTTTACCAACCTCATAATTTCCATTAATCTCCCACAGGCTCAGAAACTCCAGTAGTTGATGCCAATGGAAACTCCTATGATTTCACGACCAAGTTACTGCATTTAGCTTGGCACCCCTCTGAAAATTCGGTAGCTTGTGCTGCTGCTAACAGCTTGTATATGTATTATGCATAGAGAGAGAAAGGACTAAGTAAAAGCCTTGGCAATTTTTCTCCTTTCGGGTGTGCTTCTTGTGGAATATTTTGGCTTTTCACATGCAACCAGCAAAGATGGGTGCAGGAGGTTTGTGTTATCGATCCACACGACGATGCTTTCCCTTTGGGGCCAGAAGAGGCCTTCGGAGTCTATGAGGAAATCAACTCTCTTTCCTTTCTGCGTTGACTGGTTCTCTCCTATTCTTTTGTAGAAGTGCAAGACAACCAATTTCTAATTATGCCAAATTCTAGGTCCCAAAGTGTGATTTGCAGTTCTCCTACTGCAAATTCAACAGAAGCTCGAGGAATTTGTAGAAAGATTGCAGAAGGGCTTTTTCTTCATCTAATCCGGCCATGTAAGGGCAATGGGTGCGTATATCTCTGCGTGCCGAGGCTTGTGAGAATTATTGTTATTTGTTGTTGTTGTTCTTATTTCACCTATCCTGTGCTAACCATATATCTTATTCATTTTAATGCCAGTGGCTCAACGATCTTTGGATTATGATCTTGTAGTTACTCTAATTAGTTGTTTATCCATGGCTGTTTTTTATTTATATAAATGTTACAATAAGTAGGAACAGAAGCTCCCTGTTGTTTGTGCTCATTATTTGTGTACTTGCAGTTTATTTTAGCCCAGAGTTAATGCAGTGTTTGTTTGTTTTACTTTTTATCAACTGAGGTATGATGAATGTGAGACCTATTTTACGAACCGTATCTGTGAATTACCCTCCATCAACTTTTATTTTGATTCTTTTTTTTCATCATATGATGCGGTGAATGCAAAGTTATAGTGAGCACAGAAATTTTTATGAAGTGAAATGTTGCACGGCCCACTCTTAGAACTGTGGGCAGGCGTAGTGGCATGTTCCTGCACAAGGAAATGAACTTTCTAGGAAATAGAAAATGATGTTTCTGTTTACTTATTCAGGTACTCTTACGAAGCTGCATTATAGCTGCATTGTGTGGATTAAAATTTCCATTTTTAGTGGAAGGTTGTTGAGAGGGGTTGAGTCTCTTTCGTAATTTCATTCCCTTATTACTAGGGCTGGAATTGGGTCGGATTTTTTCCGCCTCTTATGAGTAGGGCTGGAATTGGATCGGATTTTTTTTTCATTCCTTTATTACTAGGGCCGGAATTGGGTCAGGTTTGGCTCGGGCCACACTATGCCCAACCCCGGCCTAAAATATTAAACTAAGTTGTGGGTTGAGCTTTTATCCTATTGTTTTAGACCTATTAAACTAAGGCCTAGTTTAGACCCAAAACCCAATATCCATCGGGTCTTGTTTATGTTCACGTGTGCATTTGTCAAAGCGCCGCCCCTATATATATATATATATATATATATATATATATATATATATATATATATATATATATATATATAGGAAAATGCTATGTGTACACCCGTTTCGGGGTGTACATCATACACCCCACCCATCTAAGGGTGGGGGTGTGATGATGGGTCACTCGATGTGACCCGTAAAAAATATCGACACCATTAAAATGATGGAGGTGTATGATGTACACCCCTTCGGGGTGTACATGTAGCATTGCTCATATATATATATATATATATATATATATATATATATATATATATATATATATATATATAGCGTAGGGCTACTATACTCTTATGAGTATACATCTATTTATATTCATAATTTTTTCGCCCTTGGATAAAAAGATGTGCGGTTAGGATGATAGTGGTCCCCCTAGGATTTAGTGGGTTGTTGGATAAAATAATATAAATACTAGGGACCGCTATAGTCCTAACCGTACATTTCTTAATTCACCGTATATTTCTTAATCCAAGGATTGAAAACTTATGAGTATGAAAAAATTTTACTCATAAGAGTATAGTAGCCGGACTATATATATATATATATATATATATATATATATATATATATATAATTGAGCTTCTATGCTGGTAAAAACACCAATATATTGATGCTGGTAGGTTTTTAACCATTGGATGAAAGATTGTGTACCATTGGATGAAAGACTGTGTGGTTAGGATGATAGTGGGCTCCTTGAGTTTAGTGGGTGGTTGGTGGAATAACATAATCCAAGAGATGAAATTAGTCAAAAAAATAGATCTAAGGAAAGAAAACTTACAAACACTAATTGTTTGATGCTTGTACAAGTATAGTAGCCAAACTATATATATATATATATATATATATATATATATATATATATATATATATATATATATAGTCCAGCTATTATGCTATCGATAGCACCAAGCATTTTGTGCTACTAAATTTTTCACCATTAGATTTTCTCCTTTGATTACTTCTACCTCTTAGATTATACTATTTTTTCAACAATCCACTAAACCCTAAAGACCCAGTATCATTTTAACCATACATTTCTTAATCCAAAAACTAAAAACTTAATAGTACCAAGTGCTTGGTGCTATCGATAGTATAATAGCCTAAATCTATATATAGACCCACTATTAATTAAACATTTTTCCTTTGATTGGCAAAGAATATTATATTGATATCCTTCTTTTCAATTGAAGAGAGTTTGTCTTTTTTTTTTTTTTTTTCCTTTTTTTTGAGATTCAAGAATTGGTAATCCTCTATAAGCCATAAGCATGCCTTCTTTTTGTGTAGCCTCATTCCATCATGAAGTAAATTCTATTAAACGAAGTTTTTTTTTTTTCTTTGAAAAAAAAGGGATATTACTTGTTTTATTTAATAAATAACTGAATTTAGTTACGAAATATGGAGGAGCCTCAGTAAGAGAAAGAAAGACACAGCAAAAGAAATAAGTAAAAAACCAAAAAAATAAAAAAGTGGAAAAATCGAATGCTGGGAAGAGAAGAAAGACAATTTCCAGCAAAAACTTACTAGGCACCTCCCTACCATTAAGGTCACTCTTTACTCCTTTTCTTCCGGTCCGTCTCTTCTCTTCTCGAGAGCACGATAAACATTCCTTCTCCTTTTCTGAAAAATAATACAATTCCTTTCTAACCATATTACCCACCGTGAGGCCGTTAGCTTACAAAGCTCTTACTTTCTTCTTCGATTGTTTGACACATTCATGAATGTCTCCCATAAGCTCCCTGCCGAAGTTGACATTGGAGTGCTTAATTAGCTCATCAAAGTAGTTCATATATTAAATGAAGTTCATATACTAAATTAAATGAAGTTCATATACTAAATTAAATGAAGTTCATATATTAAGTGAAGGTCTTGCTTTCTAGCCATATATATTAAATGAAGTTCAAATATGAAAATATGCATTGTAATACGTTTATATCAAAGAAGCGTAAGAGTATATTAAATGAAGGTCTTCCTTTCTAGCCATATATATTAAATGAAGTTCAAATATGAAAATATGCATTGTAATACGTTTATCTCAAAGAATCGTAAGAGTTTCTATCGTATTCTAAAAATGCATGTCTCTATGGTTTTCATTACAAGAAATAGAATAGAACATCTTCTAACTTCAAAAATTACTCCTTTAATTTATATAACCTTTTTTTAGATTAAATAGAAATGACAATAATAATTCTAACATAAAATTAAGAGATATCACAGTGACGGGAACATCATATAAACTATAACGTTGTAGTTTGAAATTGGCATAATTATATATGACAAGGTTATTTTTAGTTCAGCTTTCGATCTCCTTAATAATTTAGTTTCAAATTAAGCAGCTTGTTATGAATCAAAGAAACATTCTTCTAACTTAGTTTTTTCATTATCATGGCCACCATGATTGTCCAATTAGTGTTACTTGCTTCCCTCTCGTCTCAACATGCTTGTGGTGCAACAGTTTTCATCCCAAATTCGACTGTGGCCAACGACGGTAGCGGAAATTTCACCACCATAGGTGCTGCTGTGCAAGCGGCACCTTCTTTCAGCAGTGAAAAATATGTTATCCACATTAAAGCGGGAATATATCAAGAGAATGTGTTTGTTGACATAACTAAGAGGAACATCGTGTTTCTCGGAGATGGAGCGGACAAAACACTGATTTCGTCGGATAGAAGCGCGGCAGACGGTATACCTACTGCTCACACTAGCACTCTCGGTAAGTTTTTCAATTCTAAAAGTTTTAAAAGTTTTATACTTTAACAGATTTATGATTTCTATTTGGTAGATCATGCCACATTAAACCAGCCATAGCAACACCATCAATTATATATGTCCACAGTGCACAATTGCATATATGAATTTTTTATCTTGGTGTTTGAGAAAGGTTTGAGTTTTTTTTCTGTAACAATTCACCTTCCCAATTATCCTATTCTTTCTTTAAAATACTATCGTCCATGGCATCATCACTCGATTTTGAAAGAGCATTCAATCAGACCAATGCTGGCGGATCACACTACAACAAAGTTGTCCTTTAACGAAAGAAAAAGTCGTCGTTATTGTTCCATTTTTCGTCGTTAAAAACAAATAACAACGGAATTAAATCTCGTCGTCACCCGTCGTTATAGCTTCCCTTACTAAAAGAATTAACGACGGTTTAGAAAAACCAGCCGTTATTGCTTTTTAACGACGGAGAAATCTCCGGTCGTTAATCAGTATTAATTAGTGACCATATAATGCAACAATAGTGACCTATTCGTCGTCGCTAATAAGCTTAATGATTTAGAAGTTTGAAACTTTAACGACCAATATTTTCGTCGCTAATAATTAAATTATTACGAAATAATATGACAATAACGACTAAAATTGTCGTCGCTAAAAGTAAACCTTTAGAAAAAGGGTATAATAATAACGACCAGTATTTTGGTCGCTAAAAATGTACGTTTTGAAAAAGGTATAATAATAACGATCAGTATTTTGATCGCTAATAAATGTATAATAATACAGCATATATATTACCATTAAACCATATATCAACAAATACAATAGAGAAGACATTACATTCAATTAAAACTATATTCACATACACACCATTTTGTCAAAATAATTATCAAAAATATTGTCATCAAATATGCAACCATCACATACACACCATTTCAAGTCTACATATAAAGTTGCCAAAATGTTTACTAAATTAAAAATAACCACTCCAAAATAAACATGTAACCATCCATTGTGCTTCGAAAGAAGAAGTAACTACTCCAAAATAAACATGCAACCATCCATTGTGCTTCGAAAAAAAGAAGTAACCACTCCAAAATAAACATGCAATCATCCATTGTGCTTCGAAAGAAGAATAGAAAAAAGATAATTGGAAATCTACTCTGTTAGTTTCAAGACGATTCTCTTTGCTCAAATACGAACATCTACAGTTATCTGCAAAGGACCAAAGTAAATATTATTACAACATTACTAAAATAATATAAGAAATATGTGAAACTTCTTGAAATAAAAAATAATATTTTAGAAAATTTAAATGAAGATATGTTTTTGGATAATTACTATTAACAATATTAAGATTGTATTTCTTACTCTTCAGATCGAGTCGGTGGTGGAGGAGCATTGAATTGTTGTTGTAGCATTTTTTTAATTGCTCGAAGTTCTAACTCCATTCCGTCAATGCGACTTTTAAGTGACTCATTTTCCTTTTGAGTTTCACAAAGTTTAGTATGAAGATCCGCTCTCCAAGAAAGAGGTCTCAAATCATTTGTTTTTACACCACCTCCGAAACAAATCCCATGATTACGACTTTGAGATCCAAAGCATTTTTCAATAAGTTCTATATTGGAAGAAGAAGAATTTGATTGCGACGCCTCAACAATTTCATCCTTCAAAATATAGATATCAATATAAAAAAAAATGAAACTACAAAAAGAGATAGATTATAATAAAATAAATGTACAAAACTTACATATTTCTTGATAGTATCTTCTCCTTCTAGTTGTCAACCCTTTTTTCTAGTTTCATAAAATATTGTTGCTAAACTTGGTGGGTTATTATCTTTTCCTCCTTATACAAAATATAAATTAGGTTCAACCAATGCCATCAATTGAATATAGAAGTTTGAAGTTACCTACTATTACCTTTTTCCAAATAATTTGTCTAAAAGGTTTACTACCCGTGCGATGAGGCATTGATACTTTCGTCCTATTTTTCGAATTTCTTTTACTTGCCGCCTACATTCACATGGTAACATGATATAAATATGAATATAAGATATAAAATAAAAAACTGGTATATGCATAGTAGTATAATTGTAGAAAATAAGAATAACAAAAGAATGAATAGTAAAAGAAAATAAATTGACATGTATTTATAACTTTATAATAAGAAAAAATTACATACCAGAAACTTTTCACTAAAAAAATGTTCTTTAACGAGCCACTTCCAATCGTCTCGATCAACACCTTCAGGAAAAATTTTAAGAGCATCTTGAATGGTCTTGTAAGGCTTTATAAATTTACGATGCAATTCTCCTCGCCATTTGTTCCACAATTCATTCATATGTTCCAAAGTTTCATCACGATATGCTTCCATTTGATTATTTTGAAATTTATTCTACAAGTACAATCATGTTTTGTTAAATTTTCCTCAAAATATGATATTGGAAAATAAAAACAACAAATACAATCAACTCAAATTTAAATTCATGTTATAAAATATTACCGTCACCGCTGCCCACATGTGATTTTTATTGTCTTTCTCAATTTTCTTCCATGAATGTACTTGAAGAGGACAAATATTACGATCACGCACAATTTTACCTAAGTGTCTTGAGAAAACCTTATGATTTTTTCCGGTGGCACGGTTGTTGTAGAATATTACCTCCAACTTTTCACCATTTTTTAATTTTCTAATTTTCTTGCACTTGTTTTTCCCTCGCACCTTTCTTTTCTTTGGAGAAGTCACCATATCTAAAAATATCACACAAAAATTATATAAAAGTGCTTAAATATACAAATTGTGTAACATTTATGTAGAAAGAATTATTGACCCATTCCCTGCCTGCCAGTCCCCTCGCTAAGGCACCTCTAAGGATCTTCCTCCATCTCCATCTGCCCTGATCAAAACATGCACTGACTTTGATCGACTTCCTTACAACCTCGTTAAACAACTCGGGACAGTGGGAATGCAGTGTCGACTCCCCACACCACCTGTCCGTCGAGAAACTCACGAGTTTTCCGTCACCGATTCTGTAGGAAGTCCCTCATTTGAAGATGTCTTTAATACCAAGTACATCCCTCCACCACTGCGAGTATGGTCTAAAGGATCTCCCTTCTCCCAATGGTATTCTCTTCCGATAATACAAACCTTGGATGAGCTTACTCCATTGCAGGTCAGGTGTCACCAAGAATCTCCACCACCATTTACAAAGGAGGGCCACATTCATAACACTCAGATCAATGACACCCAATCCTCCTTCTGCTTTAGGCCTACACACCTGTCTCCGGGCGACTAACCGTCCCCACCCATTCGCCTATGCCGAGCCGAACCAAAAGAAATCCCTTCTGAGAGCTTCAACCCGTTTGATGACCCATTTGGGCGCTCTAAAAATAGAAAGCTGGTAGAGCGGTATGTTGGACAACACCGCATTAACAAGCGTAAGCCTACCGCCCATTGATAGAAGTTTAGCTTGCCATCCCTCTAGTCTACGCTGGATTTTTTCAATAATCCCACGCCAATCCTCCACCCTAAGGCTCTTATAGGACAGCGGCAGTCCGAGGTATTTCGCTGGTAGAGTTCCAACTTTACATTTTAGTAGACTCGCAAGTATAACCTCCTTATTTTCGACTATGCCAGTATAAAACAACTCTGTTTTATCCTTGTTAACTTTGAGTCCGGATGCCCACTCGAAAATGTGCCAAATGAACCTAAGGTTCTTTAAAAATTTCTTACGAGCCACACAGAAAAAAAGGGTGTCAACTACGTATTGAATCAGTGCGATCCGACGTTCAACGGAAGGTCCGATCCCTCTCACCAAATCGTTTCTGACTGCCTCGTTCGTCATCCGTGAGAGTCCCTCAGCCATAATGAGGAACATATAAGGTAACAGGGGGTCCCCTTGTCTCACCTCTCTCTTGGTCTTTATCCAGCTGGTTGCTTCTCCGTTAACAAGCCCCGCCACCTTAGCGTTCTCGATGCATTGTTGAATCCACTCGGACCAAATGTCGGCGAAACCCCACCACTCCATAATTTTGCGCAGAAACTTCTAGTTGAGTCTGTCGTACGCTTTTTCGAAATCGACCTCACTCCGACCCCCTTCACCTTATTCCTCTTGCTTCACCATAACAGTTCGCTTACTGATACGAAGGCGTCTGTGATATTTCGTCCCTTGAGAAACGCTGATTGGGACTGTGAGATCAAAGTTTGCAGGGCCGGCGCAAGTCTGTTTGCCAAGCTCTTAGAAATAATCTTCTGCATCCCGTTCAGTAATCTAATCGGCCGAAAATCGCTCGCTTTCCGAGCACCTTCTTTTTTCGGTATCAGGCAAACGTAGGAGTAGTCGATCGGACCCGTGCTACATTTACCCTCGTGCAAATCAAGAAAAATTCTTTCAATGTCATCCTTCAGGACTTCCCAGAAGACTAAACCAAGTCCTTTTCATGCCTCACGTGTTCCATCAACTATATAAGTTGCGGCATAAGCTACTTAGACATTCGTCTCATCACCGCCTTTCAAGTTTGTCTAACGTTATTTCTGATTTTCCTAGTTGTTCTTCCCCAAGTCAGAGAAAAACTAGAGATAAAAAATATTTACAAAAGAATAGGGGTTGTACATTTTTTTTTTTATTATTATATAAATATATATATATTTATCGTGAAAAATATATAGATAATTTAAAAGATTTAGAATAAAAAATTAAGAGGATCAATTTTTCTGAAAACTCGTAGGTATCCGATTAATTACACCCTTTAGTCATATTTGGACCACTTCTGATTAAACTGATTATGATTAAAATATCCGTACTCTAAGGCTGCGTTTGGTTCGGGTATAAGAAAATTTTGGTTATACCGGAGATAGGTATAAGTTATGATATTAGCAGGAACTAATGTTAATTTATGTTTGGGTGGGTATAAGAGTTATACCGGGTATAAAGAAAATTGTATTTGGTAAATTAAAGAGGAATAAGAAGGTTAGAGGGGATATAAATTTTTCTTGACTATTTTCTCCTTTATGATATAATTAAAATTTATAATTTTTTTAAAATTCAAAATTTTGTATATAAAAATAGGTATAAATTTATAAATTTAAAAATTTTAAAAATTTGGTGAATTATTTATTAAAAATTAAAATTAAAAATTTAATAATTTGTATAAATTGTAAAAATAATAAAATTTAAATTTTTATAAATTGATAAATTTATTAAAAATTAAAGTTACAAATTTTAAAAACTATAAAATTTAAAATTTAAAAATTTATAAATGTTAAAAATTTTAATTTTAATTATCTCAAAAAATTACAGAAGTAGAAGCAAAAATTTTAATTTTAAAATTAGCATACATTTAAAAAAATTTATAAAAAAATTTGCATAAATTTAAAAATTTTAAAATTAATAAATTTTTAAAAAAATATTTAAAAATTATATTTTTAGATTTATTAAAAAGTAAGTTAAAATTTTTAAAATTTATAAAATTTAAAAAGTAAATTTTAAATTTAATAAATTTAAATATCTTATAATTTAAAATTTTTTAATTTTAAAAAAAAAGAAAAAAAAAAAAGACAGCAGGTGGAACAACTTCACCAGTAGAGTTGTTCCACCTGGGGGTGGGAACAAGTTGTTCCCACCCCAAACAGGTTATCCCCAAACGGGTTAGGATAATCCGTTTGGGGTGGGAACAGCTTGTTCCCACCCCCAAATTTTTGTTTGGGTATAAATATCTGGAACTAGAGGTTATCCCCCTCTAGTTCCAGATACCAAACGGGGTCTAATTAATTATATAAGAATACTGAGTAAAATAGTTAAATTTAAAATCTAACTGAGTCTCTCTCTCTCTCTCTCTCCCCCCTTCCCCCCCTATATATATATATATATATATATATATATATATATATATATATATATATAGTAAAGATTATATGCTTTTAAAAGTACAAATATATTCGTACTTGTGAATTTTTTACCATAAGATTTGTATTGAAATTTGTATTTTTGTAAAGTAACTAAAAAAAGAGAAAGATAAAGTAAAAAACACAAATCCCAATACAAATCCAATGATAAAAGATTTAAAATGTGCTTGTGCTTTTAAAAACATATAAGGGATGTACACCCCAAAGGAAGGTATACATTCTACACCCACTATCTAATGGGGGGGGGGGGGGTCACTTCACAAATTGTGAAGTGACCCCTCACCACACCCCACCCATTGGATGGGTGGGGTGTGGGATGTATACCTACAAGGGGTGTACAACTAGCATTTTTCGTAAAATTATGAGGTGTTTGTGCTCTGCTGGTGACCTCTCAAGGTGAAAATTTATTTTAATATATATATATATATATAGAGAGAGAGAGAGAGAGAGAGAGAGAGACCGGTTTATATACTTTCAAAACTACAAGTCTAAATATATTTATAAATTTTTTATCATTAAATTTGTATTGAAATTTGTACTATTGTAAAGTCAACTATAGAGAGAGAAAGAAAAAATATAATAATACAAATTTTAATATAAATTCAATGATAAAAAATTTAGATTAAATACCCCAAGTAGCTTTATTGAAAAAAAATATTCTCAATCTAACTTTTTTTTTAAAAAAAATTCCAATCTAGCCTTATTTGTATAGATTAGAGAAAAAAAATAATTAATAAGACTAGATCGGTACTTTTAAGTAAAACATAAATACTATTAATTATTATTTTTTTTCTAATTTATACAAATAAGGCTAGATTGAAATTTTTTTTGAAAAGAATATTAGATTGAAAATATTTTTCTTCAATAAAACTATTTGGGACATTGTCTCAAAAATTTACAAGTATAATTAAATTTATACTCTTAAAAATATATAAACTCTAATATATATATATATATAGAGTTGGGCTGGAATGCTATTGATAGCACCAACCCAACTTTGCCACCCATTTTGTAGTCATTGGATTGCATTGAGATTCGTGCAAGCTCTTTAATTAAAAAGAAAAAAATTTTACTTTTTATTTTTTCTTTTTACTTTTTCTTTTCTTTTTTTTTCATTAAAGAGCCTACACGGATCTCAATGCGATCCAATGGCTACAAAATGGGTGGCAAAGTTGGGTTGGTGCTATCAATAGCATTCCAGCCCAACTCTATATATATATATATATATATATATATATATATCAACCGTAATAATAATAATAATAATAAAAAGTCGTATGTATCTTAGCATATAGCTAATGTCGTCTATACCCAACAAAACCTACGGTACCATACGATTCAATAGAAATAAATCATAAAATTTATTAGTAAGTGTAGTTTGGGGTACGCTTGTGTATACTCAAGAAAAAGGTTGCTACACTATTGCAAGTGATTGTGGCTTCGTTGGATGGCGCCGGCGTCGTCAGCAGCGGTAATGATAGAGTCAAGATTAAGGTGGTGAGGCGGGCCGAGCTTCCCCACTCCCTTCTCCTTCTTTTTCTTCCTCTTCTTTTTCAACCTTTTCTTTCTTCTTCCCCTGTTACTACCACTACTACTGCTGCTGCTACTACTATTACTTTTTCTTCTCTGTGATTGTGGATGGGGTGGTTCTGTATGTGTCTCTTCCCCTTGCTCCCCTCCCTTCAACACCGTTTTATAGTGCTTCGGAGAACTAAATCCCTAGATCTCCGCCGGCAATCGACGGCGACAAGATGAGGCTGGGTGTGATCCGCGGCCGGATCTGCGGGATCTGTGTACGACAACGCTGATAGGATGCGTGGATGCGACGGCGATGATGATGGCTCGGGGCTGCAAGTTGTAGGCTGGTGAGATTTGCGGCGACGGGACGAGCACGAGATTTTCGGGATGCGATGGTGACCTTGACGGTACGGAGCGAGACGCTGGCGGGATCTCCAAATCCACTGGAGGTGACGGCGAGGGCGGGAATCGTGGTTTTTTTTTTTTTGTTTGTTGAAAGATAAGCCCTTTTGGGCTTTCTCTAATTTGCACAAATTTTACACTAGTGTAACGATTCAGCCCACTAGCAATAATAATTTGTTGGATTTAATTCATAGTTCAAAATATTTAATCCTAATTATTATTATTAGTGTCTATGTCTCTTATAACGAGAATTATAATTTCATTTTATCCACATCCACATCCGATGCGGCGACTATTGGGAGCGTCACAAATGTAACGATCCGGCCCACTAACAATAATAACTTGTTGGGCCTAAACTACAGCCCAAAATATTAAAGCTCAATTATTATTAAAAGTATTCATGTCTTATATATGTCCAATCACAAATCCAATCCCATTCGATATGAAATTATTGGAGTATTACAAACTCAGTGTTATAAATCACAAATCCAATCCCATTCAATGTGGGATTATTGGGGTGTTATAAACTTGGTATTACAAACTCTTCCTATTTAGACCTGACGTCCTCGTCAGTATTATTGGAGTGTTACAAACTTCTTCCGTTTAGGTCTGACATCCTCGTCAGTCCAAACACACACACAATCCAAGATCATCAGGCGATGTAAGACTTGTCTCGCTAGTCCTGTCATCTAGATCTAAGTTCAGCCAAGACTCGTCACACACTTTCGGCTGATTATTGGCTCTGATATCAAATGTAACGATCCGACCCACTAGCAATAATAACTCGTTGGGTCTAAACTAAAGCACAAAATGCTTAACCTCATTTATTATTACTAGTGTCTATGTGTCATATATATCCAATCACAAATCCAATTCTATCCGATGTAGAATTATTGGGGTCTTACAAGTAGTCACGTCGATCTTTCTTGTGATATTTGTCATCTGGCTAAACATAGAAACTTTCCTTCCTTCTAGTGATAATAGATTCACTGCAGTTGGGAAGGTTATCAAATAGAATAACATATTGGAGCACTTTACTTTTTTACTATAGTTGATGATTATACATGTTGGCCTGGGTTTACTTGATGTGATGCAAATATGAAACTTACCATTATCTTACATGATTTTGTGCTGTGATGTTACAAACTTAATTCAATTATTCTATCCTGCAGATTCGACCTGATAATAGAATTGAGTTTTTATCACAACATATGCAGTAATTTTTTCATGATAATGGTATTATTTACCAACAAACATATGTGGGTACTCCTCACAACAAAATGGCCTCGTCCAACGTAATCTTACAATTACTTATTTGATCTTCGGTCAATAGATTGTCTACGTCCAACCTTGCGTGAAAAACTCCCTATGAGTTTCTTTTTAATAAAAAGCCTAGCTACATGCATCTCCGAGTCTTTGGTTTCTTGTGTTATGCACAAAATATTGATCCTACGCACAAAAAATATGATTCTCGTGCTCGGCAATGCATGTTCGCTGTTTATCCTTTTGGGCAACGTGGCTATAGAAAGTAATTCGATTTTCTTAAGTCGAGACGTCTCCTTTTCTAAGGGAGCATCTTCGCAGACCATAAAGATCAATCAACATCTAGATCTCCTAACTCTGATCTACCTCTTCTAGTGCTTGGTATATCTCCTTTGAGCACTCCTTCTAACAGTTCGACTAATCATGCCAACACAAATGAAATTCCAAATTCACATCATATTGTTGAACCTTGAAACAATTTACGCTGTTCTGTCCATATGCACAACCGTTCTACTTATCTATAGGATTAAATCTGAAATAACTCTTCCGCCGCAGGTTCAACACAGATATCACCCAATTCTATAATGCAATCTTCTACAGGTTCACACTATCCTATCTCACAATTCTTATCCTGGGAAAATTTATTTGTATCCTATGATAAATTATTTGCATCACACAACTCTTTTCTTGCTGCCATCTCTATCAAGGAGGAACCTAATAAACCTTTTATGAGGTAGTAGAATTACTAGAGTGTCATTCTGCCATATATAGAGGCTGAGGTTCAAGATTTAGAGGACAAATAATTATACTTGGTATCTACAGTATTTACCTTCAGAAAAGATACCAATTTGCTACAAATGGAAACTTTCTATAAGACTCGTCTTGTGGCTAAAGGATAGTCGCAAAGATAGCGCCCGTTGCAAAATTAATTAGTAACTATGATATGTCTTCTAGCAGTTGTTTCAATTTCAGGATGACCATTATATCACTTGAAAATCACTTGAATCAGTTGAAATTTTTTTCAAATTTTGAGTCGTCTTCAAAATTTTCTATTGCTTGAAAGTCACTCCTCTCACTCCTCAATTCAGTAAAGATTTTTTTTTTTTTTTTTATCCTATACAAATTGGCTTGGCTAACTAATAGAACAATTTTTTTTTTTTTGTTTGCAGCAATATACGGAGATGGTTTTATAGCTAAATTCTTAGCAATTGAGAATACCGCCGGGCCGAGGAACGGACAAGCCGTAGCTATTTTAGCAGGATCTGACAAATCAGCTTTCTACAAATGCATATTTAGAGGATTCCAAGACACATTATATGCAAAATTAGGATATCAGTTCTACCGTGAATGCCACGTCTACGGGACGGTGGATTTTGTATTTGGAGACGCGCAAGCTGTCTTTCAGTCTTGCATATTTTTGGCCAGAAAACCACTATTAGGACAGGCGAATGTCATAACAGCGCAAGGCAGAGAGACGTCCGATGCGGCCACGGGATTCATTCTTCAGAACTGTTTCATACTGGCAACACCGGATCTCGACCCAGTAAAAAATGCAGTCTCATCATTTCTCGGGCGCCCTTGGAGGCCCTACTCGAAGACGGTTGTAATGCAGTCCTTTATCGGCGATCTAATCCATTCGTCTGGGTGGCTTCAGTGGAATAGCACATCGCCGCTGGATAAACTTTTCTATGCTGAGTTTCGAAACCGGGGTCCTGGTGCAAACACCACCAAGCGAGTGCATTGGCCCGGATATAAAATGATACACTCGTTTACTGATGCAGCTCAGTTCACTGTAAGGAACTTTTTGGATGGCCACAAATGGATACCTTCTACAGCTATTCCATTTGTTGCAGATTTTTTTTAATTTGTGGAGTATATCATGTATGTTTGGACTAATGTATTTAAGTCTATATCAAATTAATGAATATATATATCTCTTTTGATTAGCATACTAAGTAATGAAAACAAAAGTAATAAGGTGAACTATGGATCGAAAAGATGAATACAATTTAATTATGAATTATTATGCGAAAGAATTCCATCATCTTCATCATCTTGTTTGGCCTTATTGGCAAGAATTAATACTCCCTGCTCACAAAAGCGCAATATTTGCCAATTTTTTTTTCTCAATCCATCATGTGGTCCTACAATGAGTTGTATAGTCCGTATAAGAATAACACACCACACTCTTCTTCTCATGTTCTCCTCTTTGGTCCGAATATTTGCCTTTAATTACATCAACCATTTGTACAAAACACAATAGATAACCAATAATTCAACTAAAGTCCCTATATATAGAAAACAATTCCCAACAAAACATAGTAGATAACAAACAATCCCCCACAAAGAGTCCCTCACAAGTCAATCTTATTCACTTTTCTCCCTGCCTCCTCTCTTGCAAAAAGAGGCAAGCTGCAGAGCAATCATCCATTCTCGACGTCGGGAACTTGTTTTTCCATGCATGGACCGCGGCTTCTACAAGTGCTTTTGCTGCATCCTCTTTGCGTTCTACCGACCACACTATCGATACAACTTCCTCATTGCTTAGAACATCCCAAACCTGCAAATTTCCGATGATATATTAGATTCAACGAAGTATGAAAAAGAATTTTTAAAATATCGAGGAACATGTTTTATGATACGCACCCCGTCGGTTGCTAGAACAATGAACTGGTCTTTACTTGTTATCCGATGATGTGAGGCCTCAGGGATTGAGATCACACCATAGCGTTTCAGCCGGAAATCTCCGAAAGAACGGGCCATGGCAAGGCCCGGGAAGTTCTCGTGTGGCAGCCAGACCCGTTGGACGTGCGGTTCGTCACGTAGAGCGAAAACTCGACCTTTGCTTTTTCTTATTCTCTCGGCTTCCTCTGCATGCCAAGTTCCCAGAAAGAGCTAAAAATTTCTTCTATAAATTTCTTCTACAAAGGATTTTCCACGTAAATCTGTGTGTTATTTTTCTGTCGTGCATTTTGGATTTACAAATTTGTCGTGATCGCCAATTGATCCTGTTTGGATTTGTGCGCTCGTTGCTAACAGTAATAATGAGAAAAATATGCATGATGCCCTCAAATCTAGCCTTACAAGAGACCATTTCTCAGACTTTGATAAGTTAATAGACCAACCTGCCCCATCAGTGCCAAATTTCTGTAAATGTTGATCAGCAAATGACTGTCGCGTGGTGTCCAAAAGTTTTGAGTTTGGGCCTCGGGGGAATTTCAGTGATCATGCAACCCATGACTTTTATAAGAAATTGACAAAAATACTGTTGGTTGTTGATTGAAAAGAAATGTCATTATGTGATCAGGCTAAATGTTCAGAGTCTCAGACATATTTCCCTGCAACAATTCAGAATGTTACAAACAGAAAGAGAACTCTTACGAGGAATGCTAGGTTTTAAATCAGTCGTAAGCTGTATAGCTTTTAAGTGACCATCTTCTGCGATGGTGCCCATCACCGCCCTCGAATCCCCTAGGTTAGCAATGATCAAATCATTTCCCTATTTTCAATTTGTGAACACGGAAACTTTGTCAATGAACTGTTTATACTTGATAAAGCACGTCAATATATGCAAGTCATTTGATTTTACCTGTTTGATTATAGATACTGCAGTGGTACCACTGAAAGTGCAATCTAAGTTGGATTGGAGCTTCAGCTCCTTATCCATGACTTTGAAAGCACTTACGCATGCCTCTTTCCACTCCTCAAATATAAAGGGAGACGAGATCGGTGAGCCCTCGCCGTCAGTTTTCGGGCTGGTGGCAGTGCTATCAGTGAAGTCAGAATCTTCGTCGGAGAGGATTAGGGTGTTTCGTTGACGAAGAAGCAAGCAAGGGAGGAAATCCCTTACTACTTTGCTTATTATGTGACCGTTTTTTCCATGTCCGTCAAATACACCGCAGAACAGTCCATCTTCCATACTATAATCCTTAATCAAAGAGTAGGAACATTGGTCATCATTTAATGGTATTGGTTGGGCTAAAAAAATCGATCTTGAGGTTTGCGACCAAAGAGAATAAAATTCAGTAGAAAAAAAAAGCAGACATGATGATATTGATTGATGCTCATAAGTAGAAACTTTGTTTACCTTTAAAGAGAGGAAATTTTTATTCGAGTCTTAAGTTTTTCTTGATTTTCAGAATTAACTGCCGACTTTTCCAATGACCATTACAATCCCTTCGTCAAACTTCTTGTTATTTAAGTCCGCTCATACAACCTTTTCATGGAATCTTAGAAAATTCAATTGTTCATTCAGAAACATAAGAGGCAATTTTTCCATTTTTTTCACTAAGTCATTTCCTACCAGATAATCTGTTAGACAACATGGTATTAGACTCAACTCCAAATCTCTTTAGTTCAAACTAGATCAAATTTAAGAGTTCATAAGATTAATAGCCACCATATACGCACATTCAAAACGTTACTATGATTCAGTAGATTCAATCACTCATTTAAGATATCCGTATTAATTATAATACATTTCAGAAAACTGGGAAGAATACTAATAGATTCTTTAATATAATAGGGATTCATCCCTGTTCCTTCCAAAAAAAAAAAGAAGAAAATCTAGAGATATAGCAATACCTAACCATGAATTGAAAGAAAGAAAAAAAGGTCTGTTTTTTACTACTTGTGTGTCCATATATGATCAAGAAAGAAATGCCACTAGTAATTAATCAAAAGAGCTTGATAGCGAAAATTCTTCAGTCAAAAAGTTGGTCCAAAAGAAAGTTTCATATTATGCAAAGCCATATAGCATTAGTGTTGGATTATGTAAAATCATGTTTCGAGTCCATATGGATTTGATCCAATCTTGTTCCTAAAGATTAGGTATGATTTAGGAATATCTTAAAGATAATTCTTAAGATAATATGGACGACGACTAGAAGTGATTTAAAATCTCGGATGGACGGTGGAGATCGTTTCCTATTAGAATTAAGTTTTTAGAGTTATATTAACTCTTACGATTCATCTTTTATTTTTTAGGGCTTCATTGAAAAATCCTAATTGAGAGGAAAAACGTGGAGAGCTTCCGTGAGAGAGTTTCTTGTAATCCAATTTTACTCCTTGTACTTTTGTGCCGTGGATTAATCGAATAACGCATTGAGGTGGTCTTGCCCGTGGACGTAGGTTGACGCATTGTTGGCCGAACCACGTAATTCTCGTGTCCTTACATTCCCTTATTTGTTTTATTTCTTTTGTTATTCTCGTGCTTGTTTTCTACAATCGTTTTCGCCTACTTTCATCTACGAAAGATTCTGTTTCCGCTGCGCTCGTGTGCTGTGTGGGTTGAGGTGTGCTCGGTAACCCCACGGCCGGTCCCCCTTCAATTGGTATCGGAGCGTTTGGTTATTCGTAGTTCGTTGACGGTGAAACGATGGCGGGGAAAGTTTCAGTGGCAAAGTATGAGATTTCTCGATTTGATGGAGCGAACTTTGCGTTGTGGAAACTGAAGATGCAAGCAGTTTTGATTAAAGATGCTTGTGAGATCGCCCTGCAAGGAATAGAGAATAAGCCGGAAGGGATGACGGATAAACAATTTCAAGAGAAGGACAAGATGGCTTTGGCAAACCTATATTTGGCACTGGATGATTCGATGTTATTCAATGTGGAGACCGAGACTACCGCAAAAGGGATTTGGGATAAATTAAAAAATCTCTATGAAGGAAAGTCATTGGTGAACAAAATTTTCTTACGGCGACAATTGTACAATCTAAAGATGAAGGACGGGGCACCGGTACAAGAACATCTAAGTACATTCAACTCTATCGTGAGCAAACTCGCTACCCTAGACGTGAGAATTGATGAAGAAGAAAAGGCAAGTATTTTACTTTGCTCGATGCCGGAAACTTGGGATAATTTGATTATGAACTTGAGCCATATTGAAACCCTTAAGATGGAGTCGGTTGTTGCATCATTACTTACCGAGGAGATGAGGCGGAAGTCTAGCCAAGGAAGTTCTTCGGGGGAGGCTATGATAGCACGGGGAAGACCTTTCGAGAGGGAGTATGGTGATCGAGGAAAGTCGAGATCAAAATCCAAGGGCAAAAAGAAAGTAAAGTGCTGGAATTGTGGAAAGTTGGGGCACGTGAAGAAAGATTGTCGGGTTAAAGGAGTTGATGGTAAATCCGATTCAAATAATTTTCAAGGTAATATAGCCGAAGCGGATGCTAAGTCGGCTAGTTCGGAAGACGGAGATGCGTTAGTCGTATTGGATAGATCCGAGCTTATTTATCATTGGATCTTGGATTCGGGGGCGTCATTCCACATGACTCCCTATAGGGAGTGGTTTCATTCTTATAAGTCACGGGATTGTGGAGTTATCTATTTGGGTGACAACACGGCATGTCCGGTGGTTGGAGTGGGAGACGTTCGGATCAAGATGTTTGATGGTGTTATTCGGACGGTTTCTAATGTTCGACATGTTCCTGCACTTCGAAAAAGTCTTCTATCACTTGGAAAATTTTGCAAACAAGGGTTTAAATTCATCGGCGAGAAAGATCACTTGAAGGTATGTCAAGGTTGTTTGGTGTTGATGAAAGGAGAGCAAGTAGGTGGCCTTTATAGATTAGTAGGCGAGACTCAAGTGGGAGAAGCGGTTGTTGCAAGCGCAAAGGTGGAGTCTTCAACGGTGTGGCATCGCCGTTTAGGACACATGAGTGAGCGCGGATTGCAGGTATTATCCAACCGTGAACTTCTTTCAGGTTACAAGTCCGCGCCATTAGATTTTTGTGAAGATTGCATCTACGGGAAGCAACGAAGGTTGTCTTTTTCTCTATCACATCAAAGAAGTAAGAAGCATCTCGAGTTGATTCATTCGGATACTTGGGAGTCGCCCGATACTTCGTTGGGCGGATGTTCTTACTTTGTTTCATTTATTGATGATTACTCTCGGAAGGCTTGGGTGTATATTCTAAAGCGAAAGTCCGATGTGTTTGAGACTTTTAAGAAGTTCAAAACTCTTGTGGAGAATGAAAAGGATTTAAAAATTAAGTGCCTACGTTCTGATAACGGAGGGGAGTATTGTTCAAGAGAATTTGATGAGTTTTGTATTGAGCATGGAATTAAGCGGCATCTCACGGTACCCGGTACACCGCAACAAAACGGTGTAGCGGAGAGGTTAAATAGAACACTCATGGAGAGGGCCCGTAGCATGTTGAGTACTTCAAAACTCGACAAGAGATTTTGGGCGGAAGCCGTGAGCACGGCTTGTTATTTGATTAATCGAGCGCCGACAAAATCACTTGGTTTGGAAATTCCTGAAGAAGTCTGGAGCGGCAAGTCCGTTGATTACTCCTATCTTCGTGTCTTTGGATGTGATGCTTATGCATGGATACCGAAGGAGAAAAGGTCAAAATTGGATAAGAACTCTCGGAGGTGTATATTTCTTGGCTATGCGAAAGGTGTTAAGGGGTATCGATTGTGGGACCCTACTAACCACAAAATAGTCATAAGTCGTGACGTTATCTTCAATGAAGGGTCCTTTCAAGGCACCAAGGAAAAGCAAGATGATGATGCTATGATTCCAATTGAGCTCTTTGAAGCGCGCGACGAGGTGCAAGTTGAGCAAGCACAACAGGATGATGAAGTGGTTGATGATGAACCTGACTTGGAATCTCCGCAATCATCCGAAGATACAAATTCACCGGTAGAGTCGCCAACGGTTTCCGGGCGTCCTAGTAGAGTTATTAGACCTCCTGCGAGGTATAATGACTATATTACTTCATTTATTCCTTCTGCAAACCATGTTAGTGCATATGTTGCTTTAGCGGAAGAAGATGAGCCGACTTCGTATAAGGAGGCTTGTGAGTCGACTGACGCTGGGAAGTGGCAATGCGCGATGGAGGAGGAGATGGAGTCAATTCGGAAGAACAAGACTTGGGAACTTGTTGATTTGCCGAAGGGAAGGAACGCGATTGGATGTCGGTGGGTGTTTAAGGTGAAAAAGGATACAGATGGGAATGTGGAGAGGTTCAAGGCAAGATTGGTGGTGAAGGGATATGCTCAGAAGCCGGGAATCGATTTCGATGAGATCTTCTCACCGGTGGTTCGTCTTACCACTATTCGGGTTGTTTTGGCGATCGCAGCGGTCATGGATTTGGAGCTCGAGCAGATGGATGTAAAAACAGCATTCTTGCATGGTGACCTGGAGGAGGAGATATATATGTCGCAACCGGAAGGCTTTGTCGAAAAAGACAAGGAGTATTTGGTTTGTCGGTTGAACAAATCGTTGTACGGCTTGAAATAGGCGCCAAGGTGTTGGTATAAGCGATTTGATTCCTTCATTATAAGTTTGGGTTTTGATAGGCTTGAAGCGGATCATTGTGCATATTTCTGCGATTATAATGACGGGAGCTTCTGTATTTTGTTATTATATGTCGACGACATGGTGGTCGCCGGAAATAACAAGGGCAAGATATCTATCTTGAAGACTCAGTTAGCCGGTGAGTTCGATATGAAGGACTTAGGAACTGTGAATCAAATACTCGGGATGAAGGTACTACGGGAGAGAAAGAATAGGAAAGTTTGGCTTTCACAGAAGAGTTATGTGGAGAAGGTTCTGCGGCGCTTCAACTTGCATAACGCAAAGCCAGTTTCTACCCCGTTTCCTATTCATTTAAAATTGTCGGCCGAGCAATCACCGGGTACAGAAGCAGAAAAGACCGACATGGCTCGGGTACCATATTCATCGGCAGTAGGGAGCCTTATGTTTGCCATGGTGTGCACGAGACCCGACATTGCTCAAGCAGTGGGAGCAGTGAGTCGGTATATGGCGAATCCAGGTTGTGAACATTGGAATGCAGTGAAGTGGATTCTCAGATATTTGAGAGGTACTGCGGATTTCTCACTCTGTTATGGTTCTGCGGGTTTGGAGTGCGTCGGATATGTGGATGCAGATTTCGCAGGAGATAAAGACAGAAGAAAGTCTACCACGGGTTATGTTTTCTCCATGGGCGGTGGTGCTATTAGCTGGGAGTCGAAGCTTCAGTCGGTAGTCGCTTTGTCGACGACGGAGGCGGAGTACATAGCAATGACACATGCTTGTAAGGAGGCTATCTGGCTAAAAAGACTTTGAGGAGAATTAAAAGTGAAGCAAGATGTGGTGGGAGTGAATTGTGATAGTCAAAGTGCAATACACTTGGCGAAGAATCCGGCGTTTCACTCTCGGACGAAACACATTGATATTCGTTATCACTTCGTGAGAGATGTGGTGGATGAGGGTTTTATCTCATTGTTGAAAATTCACACAGATGCGAATCCAGCGGATATTTTAACGAAACCGGTGACTCGAGAGAAGTTCAATTGGAGTATGACTTCTCTCGGTCTTGGAGCTACATGAGGAGAGTGGGAATTTGGCAAGATCTTCAATTTTGTGTTTTATGAAATTCGGCACATGTTTTTAAGTGGGAGAATTGTTGGATTATGTAAAATCATGTTTCGAGTCCATATGGATTTGATCCAATCTTGTTCCTAAAGATTAGGTATGATTTAGGAATATCTTAAAGATAATTCTTAAGATAATATGGACGACGACTAGAAGTGATTTAAAATCTCGGATGGACGGTGGAGATCGTTTCCTATTAGAATTAAGTTTTTAGAGTTATATTAACTCTTACGATTCATCTTTTATTTTTTAGGGCTTCATTGAAAAATCCTAATTGAGAGGAAAAACGTGGAGAGCTTCCGTGAGAGAGTTTCTTGTAATCCAATTTTACTCCTTGTACTTTTGTGCCGTGGATTAATCGAATAACGCATTGAGGTGGTCTTGCCCGTGGACGTAGGTTGACGCATTGTTGGCCGAACCACGTAATTCTCGTGTCCTTACATTCCCTTATTTGTTTTATTTCTTTTGTTATTCTCGTGCTTGTTTTCTACAATCGTTTTCGCCTACTTTCATCTACGAAAGATTCTGTTTCCGCTGCGCTCGTGTGCTGTGTGGGTTGAGGTGTGCTCGGTAACCCCACGGCCGGTCCCCCTTCAATTAGTTCATATAGATATGAACTAATGAATGCTATATGATTTGGAGGAATACAAAAAGCTAAGATACCTGGCAGAGGATGGCTGCATCCTGGTTCGGACCTTTCTTTCCTCGTTGCGAGTAGAGAGAAGCGATCCTCCGCCTTCTATCCCCATCCAAGCCTGCCCCGTTTGCGTCCGCCACATATACTACATTCTGATCATGATTTCCCTTCGTCTCCGCAGACTCAGTAGATTGACAGGTCCCCATACACTTTCTGTTCCTCTGAAGAAGAACAAAAAACAATAAGAAGAAGAAGAAGAAGAAAAGAGAGTTGCCTAGGCCAACTGCCACCTCCATTTTCTAGTTGGACCAACAGCTATTATATATATAAACAAATCATGCCCTTAAAAATTAATATAACTACGTGTTGCACATGTCAAGCATTAATTATTATGTCTACAGGCCAGAACAGAACCATTCAACAGTGTAATATTTAACAAAGAAGGATTGCCTGGGTAAGTAAATGGCTTAAAATGGTTATTTCTTGCAAGGGAGCCAAATGTTGAACTGAGTAGATTTCCGGGTCAATTACAATAAATTCAGTGAGGATAGCATTCAGAGTTTTAATGCTTGCAGGCTCCTGCAACCACTAGGATTCCCTTTTCAGCTCCTGTCATAAAATTCGACAAGTTTTGATCAATAATATGGCTTCTCGCTATTGTCGATGAGAAAACAGAGTTAATTGGAGTTAAACAAAAAGGTTCAACGGATAGTAGAATAGATAATAAACTCAAGAATATTCTAGTGTCCCTTCCGCGATTCAATCAGCCGGATAGTTGTTATAAATACTCTTTTTTTCTTTTTTTTTTTGATGAGAAAAATTTATGTACAACTAAAATGATTATATATTTAACAGTCTCATTGCTATTTGTTAGAAAAATTTGCTTTCTGTAAGTACTCAGATCAATTCAAGAAGAACAGGCAGAATTGAAAAATCTTTCACAAAAGCATATATTCCTGAATGAAAAAGTCTTATTGAATGTATGCAAGAAATTTAGATCTTGCTTCCTATTAATGTGAGAAACTGAATTTTTCCGAACCGTATATATTATAAACTTATATAATAATGTCAAAATCAATGTGTAATAGAAGACATGATAAACAATCGCGTATAGTCAGAAAGAGAACACATTAATTAATATAAATTGTTTTTTCCAACAAAAAAGCCATTTTCATTACAACTACTAGTAAGGACAAAATTTATATCTATGCAATTATTTGCTGCTTAAACGCAATCCACTTAGAAGGTGCAAAAAGTCAAGAAGCTTTTATCCATTCAATCCAACCAAGCATTCATCAGACCATCCATTATTTGGTCTTCTTTTCTCCTTTATGTGCTTACCTGAAAAATTGTTAATATGATTTATTAAAAAAAAAAAAAAAAAGGTACTTGTAAACCTACCCAATAACATTATTCAATTAATATAAAGATGCTACCTACCATTTTCCATACTAAAAAACTATAAAACCTTGGAGCTTGTGATTCTGATTTTTTTTCCTTTTTTTTTTCTTTTTTTTTTTTAAAAAAAGAAGTGTCCAGAGAGGAAACTCTCATTGGAAGCATAGTGGTTGATGCACGAAATTCCAATATAATAATTTTAAATTGAAAAAAAAAAAAAAATAGGACATAAGTGCTTGTTGAAAAGTAGAGTAGTTACAAAGAGTTTTTGGATTTACAAAAGAAGAGCTAGCACAAGAGAAACCAACAAAAAAAAAAAGAGAGAAAAAAAAAGGATACGAATTAAAATAGCTAGAGAAAGAAAGAGAGAGAGAGAGAGAGATTAGGGTGTTAGGGTTTGAGTTATGAGATTAGGGTTAGGGTTAGGGTTAGGGTTAGGGTTAGTGTATTGAAAATTTACAAATTGCTAAAATTACAGCGTGGGTTGATGTACAACACTTCTGGAGAGTGCTGGTGTGTTTTGAAGTTATTTCGGTGAAAATGGAACATGAAAATGAATTTGGAACGATATTTTTGAAAAATTCAATGTTGAGGTACTTTCGGACGCCCAAATGTAATGACTGAACCCCCAAAAGTATGTAAACAACTAGATTTCGGGGAACCCCCCTTCCGGATGCACTGTTGATTCCGGACTCGGATGATTCGGGTACCCGAACCTGCGCTCGAAAGTTGGTTTTTCTTTTAGGCGGTGCGGTTTCTTATCCCTTTTTCTTTGTTCATACCATCTTGACCCGCGCGAACCGCCCGAATCCTGATTAAGTTTGTGAAAAAAATAATTTCCAAGCAATTTCTTTGCGCTCTTTTTTTTTTTTTTCCTCTGCTGTTAGGAAAGAGAACTTAAATATACGCGATCAAAAATTAAGTTTGTGATAAAAAAAAAAAAACCGTCCTAACTTGCTCTCTGGTCGTTGTTGTGCGGTTCATTTCATCTGCAGTAACTACAATGTTAGAGTCCTCAAATTTTGTTACATAACCAGTATCCTACAAATTCAGGTCAAATAATATTTTTTTAAGAAATGGTCAAATAATAATTTGCGGTGAGTATATATATCTTTGGTGCTAATGATAGTGATGAAGAAGAAGAAGAACAACAACATATCACAATATATATCTTTACATTCTCTGCAACAATGTACTAAATCAGCCACAAAAGTCTCAATTTACCTTCTGAGTAAAGGAGAAAGAAAAAGCTGTACAAAACAGAACCAACCTCACAGTTGAGCAATCCAAATTGAACCCCCATTTCATTAATCTCATCTCTGCTCAATGTTGTCAGTCACTCATTGATTGAATTGAAGTCAACAATTTTATTATTTTATTGAAGTAATCTTTGATTAAACTCATCAGTTCTCAACCAATATGTAGTTTCTAATTTCAGCTCTATAAGTAATCTACTCTCCTTTCCAAACTGTATGCAATTCTTTCCTCCGCTCTTTCTCTATGGCCATAAAATGCTACCTTTTCTTGTCGATCCACTAACTGAAGCAACTGATCCAAATTCAAAACTTGTTCACCAGATTCACTAGAAGTATCAGATATCTCTACCTGATCCAAATCCAAAACTTTGGCATTCAACTCCGATGAGTCATCTAACCATTCTCTTCGGTCGCTTGCGTCATCCTCTCTTAAAATTGTGTAATGAAACTCTATCTGTAATCTCTGATGTCGAGAGGCGCTATCATTTCCTTCTCCCTTCTTTTCCTTCTCCAACTCCTGCCTCAATGTTACGGAAGCCAAGAATCTGCTGATGAACTCTCCACAACACTTTTTCCCTCTACAGATAACTTCATCCATCTCTCGCTTTTTGCTATTCAATGGCAATTTGTACATCTCTGTCGTCTCATCGAACCTAAGTAGATAGGCTCTATTGCATCCCTCAAACAATCTCTCCCCAAAAGTGTCCACAATGTAGTATGCATTCTCTTCCACCTTCAACACAAAGAAGTGGTCATTCCAACTAACGATATAGACCTTAGGCTCACCATGTTCTTCGCCACCGCTCACTTGATCCCATATTCCATCAAAAGACATTGCACCTCTCAAAGATTCGAAACTCTCCGGGTGGAAAAACCCAACAAAGGATTTCTCAGGAAGAACCGATATTGGCCTTATTTTCGCATCTAATATTGTATCAAGATCAAAGTGCTTGTTCGGAAATCGCTCTTTATAATGGGCATTACTGCATAGCTTTCTCCACTCTGAGGATCCTTCTATGATGAGTGCATCAAACTTCGATTTGGTAGGTGTGTTAAGTTGATTACAGTGGAGAGAGTACGCCAACACCGCGACGAGAGCAGTGCAAGCGCTTTCTCCATCAGCTGTTTCATCTCTTTGATCTATGGAAGCAAAGAAGACTGGTGTCTTGAGCATTGTTCTTCTGTCTCTGCTGATGAACTCTTTGGTTTTCCAAGAACCAATAGGATCATCTTCGAGATCTGAGTCGGATAATTTATTTACCTACAAAGAAATATGGCAAAGAATTAGTTAGATCGATAATAAAGTAACACAGTAGTGAAACTGCTCATGCATGTTTGGTTAAACACTTACTCTATCTCTTTCTTTGTCGAAGAGAGAGGTGGAAGCATGCTTCATCATGCTTTCTTTCTCCCTAAGGCTTTCGGATATGTCCTCAAGTTTAATTTTCCTTCTCGGCGAGAGAAAATTGCCCACCGAAGCTGAACTTAAAGACGATATTGTGTCGCTGCTTCTGCTGCTGCTAGTACTGCTGCAGCTGCTGTTGCCACTTTGGTTTCTTGTGCCGTAAACAGCCAACTTGTCTTCTGCATTGGCTAACCGGAGTAGCTGATCTAAATTCAGAGTTTCTGAACTAAAGTATCTTTCGCATTTAGTGGCTCGGATGTTAGTCATTTTTTCCACCTGGGAGCTTTCTTTCTTGTTCAACATCTGCTCTTCGGGAAGGGATGGTGCTTCTTTAGTTCCTTCACAAGAGGTTACCTCCATGAAGGTTGCAGACACCTGCAATACCAAATCGATTACATGAACTGAAACTAGTTTGTTAGCAACGAGCGCACAAACTAAAACAAAATTAATTGGCGATCACGACAGAAAAGTAAAACCAAAATTGCACGACAGAGAATTAACACACAGATTTACGTGAAAATTTTCTGTCGCACCGCGAAGCCGTCGGCGAACCTGAATCATAATATCGAAGCGATTCTGATTTTGAGTCACATCTAACATAGTTAACAAAGGATAGAGCTGCTCGAAGGAACATAATATATTTTTTCATCTACATCCCTTCTATACCTTCTTGCTTTAGCAGAAGCTTTAAAGCTCTGCTTTTGAGAGAGAAAGCTCATTTCATATTTGCACAACAAAACGAGCATCTACTTCCTAGTAGTTGAAAAGTTATCCTACAAGCCATGCCAAACAAGCACTGAGATTTAGGTGAGAAATGCGCTGTCCAAAATCATTAGAACGTTGAAAAATTTCAGAACACTTTACAGCTCTCCTTCTTTGATCCTTTAACCACAATTTCGCGGTATAAGAGCAGGAAAAATCTAAAAAGCTTCTGGAATCTTCTAAGACTTCAAAGCATCAAAATAAATGTGGTTGGACAACACATTTCCAAATTCAAAAATGAATTCGAGAAAAGGAGAACTCACATGAAGTGTGGCATCGTGTGTCCATCCCTTTTTGATCAAGGTGATGGGGACTCGGGTTTGGAGCAGGGGCTCATTCCCTATGGCTCCCTCTTCCTGCTTCTGTGCTTGAGAAGCCCTAGCCCACTCTGCTAGGCTCACCATTGTTGAACCCATCTCTTCAAGTTTACTCCCCTTTCGCTTTCCGTCCTTTCGGGTTCCCTGCAGATTCAAGATTATTGCGTCAAATTTTTTAATGGTGGGGAGTCACAGACGTGCGGAGTCTAAGATTATCAAGTAATTTGAGATTTATTTCGATAATTCTGTTATTTAAATTCAAAATCAGTTATATATTTTTGACTGGTCGTTGACTCTAATATCAAATATAGAGACTTGACCCGCTAGCAATAATAATTTATTAAATTTAAATTATAGTTTAAATTATTATTTAACTTTTAGTGTCCCATATCTCTAATATATTCGATCATAATTCAATTCTATCCGATATAAAATTACTAAAATATCGCATCATTCTTAAATTACTCGCTATACAACGCCAAAACCTTAATATTTGGATATAATGTGCCTACATATACTTTAAAAGTAAGTAAAAAGAACCTTTCTCTTGTACTTAGAATCGAAAAAACATATTAAAAAAAAAATAAATTCTATTGAGTTTAATATTATTATTGTACGTAACATATTAGGGGAGTTGATGATTGATATACAAAATTTCTCTGAATGTAATTGCTTCAATTTAATTAACACTGAATTTATTTTAAAAAAAATATTAATAATTTGCTAACACACAAAAAAAAAAAAAAAAAAAAAAAAAAAAATTGCTGTAGTAAATTTCACGAGTCTAAATACTACGAGGGGTTGTTCTCATTGCCTGGTCTCCACGTGTTGACTTAATCTTATTCCTGGTCCTATAGACCAGATGACTTATTGACGAGAAACTATTGGTGGCGGTCTTTAAGACGTGGTAGACCAGGTTCAACCAACAGCACAAACTAAAATTGTAACGACGTGATCTAAAGAGTTGATCAGTAAATATAACAACCGTACTTAGGATTTGTTAAAAATAGAACAATTGAAGAAAAAAAAAAAACCTTCAAACTATATTGATGTGAAAATTTCTAATTTTTGAATTGTAACAGAAACTCACGATAAGTACGGAGCAAGAAATCCACGAAAAGCGGGAGTCGGCGCCGGGAACCTCCTCGTTACCGACTTCTTCAGAGCACCACAGAGTTTCGAACCGGTTCTCTTCCCAATTTCCCCACTCGACCGTGCCATCGTTTCCCACCGGCTTGGCCGAGGAAACGCACCGGCTCCTCGTCGTTCTCCTCCTCCCAAAACTCTCTACAAAGCATACAAAGCACGAGAGCAGTGCGCCACCACGCGACTTAATCTTATTCCTGGTTCTATAAACCAGATGACTTATTGACGAGAAACTATTGGTGGCGGTCTTTAAGACGTGGTAGACCAGGTTCAACCAACAGCACAAACTAAAATTGTAACGGCGTGATCTAAAGAGTTGATAAGTAAACATAACAACCGTACTTAGGATTTGTTAAAAATAGAACAATTGAAAAAAAAAAAAAAAAAAAAAAAACCTTCAAACTATATTAATGTGAAAAATTCTAATTTTTGAATAGTAACATAAACTCACGATAAGTACGGAGAAAGAAATCCACGAAAAGCGAGAGTCGGCGCCGGGAACCTCCTCGTTACCGACTTCTTCAGAGCACCACAGAGTTTCGAACCGGTTCTCTTCCCAATTTCTCCACTCGGCCGCGCCATCGTTTCCCACCGGCTTGGCCGAGGAAACGCATCGGCTCCTCGTTGTTCTCCTCCTCCCAAAACTCTCTACAAAGCACGAGAGCAGTGCGCCACCACGCGACTTAATCTTATTCCTGGTCCTATAGACCAGATGACTTATTGACGAGAAACTATTGGTGGCGGTCTTTAAGACGTGGTAGACCAGGTTCAACCAACAGCACAAACTAAAATTGTAACGAAGTGATCTAAAGAGTTGATCAGTAAACATAACAACCGTACTTAGTATTTGTTAAAAATCGCCACTAGCAGGAAGAGGTAAGGCGACAAAGGATCCCCCTGGCGAAGGCCTCTTTTGGTTTTGATCTATTTAGATGGGGTCCCATTGACCAAAATCGCAACCTTCGCGTTGGATAAGCACTGTTCAATCCAACCGCACCATTTCTGGTTCGCCCCAAGCCACTTCAAGATGCTTCTTAAGAAGCGCCAACTGACTCTGTCGTACGCCTTCTCAAAGTCAGCTTTTATTCTTATGCACTCCAAGTGTACTTTCGAGCACCAGCTGACAATCTCACTCGCAGTTACGAAGGAGTCCAGAATTGTACGTCCTTTTAGAAAAGCTGTTTGTGTTGGCGATATGATCTATTTCATCGCAACTTTAAGTCTGTTGGCTAGGACCTTAGATACGATCTTTTGTGCCCCGTTGATGAGGCAGATAGGCCGAAAGTCGTTTGCAGATTTGGCATATTCTTTCTTTGGCACTAAGCACACGTAAGAATAATCTAACGGTCCTGAGTTCATTATACCGTCGAACAGGTCCCGAAAGATATTGAAGAGATCGTACTTTATCGTCTCCCAGAATTTCTGAAAGAAGTTCAAGCTAAACCTATCCGGTCCCGGTGCTTTGTCTCTGCCCAGCTGGAACGTGGCCTTTTTAACCTCGTCCAGAGTAAAAGGCGAAGTAAGGTGCTCCGATCTTAGGGTTGTTCTGTCGCTAAATAATTCGCTCCAGTCTCCTGTCATCTCGCTAGCTGGACCTATCTGGGAAAAGATTCCAAAAATTTTTTCGAAGAAGTAATCTCTTTTCTCAGCCTCCCTAACTAGTCTTCTTCCATCATCTTCAATCACGTCAATGGTGTTTTCACGTCTTCTTCCATTAGCCGTAGCATGAAAAAACTTTGTGTTACCATTCCCTTCTTTAAGCCAATGTTGTCTGGCTCTGGTCTTCCACAGAATTTCCTCTTCATTGACAATATATGCCAAGTGCACCTCAAGCTGTTTACGAAGCTCCAGTTGCTGAGGCGTCAAGTCCTGAAGCTCCTCCAACATATCCAGCCCAAGGATTTTCTCTGAAAGTTCCTTTTTGGTTTTTGCAATACTATGAAAGCTTGTTGAACACCATTCACAGATCCTAGTGCGGCAATGTCTAAGTTTGGTCGTGATTGTGAGCACACTGTTACATTTACACGGGATTTCGTTCCACCAAACCGGTACCAGTTTAATGAAATCGTCTCGCGAAAGCCACACATCTTCAAATTTGAACAAGTGAGTGGGTTTTTTATCACATGTGGAGAGCAGGAGGGGTGTATGATCAGACGTTATACGAGGTAGCGCCTTTGCTTTAGACAATGGAAACCGTAGATCCCAGTCGGTGGAAACTAAGAACTAGTTTTGCCAGCGTAGGTTTATTTTGCATATTGGACCATGTGTAAGTTTGGTTTCCTAGCTGCAGGTCAATCAACTCCAGCTCGTTGATCAAGTCAGAGAACATAGCCATGAAATTTCTATTCCAACAACGCCCCCTTCTCTTCTGCTGATTTCGAGTTAGATTGAAGTCACCGCACATGACCCACAGCCCTCTACACATTCCTTTGAGAGCTGCAAGTTCTCAACAGAAATCCTCATTGCCTTCCCACGAAGGTGGCCCGTAAACATTTGTAAGGAAGAACTGTGTGCCGCTGGCGTAATGCTCCAGACAAACGCTAAAGGAGAAATCCCGAACAATCACTTCACTGCAACCAAAGGCTCTAGAACTCCAGCAGGTGATCAATCCACCAGAAGCCCCTTCTGATTTAATATACTGACATTTGTCAAAAAAGGAACCAGTAAAAGATCGAAGAAACGACCGGGATACAACAGTCACTTTAGTTTCCTGAAAGCATAATACCGATTTCTTAAGGCCAGAGACTACAAACTTCACTAATCCTCTTTTAGTCGGGTCATTAAGTCCTCTGACATTCCAACTAAAAATTTGAAACATGGGAAGAGAAAACAAACAACAATCGTAAAGTGTTGCCAAACAGCTCCATCCAGAGAAAGAACTAAGCAGTTGCCTGCAGAAAGTCCAAGAAGCTGCGGGCGTCCGCATCATCCAGTTTGATGCCGTACTTAGCACTCTTGTTCTAAATCTTAAGACAAGCCGAGGGATCGGTTCCGTTACTTGACCCTCCCATATTCCTCCCTCGTGCACCCCTGCCTTGCTTCTTCGTGCTGCTTGCAGCAACACCTTCCCGAAGGATTGCTTTCCGAGTCATAGCCTTGTCCAACATGAAGTCATCTGTACGCCTCAAAAGTCGAGAACTTTTACGAGCCTGGCACTTAGTGTTCTGCGGCACCCCACCATCCAAGCAGTCCAGGCTCAAATCGTCGAAATCTACCCCCTGTAGAACTTGTCCCGTTACTGCCACCACTGCTTCGCTGATAGGAGAACAGGCCGAGTCGGAGCTCCCAGAATCGCCTGAATAAGGGACACTGGTATCCTTTGCTGCCACCAGCGCACCCTGCCGGTCACTGAGCGCGGGTTTGACCCACCCCACTTTCATTGTCGAGTAGGGGGAGAGAGCATACGAAGCACCTCTTCGGTACGTCTTTGGCAGTGAACGAGGCTTGGCAAAAGGATGCTCCTAAAATCGAAGCGCGGTACAAAGGGAGGTCCCCGAAACAGCGCCCCTCAAAAGTCAACTCCTCTAGGTATTTCCTTTTTCAGCTCCTCTATTCTAACATATGCCTACTTAAACCCAAGCGTAGGATCTGCGAGGGGGAAAATTCAAGACATAACCCTGGTCAGTAATGCAATTTAGGAGATATCAAACGCAAATAAACGTCATACTTATAATCATAAATAAAGATAATGCACATAATATAAAGAGTTGTAAAAACTAGCAGATAAAAAAAAAAGAATAAAACAAACTTTAATATCGATCATTTGCTCTTTCTATTTATCTGCTTCATCAAATTAACTCTTTTTCTCCTAATCGAAAAGATAAGTTGAAAAGATAAGTTGAACCATAAAAATTCCAAGGAACAAGAAAAAAGAGGAGCAGCAACAGAAGAAGTCGCAGATTTCATACGACAGCATGCGTATGTCACAACCTCACTCAAAATGGACCTAAGTGGCTCATTCTCTATAATGTTGGGCCTTTTCATTCCGTTCCTTCAAGAACCAGTTAGGCACATACTAATGAGAATCCCCTGGACCGCAGATTTTAAGATTGATCAAACCAACTCCAGGCTGAGTAAGAGAATGGATGGAAATAGTGGGCAAGAGAGCACAAAAGATAGATAGAGGGCTGCAAAAGGATTTCTTATCGGTTGCGTTGAATGCGAGGGACAAGAATAAGGCAGCACGGGAGCTGCTCACGACGGACTCTACGTGAGCGCGCTTACATACGAGCACCTTCTTGCTGGGTTGTCGACCATCTCATTTAATATAGCCTCACTTCTTTACTTGGTTGCGAATTAAAACACCCGGAGGTACATGGAGGCAAAGCTGATTGAGGAGATCGATTGTTTCAGTCCTCGTGATCTAGTCCCGACCGCCGATGATCTGCAGCACAAGTTTCCCTACCTTGATCAGGCATGAACTTTAATTTATGTTTCCAGTTTTTCTTTTTTCTTCTGTTAACATCAAGCAAGCTAGCTGCACCGACAAATTTTCTAAAGAAAGTAAGTAGGTAGATCAAATAGACACATAGATTGATCAGATATTACTTTTTCAAAGCCCGACGACTTTACAGCAAAATTCAAGCACAAAATCAATAAGAATCAACGGAACGACGCGAACGCCCCGAAGCATAAAAAACTAATATGTTGCTACTGTATACGCCGCAACGCGGTTTTCTTTCTTTTCTTTTTTTTTCTTGAAAGATTAGATCAGTTTCAAATTATCTTTGCAGGTGATAATTAAAAGAGGTGATGAGGTTTTTCCTTGTGTCGCCGTTGATTGCAAGGCAAACATCAGAGCAAATTGAACTTGGAGGCTATGTCCTTCCAAAGGTACATATAAATTTCAGAGCACGTTTACACTAAAGCATCTTGTTGGGTTATATGTAATAAGGATCTAAATAGGGGAAAAAACACCTAGAGGGGGGTGAATAGGTGTAAACGCATAAACACTCAAAAAATCGTTGCGATAAAAACCCAATGCGGAAATAAAAATAATACGCAAGATTTTTACGTGGAAAACTCCATCACCGGAGTAAAAAACCACGGGACCGATAACACGGCAGAAATCCACTAGAATTAAAACACGTACAAGGTGATTTACCGTACACACTTACGACTCAACCTTTTCCATACGCTCCTAGAGGATCTTCTCCGCTCGCTCCGCGACGCTTCTCGAATCCACGATCTGCGCCCAACGCCGAATCCACGGCGTCCAACGTCGAATCCACGACGTCCGACCGAATCCACGGTCTTCACCCAATAGCACCCTTCGAATCCACGAACGTGCCTCGCTCCGAATCCACGAGAGCGGTTGAACCTTGAATCCACAAGGACACGCGAATCCACGCGCCGATTTTTGGGGTAAATCGTTGTTTTGGGTGGTGATGATCCGCCGAATACTTAGATCAAAGATAGATCGGAAATACCATCTAAGTATTCATTAGTTTGATTCAACTCAAGATGTGAGTATGAAAACCTAGAATCAAACTAATCAATATAGATGAAGAAACATAGAGTATTCTCTAATGATTTCCTTTCTTCTCTATATGTGGATCTAGAGCCGTATAAGATGATATATGAAAATGACGGCTATTTCGATTCACAGTGGATTGACCCTAGAAAAAGAATCATAGGGTCTATTTATAGGTTAGAAACCCTAGGAAGGAGATAAGAATCAAAAACCTAACATTTCTGGAGATTTTACGGACGGCGATCCTGATCGGATTAACTGTGATCCGGATCGTCGCAACGAGTCAGGCAATTTCAGAAAAACGAAGGTTCGGGATCCGGATCGAAGTGCTTGATCCGGATCGTTCATACAGTTCACCAAACATCAACGTTCGGGATCCGGATTGCGAAGCCTGATCCGGATCGTTCAAGGACGATGGTAAACTCAGTGTTCAGGATCCGGATCAAGAGAGGCTACGATCCGGATTGAACTGGTGTATGAACGAACCACCTTCGGGATCCGGATCGAACAACCTGATCCGGATCCTGAACATGTCCCAAGTCCAGTTTTTGATTTTTATGCAATGAAAGATTCTTCCAAGTGTTTCTACACTACAAGAAGTATTCAGATCACACAAAATCTTAGGTTAAACATACCTGATCCTTTTGAATTCTTCTTTCTTGAGATTGAGTTAAACGATCCAACTTTCTTCACCTTCAATCTTCAAGACTTGAGACTTTCACGAAACTACGCCAACTCAAATTCCGTAACAATCTCCCCCTTTGGCGGTTTCGTGACAAAACACAGATCCACTAAAGAAAATTCAAAAAGATATTTTTGTTGCTATCACCATACAACAAAAATTTACAATGGAGATCCAAAAATTTAAAAACATGAGATAAACTCCTAAAACAGACTCTAGACTTAGACATCTGTACTCTCTGCACAAAGAAATCATTCTTGACAAAAAGAGATCGTTAGATACCTCAAGAATATTTAGCATACAAAACCTAGTACAGAGATAGAGTTTATCTGATCATCATGACATTTGAGAATTCAGATATGTAAGAGAATCATAGTCAAAAACCAACATATCTTCTATGCAATTAAAAACCAAATGTCACACAATGTTAGTCCAACATCAACTTGTTAGTTATATTACATGCCCAAATAGATAGTCGAATAGTTAGTCGAGACATGCAAACAATCACAAGATGAAAACCAAAGTTGAAGTTGAAGGGATACTTACCTTGATGTATACAAAATCTTCATCAGCAAGATTTTCACAATCATTGTTCAAGTTCCCTTGATGTTCATTCACATCATCATTGTACCTTGATGCAGTCATCATTGATGTATACAAGATCACAATTTTCACAATATCATTGTTCAAGTTCTTTAAATCTCTCCCCCTTTTTGTCACAAACAAAGCCAAAGTTACCAAAAAAAATCGAAGGAGAGTTAAAAAAATATCAACTAAAATGTTCCGAAAATTTAAGAACTAGAACTAAAAGTGAGTCCTAAAAACTGAAAAACCTGCACAAAAGGATTAAAAATCTGCAAAAGAATAAAAAGAAGAAATCAGTCATCAGATTCTGAGTCTTCAGAGCTTGTGCAGCCCATCTTTGAGAACATCTTTTTCACCCGCTTGTTCATAGAATTGATCTTCTTAGTTATGGTAATGTGAGCTGCCGTGATGAGCTCGAGCTCATTGGAGATTCTCGTCTGTGCCTTCGAGATCTGTTCCTGCTCAACCGATAATCGTTGTTGTTCTTTGTAGATGGATGAGACTGATGCTTCATCCGCTGGTGTGGGTGCTGGTTGTGATGGTGACGCGGAAGTGCCGCTACCAGGTTTTGTTCCGCACGTTGGGACTGGAGTGACATGGGGTAATTTGTGAAGTGACTTCACGACGGTGGACTCATCGATCATGCCCAAACACTGATGATAAGTCGGTGAGGTAATGTCAACCTGAAATTTCTTCAAAATCCTCATTATAATCAGTGGAAATGGAATTCTCTCTGTGGGATGAGGGTGCTCAACATATCTTGTCATTCTATTCCAAATGATGTATGGAATGTTGATATTCAATCCCATTGCCTCAGACGGATGTCCTAAGAGATACAAAAATAGCATTCGATCCCATCTCAAGACTTTCGTCTGCAAATTTGGAAGGATATTGTAACAAATGATGAAGTTTAGAAATCGGTACTCAAGACGAAGTTCCTTGGATCTGATCGATTTCTCCGTTGATTGCGTTCATTCGAAACAAATTCCCTTTATAACCCTTTGCCACACAGTGTTCGTCAAAACCTTTCCCTTCAAGTAATTAACTCCTGTCTTGCTGGCAGGCATTCCCAAAACCTCGCCAATCAATTGTGGAGTAATTTTGAATCTTGTACCTTGGATGTTCGTGTAAAATTCCATTGGACCGTTTTCAATTTCACGAAGGTGCCGTGCATTTGTATAGAAGGCCCTTACAAGATGCAGACAGTATCCAAGCACTTCTGGAAATCGACAAACTTGAATAAGGTTTGCTTGTTCAATTAGAGCGCCAAACTCAGGGGAGTGATCTCGTAGAGCCTCTATATTGACATGCCTCTCACCAATGCATTCACGATTCTCAAATGCCTTTAGGCGATCCGAATTAACGAACACTTGTTCCTCCCGAGGTGGAGAATCCGGAATAGTCGGTTCGTTAGCCATGAAACCTCGTGCTCGTCCAAACCGTCGAGCGAGTCGTTTCCTTTTTACTGAGATGGTTGGTGCAGTCATAGGTGCTTTACCTTTGTCCATGGGTGCTTTTCCTTTTGATGCATCGGACGCCTTTTGTTCAGGCAATGAGTCATCATCATCTGTCAATGCAGTCCAATCTACCTCGTGACAATCTACTTCTGTGTCGCTGATCACAAGGAACTCACCCTTTTGTTGTGTTTTCTTAGCTCTTTTTAACTTATTTGTGGCCCGAGTGTGCACCATAGTGACCAATAAAAGGATGATCCATGAGAATCCCATTGATCCAAGTGCTTTAAGAAGATTAAAATCCTGTGAGCAACAACTCAAGAACACATGAAAAAAAATTGTTAATTTTCAAAGATTGAAAAATTGTACCCAAACAATCATAATCATGTAGAGAGACTAAGAATCAAATTAGTTTTGCAAAAGGACTTTTAAAAATAGATCAATTGCATGATTTTCGAAAATCCTTATTATATGCCCTAAAATCGAAATTTTAGAAATCGAAGCCTAAAAATCTGTTAATCAGGAGAATACCTAGCATATAATCAAAACTAATCTACCCAGAGTTCTTATTTCAAAAGAAATTTGATCAAAAACCATCCACAAACAAAGTTGATCCAAGAAATTCATCACGTTTGAGGAGGAAAAGATAAAAACGGTGAAAAACCGAGATTTTGATCAATAAAACTTACTTGGAGTTGAAGAACTTGAGTTTGAAAACTTCCAGGAAGGATGAAATCTAGAGAGAGAGGCTCTGGAAACTTTGGAACAAAAGATTGGAGTAAAAGAAATCAAAAACCCCTTTCGTTCTTTATAAAACCTAGCCGCGATCCGGATCAGTTCATAACTGCGATCCGGATCGGCTACCCGCAGTGAGAGACTGCGTTCGGGATCCGGATCGGTAGATACAATCCGGATCGTCAGCCCGCAGAAGAATTCCTGCGTTCGGGATCCGGATCATCTAGCCCGATCCGGATCGGCCCCAACTTTTTCTTTAGAAAATTTCAGAGAAATTCAAGAAAAACCAGAAAAAGATTGTAAGCGCAAATGTGTATCAACTTTAAACAAAAATCATCGTTTCATACAACAAGAATTAGATTATGCCAAATCTATCAATAATATCCAAAAATGAAACGAAAATTTACAAAAATTAAATCCCTTAAAGTTGAACACCTTCAATTACATCTAACTTGATCTTATGAGTAATGCCTTTATCAAATCATCAATTCAGTAAAGAAAATGAAATACAAAGATCAATAGATGTTTGAAATCCCAAATATAATAGATAATGTATCTAGACAATCTGTTGAAGAGAGTGGCTCTTTGAGCATCTTTCTTTAAAAACCCACCTTATACCAACCTTGAAATTTGACCGAGTCAAGTATTTCAACATGCATTTTACTTAATCAAAAATTTGAACAACCATGCTTGGTATACATGTGGTAGCTGCACACAATACTCGGACGACCGAGTTGGTAGCTCTTTCCTCCATGTGGTGGTAGTTTTCACACTCCTCATTGGGATGTAACTCTTTCCACATCTTTTGAGCATTTTACCTTTTCTATGACTCCCCCTCAATTGGCTATCAATTATTTAAGATATAAAGTATTCAACCAAATATTGATCTCGATTTCATACTCGACTAAGCAGTCAAATAAGATAATGACTATACCAAGAGATCATAGAGAGAGAGAAATTGACTTTGATCACTTTAGAAGATGATTTAATTAACATAAATGATCATTACAACAGTGAAATATTATGATGGCAAAAGCATAATAAATTTCTAAATGTGCGAAAAGATGCAATTAAAGTCAATTATGATCTATGCTCAATTAATGTCCTATGTACAAACATAGATAATGAACAAAACAGAAACAAATACAAAACCTATCCTAAGCAAAGATTTCAAAAAGAAGATTATTTCAAGGAAAGCGTCCCAATTGCTTTTCGTAAATGAATAAAACGTTTTTGATCCAAAGGTTTTGTTAGAATGTCAGCTAATTGATCCTCAGTTGAAATATATGAAAGTTGAAGTGTATTTGATTCAACTAACTCTCTAAGAAAATGATATCTAAGTTCAATATGTTTTGTTCTAGAGTGCAACACAGGGTTTTTAGAAATGTTAATTGCACTAGTGTTGTCACAAAGTATTGTTACCGAAGATGCTGAAATGCGGAAGTCGCTCAATACGCTTTTCATCCAAATGAGTTGAGTTGAGCAACTTCCAGCTGAAATGTATTCCGCTTCGGCAGTCGAGAGTGCTATGCAGTTCTGCTTTTTACTGTGCCATGCAACAAGGCAATGGCCAAGATAGAAGCATGCACCACTCGTGCTTTTCCGATCATCCACTGATCCTGCCCAATCGGCATCTGAGTATCCAACAATATCCAAACTTGTTCCCATAGGATACCAAATTCCGAAATTAATTGATCCTTTGATATACCGGATGATCCTTTTCACCGCTTTCAGGTGAACCTCCTTTGGTGCTGATTGATATCTCGCGCAAATCCCAACACCAAAAGATATATCTGGGCGACTAGCCGTGAGGTAAAGTAGACTTCCAATCATACTTCGATACAGTTTCTCGTCTACATTCTCACTATGTGATTCACTTCCAAGTCCCTTGTGGCTAGTTCCCATTGGAGTCGGAAAATCTTTACAATTTTCTAGATCAAACTTTTTGACCAACTCCATTGCATACTTGGATTGACTCAAGTGAATACCTTCATCATTTTGTTTAATTTGCAATCCAAGAAAATAAGTCAATTCGCCCATCATGGACATCTCAAATTCGCTTTCCATGGTCTCCGCGAATTTAGAAGCATCGTTATCTCTTGTTGCGCCAAATACAATGTCATCGACATAGATTTGTGCTACAATGAAATTGCTTTGATAATGCTTCACAAAGAGAGTCCTATCAGCTCCCCCTCGAGTATAGCCCTTCTCCAAAAGGTGCTTTGTTAACCTTTCGTACCATGCTCGCGGTGCTTGTTTCAGACCGTAAAGAGCCTTTTTCAAACGAAAAACATGGTTAGGTTGTTTATGATCTACAAAACCTTTCGGTTGAGCCACATAAACTTCCTCATTTAAAAACCCATTTAGAAATGCGCTCTTAACGTCCATTTGAAATAATTTGATTTTAAAATGACAAGCAATAGCAAATAGTATACGAATGGACTCGAGTCTAGCTACAGGGGCGAATGTTTCATCAAAGTCTATACCTTCTACTTGAGAATAGCCTTGGGCAACTAATCGTGCCTTGTTCCTGATGATAGTACCATCCTCATTTTTCTTGTTCTTGAAGATCCATTTGGTACCTATCACATTGTGTTGCTTTGGAGGCTTCGTTAATTCCCAGACTTTGTTTCGCTCAAATTGATGGAGCTCTTCCTGCATTGCTTTAATCCAGTAGTCATCCTGAAGAGCTTCATCTATGTTCTTTGGTTCGATTAAAGATACGTAGCAAGCGAATCCACAAACCAACTGCCTCCGAGTTCTGACTCCTTCTTGTGGATCTCCAATAATATTCGATTCCGGATGATCCTTGGAGATTCGTAACGTTTGTTGAAATGGAGTACTCGGAGATATATGAGATGATTCCTGCACATCAGATAAAACTAGAAGAACCATTAGATGCATCATTAATATTGGAAGTATTATTATGAGAAGATGCACTAGCAGGAGAATCATCATCTAGAGAGATATCGAGGGTAGAACTTCCAGTTTCAAAGTGAAAAGCTTCATCTACTTTAACATTTATAGATTCTACGATCGTCTTAGATTCAATGTTAAATACTCGATATGCTCTGCTATTCGTAGAATAACCCAAAAAGATCCCTTCATCACTTCGAGAGTCGAACTTTCCAAGATTTTCACGGTCACGTAAAATGTAACATCGACTCCCGAAGACACGAAAATATTTGATATTGGGTTTTCTACTAAACCACAGCTCATATGGTGTATTTAAGGTTCCTGGGCGCAAGTAAACTCTATTAATGACATAGACAACGGTGTTCACAGCTTCAGCCCAAAAATATAGCGGTAAATTCCGGCTATGAAGCATCACACGCGTCATCTCTTGAACAACCCTGTTCTTGCGCTCAACAACACCATTCTGCTGAGGTGTATAGGGTGCCGAGAATTCATGTTTAATTCCATTTGAAGTGCAAAAATCAATAAATTTTGAATTTATGAATTCTCCACCTCTATCACTTCTAACACGAATGATCTTTTCATTCTTTTCAATCATAATACGATGGCAAATCTCATGAAAAGAGTCAAACGTATCAGCTTTCTCTTTTAAAAATGCTACCCAAGAAAACCGAGAGAAATCATCAACCAATAAAAAAATGTACCATTTACCTCCCAAAGATGGTTGACGGGTCGGCCCCATTAAGTCCATGTGCAAAAGTTCCAAGGGCCGTTTTGTACCAACGTGGTTCAAGTTCTTGTGTGCAGTCCTAGACTGTTTTCCCTTTTGGCAACCACCACACACAATGTTTTGTTTAAATAAAAGCTTTGGAACCCCCTTGACCACGTCCTTGCTTGAAATTCTAGTAAGTTCCTTAAAATTTAAGTGACCTAGCCTTTCATGCCAAAGAGTTTCATTATTCAAAGCGGCTAAGTTACAATTTTCAGAAAATTTATTAGGAACAACATAACAATTGTTTTCAGATCTAACCCCTTTTAAAAAGAAGACATGGTCCTTATCAGTTACAACGCATTCAACAGATGAAAAGTTAACTGAAAAACCATTGTCGCAAAGTTGACTTATGCTTATGAGGTTAGTCTTAAGGCCATCAACAAATAAGACGTTTTTCAAAATTGGGCCATCTGGAATAGCTACCGTCCCTTTTCCAACAATTTTGGAAGATCGACCGTCTCCGAAAACAACGTGTCCTCCGGAGATTTTCTCAAGATTTTGAAAACTATTTTTGTCACCGGTCATGTGACGGGAACACCCGCTATCCAGATACCAAGACGAACTATCATATGCATGCAAGGAAACATTGGAAACAAGACAAGGGAAAATTTCACCTTTGCGCACCCAAACCCTTTTGGAGTGCGTCGGTAATGGTCGTGAAGTTATATGCCTAGGTGAAGGCGTCTTGTTATAGCGATTGTTGTTCCTTGATGAGATCGTCTTGCGCGATGAACTACCAAGTCTCTTTTCATTTGAAAAGATTTGCTTTGATTTTCGGGGATGAGCCTTTTTGGTAGTTGTTGCAAGAGGTCCTTGAGATGAGCGTTCGACTCCCGTCTTGCAATATCTTCTTATGTGCCCTGAAACACCACAACGAAAACATACCTTAGATCTTGACGATCCCAAAGAGGATGAAGTAGGTTTGTTGTCGTTGTTTGTCTTGAATTCCGGTGTCGGAGGAGGAGATACCGACTGAGGCATAAAAACTGTCTCACTCGAACTTGGACTGTTTCCAGTTTGAGTGTATCCGAGGCCGAACCTATTTGATTGACCAAGACCAAGAAGTCTATCCAACTTACTCATTCCTGAAGAGAATCGCTGTAAGTCATTCTTGAGTTGGAAAATGGTCTTTGTCATTTCCAGGTTATCCTGTCGAGCCTCGTTGTAGAGCTTTGAGAAGTGATTCGCGTTATCCACCAGATTTGTATGTTCCTTCTCAAGTTGCTCATTGGACTCTTGAAGGGAAGCATTTGCCTTTATCAGGTTTTCCCTTTCCACTTCAAGAGCGTTTGAGAGAGAAGTCGCTCTTTTTGCTTCTTCTTCGAGATCATGCACTCTCCCTCTCAAACTCTTGTTTTGCTTAGCCACTTTCTTTGAGTCCCTCAAAAGTCTGTGGTAGGCTAGAGCAAAATCTTCACCTTCCGAATCATCCGATTCGTTGTCCGTAGCATTCTTTTCAACAGTGGAGTTGGACAACGACTCGGATGTACTTGCCATAAAGCACATGAAGGGTGAAGATACGGACGCGTGGAATGCGGCGGAGCTCTTTTCTTCATCACTCGAAGACGACTCATTTGACGTTGAGTTGTCATCCCAAGTGACGACTTGCATCACCTTCTTCTTTGCCCGATACTTGTTAGGACACTCCGTTGCAATGTGGCCGTAGCCTCGACATTTGAAGCATTGAAGTTGTCCTTCTGAACTTTTCTTATCCTTTGAGAAGTTCTCTTGCTTTCTTGACTTGTGACTTGAAGTACCCTTGCCTTTGTTCGACTTTCCGAAGGATGGAGATTTGCTTGAATTACCCCTTCGAAAGTTGCGGCGAAACTTCCTTGTCAAGAGAGCGAGCTGCTTCTCAAATTCCTCCATAGAAAGGTTCTCGTCATCGTCTGAGGAGGATGTATCCGCGTCTTCTTCCTTAGTTGTTTTCAACGCATAACCTGAAGACTTAGAAGTGGATGCCTTTCCAGAAGAATTGTTAGTAGTAAACGTCATTTCATAAGTTTGTAATAAACCAACTAATTCTTCTACACGTATTTCGTCCGGGTGTTTAATAGTTTCAATGGCAGTAACCTTTGGGCGAAATCGTTCAGGAAGAGTTCTTAAGATCTTTCTTACAATCTTAAATTCTGGAATCTTCTCTCCCAGATTAGCACATGAGTTTACGATGTCTTGCAATCGTGTATAATAGTCCGTGAAAGATTCATTTTCTGCCATTAAGATAGAGTCAAACTTGCTCGTAAGCATTTGCAGTTTCTGAATCTTCACGAGGTTAGTTCCCTCATGTGTAACCTGAAGAACATCCCAGATTTCTTTCGCAGTCTCACATGCCGAGACGCGAGAGAATTCAGTTTGAGATAAGGCATTAAAGATAGCATTAATTCCCTTGCCATTGTAAGAAGATGAATCTAACTCTTCCTTGGTCCATTTCGACCTAGGTTTTAAGGTGTGAACATCACCAATAAATTCTGTTGGATTAGTCCATCCTAATTCAATCGATTGCCACACCCGTTCGTCGATGGAAATTAAAAAGGCTTTCATCCGTACTTTCCAGTACGCATAATTTGTTCCATCGAAGAACGGGGGTCGGTTGATGTTTCCACCTTCAACCATTGTTTACAACCCTATTCCCGCTCCGATACCACTTGTTGGGTTATATGTAATAAGGATCTAAATAGGGGAAAAAACACCTAGAGGGGGGTGAATAGGTGTAAATGCATAAACACTCAAAAAATCGTTGCGATAAAAACCCAATGCGGAAATAAAAATAATACGCAAGATTTTTACGTGGAAAACTCCATCACCGGAGTAAAAAACCACGGGACCGATAACACGGCAGAAATCCACTAGAATTAAAACACGTACAAGGTGATTTACCGTACACACTTACGACTCAACCTTTTTCATACGCTCCTAGAGGATCTTCTCCGCTCGCTCCGCGACGCTTCTCGAATCCACGATCTGCGCCCAACGCCGAATCCACGGCGTCCAACGTCGAATCCACGACGTCCGACCGAATCCACGGTCTTCACCCAATAGCACCCTTCGAATCCACGAACGTGCCTCGCTCCGAATCCACGAGAGCGGTTGAACCTTGAATCCACAAGGACACGCGAATCCACGCGCCGATTTTTGGGGTAAATCGTTGTTTTGGGTGGTGATGATCCGCCGAATACTTAGATCAAAGATAGATCGGAAATACCATCTAAGTATTCATTAGTTTGATTCAACTCAAGATGTGAGTATGAAAACCTAGAATCAAACTAATCAATATAGATGAAGAAACATAGAGTATTCTCTAATGATTTCCTTTCTTCTCTATATGTGGATCTAGAGCCGTATAAGATGATATATGAAAATGACGGCTATTTCGATTCACAGTGGATTGACCCTAGAAAAAGAATCATAGGGTCTATTTATAGGTTAGAAACCCTAGGAAGGAGATAAGAATCAAAAACCTAACATTTCTGGAGATTTTACGGACGGCGATCCGGATCGGATTAACTGTGATCCGGATCGTCGCAACGAGTCAGGCAATTCCAGAAAAACGAAGGTTCGGGATCCGGATCGAAGTGCTTGATCCGGATCGTTCATACAGTTCACCAAACATCAACGTTCGGGATCCGGATTGCGAAGCCTGATCCGGATCGTTCAAGGACGATGGTAAACTCAGTGTTCGGGATCCGGATCAAGAGAGGCTACGATCCGGATTGAACTGGTGTATGAACGAACCACCTTCGGGATCCGGATCGAACAACCTGATCCGGATCCTGAACATGTCCCAAGTCCAGTTTTTGATTTTTATGCAATGAAAGATTCTTCCAAGTGTTTCTACACTACAAGAAGTATTCGGATCACACAAAATCTTAGGTTAAACATACCTGATCCTTTTGAATTCTTCTTTCTTGAGATTGAGTTAAACGATCCAACTTTCTTCACCTTCAATCTTCAAGACTTGAGACTTTCACGAAACTACGCCAACTCAAATTCCGTAACACATCTATCCATCTACCTATCTATCTATCTATTTATTTATTTATTTATACATTATTTTTGCGCACCATGTAGGGCACGTGGGTGTGGCTAGCTCCAGGGGTCGTGGCTAGAGATCCCAAACACTTTCCTGAACCCAATGGGAGTGTTTGGTTCGGGTACAAAGGGGGTTATCCCCCCCTTTGTACCCAAACACTTTGGAACAGGGGGGAATTCGAATCCCCCCTTTTCCCTTTTGTCCCCGGTACAACCACGGACAACCACCCTTACCCCTGAATTAAACCTACTTTCTCTCTCCTCTATTATTACCCTCATCACCATTCTTCGCCACTCTTCGCCTCATCTCTCCTCTAATCTCCTCCTTCGTCCTCGCCTCATCTCTCCTCTAACCTCCTCCTTCGTCGTCGCCGGTGCTTGATCTCTGCCGCCATGAGCCGCGCGCCCTCTCGGTGCGAGATCTGTGACCCTCGGTGCCCGATCTGTGCCGCTGCGAGCAAAACGGCCTCTCCTTCGTCCTCGCCGGTGCTTGATCTCTGCCGGCGTGAGCCGCGCGGCCTCTCGGTGCGAGATCTGTGACCCTCGGTGCTCGATCTGTGCCGCAGCGAGCAAAGCGGCCTCTCCTTCGTCCTCGCAGGTGCTTGATCTCTGCCGCCGTGAGCCGCGCGCCCTGTCGGTGCGAGATCTGTGCCCCTCGGTGCCCGATCTGTGCCGGTGCTTGCAAAGCGGCCTCTCCTTCGTCCTCGCCGGTGCTTGATCTCTGCCGCCTTGAGCCGCGCGCCCTCTCGGTGCGTGATTTGTGCCCCTCTGTGCGTGATCTCTGCCCCTCTGTGCGTGATCTGTGCCCCATCTGTGCGTGATCTGCGCCCCTCTGTGCGTGATCTGTGCCCCTGTGTGCGTGATCTGCGGCCCACTGTGCGTGATCTGTGCCCGAGCTGTTGTGTTGTACCTTTCATCTTGCCCGTCGCGACCCGATTGTCCGATCTGTGCCGAGGATCTGTGCAGCTTTCACCGCTCATCTCTGCCGCCGTGAGCCGCGCGCCCTCTCGGTGCGTGATTTGTGCCCCTCTGTACGTGATCTGTGCCCCTCTGTGCGTGATCTGCGCCCCTCTGTGCGTGATCTGCGGCCCCCTATGCGTGATCTGTGCCCGAGCTGTTGTGTTGTACCTTTCATTTTGCCCGCCGCGACCCGATTGTCCGATCTGTGCCGAGGATCTGTGCAGCTTGCACCGCTCCTTGCTCTGTAGCCTCGACCCCGCTGCTGCATCTGTGCCTGTACTGTGCCCGGTTTTTCAACTCTACCGTCCCTCGTGGCCGCCGCGTAATTCTTCTCCTTGGTTGCCTCGATCTGTGCAAAGATCATCGTCGCCGCGGCGGCCTCGGTGCCTGTACTGTGCCCGGTTGTCCTGTGTTGCCGTCATCTGTGCACATATTCCCGGTCCGTGCCCTTGGCCGCCTCTGTGCCTGAGCTTTGCCCGCCTAGTGTGCTGTATCTACCCTCTCTCTGTGCCAGATCTGTGCCCGATCTCTTCTCTGTCCCGCCTCGAAGGTGCTATCCTAATCCTTTGTCTGTGCTTGTCCATTGTTGGCTCTAATTTCGTTTACATGAGGCTGCTTCTATATCTAATATGTGCCTAAATGTGGGGTGATGCTGGTATCGCATGATGAATCAGTATGTTATGTTATAACGTAGCTTTTTATTGTCGGCTCCGGAATCTGGAGGATACATCGGTATTGTCGGATGATTCTTATAAAAATCGGCGATGATGACGGTTGCCATAGGCAATAGATGGATGGCATGGATGTAAATCCACTGCAACCCCTTGCTTGTTGGAAACCATTTGAGCCCGTGTACATAACAAAATTAATTTCGGCGATGATGACGGTTGCCATAGGCAATAGATGGATGGCATGGATGTAAATCCACTGCAACCCCTTGCTTGTTGGAAACCATTTGAGCCCGTGTACATACCAAAATTATTTTCGGCGATGATGACGGTTGCCATAGGCAATAGATGGATGGCATGGATGTATAATCCACTGCACCCCCTCGCTTGTTGGCAACCACTTAAGCCCGTGTACAAAAAAAAATAAAAACATTTTGCAATTATGTACAAAACAACAAAATTTGATGGTTGAATCGCACATCCTATTGGACGTCAATATCGATAACTGTTGATGGCAATAAAGTGTTGCAATTATAACTATGTAGTCTTCATTTTCCTATCTGACATACCCCTTAGCATACATGTCTTTATTTATTATATGTTGTGCAATTTGTTTTGTATCTTAAATATGCCAATATCACAAACTTTGTATGCCAATTATGATTTGCATTTGAAAAATCATTTTTCTTTTGGAATCTCGATATGTTTGACAGACCCCTTACCTTACATGTGTTTAACTTATTTAAATATGTCATTTGTAATATTATTTGCTTCGAACATGATAAATATATAAATGAGTACGTATATTAACTACAGATGCGTCCTTCTAAGAGACTTGTAATTCCCGGTCAAAGCAATCAGGGGGACATGAATAACCCAGAAGGAGCCAGTGGATCTCGCTCGCAAGCGTGGTCGCGTACATCCAACTGGACCGCGTCGTTGGATGCATGTCTGTTAGCGTTGTTGTCGGAGGAACATGCCTTAGGCAATAATGTTCATGGAACATTCACGACCCTTGCATGGGTTAGAATTGTTGGAGAGATAAATAGACGAAATAATTTAACACTAACAAAGGATAAGGTGAAAAATAGATTGAAAGTCTTGAAGCGCACTTTCTCGTTGTACCATTCGTTGGTCAACAAAAGCGGATGGGAATGGGATTTTAACCTCAATATACCCACGCCTGGCGATAGTGCTGACTGGGATGCGGTGATCGCGGTAATGTGATTCCATTTCGGTTCACATAATTTTTAATCGAATATTATTCTTATTGTTAGACTAATATAATTAACCGACCTTCAGGAAAACCCGGCTTATGCCAGATGTAGAGATAAAGCATTTCCTCCCTATAAGGATATTGAGTTCCTTACGGAGAAGACCACCGCAAGCGGCAGATATAGCTTTGCTTCAGTCATGCCGCCCACCACCACTGTACTTAGCTCGTCCTCATCATCCCCTGGTGAGGATGATAACATAATTGCTCCTAGATTGGAAGGTTTATATCTCTTACCGCCTCCATTTGAAGCAGGGTCATCTGGGCCACCAATGAATGAATTCATGGAAGGTGGAGAACCCGAATGCACACCTAGCCCTCATCCCCCCAACAAGAATACCAGTGGGTCGGGACACAGCTCTGCAGGCAAGAGGCCTCGTTCCCCACTCCCCGAGCGTAGCCAACGAACTAACCGGCCGTCGAGTGGTGGACGGCGGAAGAAAACCGAGACCGTCTCTGAGGCTCTGACAGAGATGTTGCAGTTAGGAAAAGATAAATTTGATTTTGTAAAGCAAATGTATCATAGGGATTCTGAAGGTCGCCGCCCTATTCCTCCAATCGAGGATTTTATGCAGCGCGTATACCAGATGCAATGCCTCAACAATCGTAAGATTTTGGCGGCCGGCGAAGCTTTGAAAGATCCCCAGAATCGTCAACTCTTTATGACAATGAATGACGATCTTGCTAAAGACTGGGTGGAAATGCAATTAGAGAAAGATAATTTGATCTATCGACCTTTTTTCCCCGGCAATTAGTGGACAATTTTTCTATGTTTTAATTAAGTAGTGTAAATACAACCAATGTAACATAATTTATCTTAACTTTTAGTAGTAGAAAACTGTTCGAACATATATTTTGAAAAGTTGCACTGTTAGTACGAGGTTTGTAATATTTAGTAGGACAGTTTGGTTGCAATTAAGTATATATAACTTGAATGTTGGTATTTCATATCGATAGATATTACATCATGTTTACTTATCATGATTTCTCGCTAATTGGGTGCAATTTCGATGCAGATATTATGGATCCTACATTTTATAAAAGTGTAGGTAATTCCAGGTTGCTTGAATTGATGATGATTATTTTAGACGATGATGATGACTTTATGGTGTTTCTTATACTAATGCTCATTGCGGAAGGATATTTTTAATAATTTTCATGTAGTAATTTGTTGTGTAATTTGTTGTTGTATCGAGACATATGAATATTCGTGCTACATGATATACATTTATTAGAACTTTGTTTGCCTACAATCAACCTTCGCTAAATGCCATAAATGTTGTTGCAGTTATAATGGATGGTTCAATGTATCGTAGTTTATTTTCGTCAACTTTTCATGCCGATTTGTTCGCAATATTAGAAGACGATGATGACTATTGGGTGCAAGTCATAATAATTCTTATTGACGGAGGTTGTATAAATGAAACAAGTCCAATAACCAGACAACCATGTCGTACCCGTCCATTTACTGGGCATCAGTTTATTTGTGATATACTTAATGGTCATCCAGAACGGGGGTACAATCATTTTAGAATGACGACAATGTGACACCCCCGGAATTTGGATTAGTCCTATATATAAATGATATAATAGGACTAAATCTCTAACCCGGCTATAGCATTTTGGATGGTAGCAAGATCCAAGAGGAACATGAGAGTTAAGCGTGCTAGAGCTAGAGTAGTTCTAGGATGGGTGACCCCCTGGGAAGTGGGGCGTCACAGTTGGTATCAGAGCCATTCACCAGCCGGAAATGTGAGATGAGTCTCGGCTGAGCCAGGGTTATATAGCGGGTAGAGTGTGGCTCCCCGGCTAAAGACCGTTGTAGGTGGAGTGCAGCTCCCTACAAAGTCGGCTAAGGCTAGCGAGACGAGTCTCACATCGCCTGGTGCTTGTGAGTGTGCTTGAGCCTGACGTGGACGTCAGGGCTTAAAGGGGGGAAGAATGTGACACCCCCGGAATTTGGATTAGTCCTATATATAAATGATATAATAGGACTAAATCTCTAACCCGGCTATAGCATTTTGGATGGTAGCAAGATCCAAGAGGAACATGAGAGTTAAGCGTGCTAGAGCTAGAGTAGTTCTAGGATGGGTGACCCCCTGGGAAGTGGGGCGTCACAGACAACTACATTCATGGCTCTACGCGATGAGCTTGTTGGAAAGGGCCTTTTAATTGGCACACGGAATATGACTGTTGAAGAACAATTGGCGACTTTCCTATATTGTATTGGACATGGTGTTGTAAATAGGGTCCTCGCTGAGACTTTTCAACATTCAGGGGAAACAATTAGTCGTCACTTTAACAATGTTCTAAGAGCAATAATTTATCTAAAAGATGAATACATAACTCTGCCGCCAAGTAATATTGGAGTCCATCCAAGAATTGGTGACAATATGAATTTCCATCCCTTCAAGGTAAGGGAGAATAACTTTAATTACCTCTAAATTGTCCAATTTTATTACTAAATTTCAAAATGTACTATGTCTTGACATTAACATTTGTAGAATGCAATTGGGGCGGTGGATGGTTCGCATATTCCAGTTATTGTAAAAACAGAGAAACAACCCCGATTTCGGTGTCGCAAAGGATTTACATCACAAAATATGATGGCGGCTGTTTCTTTTATCATATTTTCTTTTATGTATGCACCGGTTGGGAAGGATCTGCCGCTGATATGCGGGTACTCAGATGGGCATGTGAAAGTGGAGGTTTTACTGTTCCTGAAGATATCATTTTAGAAAAAATTATTCATATATATTTTCATTATTATTGGTTTAAATTATTTCTTACAAGTTGTATACACTTCTGTTATATATACAGGAAAATATTATCTCGTTGATTCCGGATACGCGAATACCGATAAATTTCTTGCGCCTTATAGAGGCGAGCGTTACCATCTGAGTCAATTTGATAGTAACAGTCGTGGTCGTACACATCGGTCTTCCAAAGACTTGTATAATCATCGGCACGCCCAATTAAGAAATGTGGTAGAGAAGGCCTTTGGAATTTTAAAAAAACGATTTAAAATTTTAAGTATTGCTACACCGTTTCCTTATAGAGTGCAGTGTCACATTGCTATGGCATGTTGTGTGCTTCATAATTTTATTCGACGGCAACAAGGAAATGACAGATATTTTAACGAAGCGCATAACTCAGAGCCTCCAGAGGATGATGTGGAAGTGCCGACTACGATTTATACTACATCAGAGTCACAGCGGGGAGACGACATTCGCACTCAAATTACGGCGGAGTTGTGGAATAACAGAAGTTAGAATTAATATTGTAATATAATATTAGTCAGCTTGTTTAATAATTTATTTTGTTTATCTGTAATGTTAATTGGATTGTTAATTGGATTGTTTATCTGTAATGTTTAATAGTTTATTTTGTTTATATGTGATATTTTGTTATCTACGTTAGTATAGTAATGTATTGTGCAAGTTAGTTGTAGAAAAAAAAGTTATGAAATACCTTTATTTACTGTTTAATTTTATAAATGTTGTATTGAATTTTATAAATAATATCTTTTTACAGATTGCTAATATTGCAATTATTGGAAAATATTACATATTTTTAGAATTTTAAATAATTTAGATAATGATGATGATTATGAAAATTTTTGTGGGAAAAAATAGCATACAATATAATTCAAATTTTATATATCATTTAATTTAATAATTTAGATATATTACAATGAATATTTAAATAACACTAATTAACACTAATTTTTAATTTTTAAAATATTTATATCTTACCCGGAAAAATTATTCGTCGCCGCCGGTTAAAAAAATCTCTCCCCCGTACCGCATCCTCGTTCCCAACGCAAAATAAAGAATTAATCAAAATTTTACAAGTAAAATTAATTAACACTAATTTAAATACTAATTAACACTAAATATTGATTTTTACAAATTAAATATCTTACCAGAAAAATTAATTAAAATTTTTATATAATATTAATTATTTTTTACATATAAATAATTAACACTAATTTTATATATTATCTAATTAATTACATAATATATATTACAATTATTATATTTAAAAAGTTATAATACAATATTTATTTATCAAATTTTAATACATATAAAAAGGTAAGGGTATTTTCGTCTTTTTACTCAAAAGTCAACCATTTATCCCTCTTATTCTTCAATCCCAACCAAACACTATTTTTCTTATACCGGTACTAACCTATATCCCAACCAAACACTATTTTCATTTATCCTACCTTATACTCAACTTTATACTTATACTTGGTACTACTAATTCTCACTAATTCCCGAACCAAACGGTACCATTAATGTGTTCCGACCGGAACGGTTCGACCCGAATTGTGACGAAGAGAAGCAGAGGCACCCCTACGCGCTCATACCCTTCGGGATCGGGCCCAGATCGTGCATCGGCCATAAATTTGCGATCATGGAGATCAAGTTAGCTGCTATAAATCTCTACCGACACTACATTTTCCGGCACTCCCCTTTGATGGAATCCCCTCCAGTTCCAATATGGAATTATAGTCAATTTTAAACATGGTGTCAAGCTTCGTGCGACCAAGAGATCTTAGTTATGAAGCTTTTACTGTTGTGTACGGTTGTGTCTTTGTGCACTTATTACTTTCTTGCTTCTTTGAAGCTATGGCATAGGGTGATCTCTGAGTAAGTTGTGCTTTTACTGTAATCTGAGAGCTATCACATAAGAGTTAAACTCTGAGTTTAGTGTGATTCATCATATATAGTTTCCCTCACCCTCAAAACAGGGGTTAAAAGAAGTATATATATTAGTTTAATTTTGGAGATCATATTGAGCATAAAAATTTACAAATAAAGCTACACGTGTTAGAATTTATATAAATTATTGTAATTTAAATTTTATTTTGGGCCTTTGGGCCTTCTGGATGGTCCAATATCAATAAATTTTATCTGGAAGCTCAAAATCTTACTTAGCATATGTGATGCTTTGTCTCATATTGAAAACTCATCGTATGTAGTATCAACTTATATTCTCTTCTTACTCAAGTGTCTTGATTAAGAGACAGTGAGAGTTAACTCATCTCCATAACACACGCGCTCATGTCATGAGCACAAACCAAGTCGTGCCGGGTGGCGGCGCACAGTGTCTTAGTTTGTTTCACTTTTTATTTTATGTTTTGTAGTTGATTTAACCTTATTTTGGAAATGCTCTATCGGGCTATTCAAGAATTTTATCTTAGAAAGGCCCTAACGGATTATCCAACGACCTTCTTGGTAAGACCTAACGGTTAATCCGAGAATATAGCCATTGGATCCTGCTTTCGTAGGGGCTACTCAAGACAAACTTACTCTGGTCTATATATGAAGCATGAAAATGATTAAGTCATCTAAGATATACAATACTCTCTTATATTCTTTTAACTTTATAATATTTGTTTGCTGGATCTCTAAAAGGCGACATAATTCGTTTTGTGTTATTCCGGAGTCGTGCTCCGATGAGGTGAATAGTGATCTTTATATCGCTATGAGTGATCTTTATATTTTACTTCTAGAATAATATTTTACACGTCTCGACTCACAGATCTCATATAATTTCTATTATTTTTATTTTATAATTTTATTGAATATTATATGCAAATCTAAAAAATTATTCCTCACGGTTAAATACTATTTTTTAAATATTATTGAATTTATATTTATTTTAAAATTAATGTTGCACTAAAATTAAAGAAAGAGAAAAAAAAAAAAAAAAAAAAAAAAAAAATCAACAGCACATGTTTCTATTCTCTGATCATTTCCAACGGTCTAGATATAACCCGAATATATAAATATCATCCTTCCCATCAAGAGACTAGCACCCAATTAAGACACGATTGCAACACACTTGCCCGTCAGTCACACAATGGACGGTGATGACATTGACAGCTCTGACTGATGGTACAATCGACAAATACATATACCGGAATCAGCGTATATATATATATATATATATATATATATATATATATATATATATATATATATATATATATATATATATATATATATTCGATCAGTAAATATAGATAATATGTTGATATTATTTCTCTAGAACATGGAATAAAAAAGCATATTGAGATTCTATTATAACCCATGACACTGTGAAGAGAACATGTGCATCTACAGTGACGTATTGATTGGGCCTCGCCACTATCAAAAGAACGGCGATAAAACTACGCACCTTCGCACCTTCAACGGTGAGGAAGGTTGCATATCACAGACAAACTATTCAAGCTTTCATTTCAACACTACAAATATCAACTCCAATTATTCACCTTTTTTATGATTTTATTTTGTAGCCTTTTCGCAAGTTAATGATTGATCCTTACTGTTCAACTGGTATTATAATATACTCTACTTAGTTGATTATTAAGGCAAATTAATTAACTATGCGTGAGGTATGCGAAAGTAACATGGGAATAGCAAAAAAAGGGCAAAATTTCAAGATTCCACTCATTTTACGTCACACTATGACGTGCACTTTTGTAAGAATATTCTGATACTTTCGAGTTTGGCTCTTTCTCCATTGCTTTCCAATTAAGGTGAATAAAGCATAGGGGTGTGTCTAGAGATATCTTCCACTTTAAGAGATATTTTTTTTATTTTTGCATGCCAGTAAGTGAGAGAAAAATAAAATCTTCTAGATGTTAATTCATAAACGACAAAAATTTAAGAAAGTGTGCGGTAAAAACGGGGATTTTTTAAAAAATAACTCTGTAACTTTTCATATTTTGCAAAATGACCCTCTCAAAAAAAAATTTGTAAAACTAATCCTACTTTTGCCACCTCGGCGCCACGCGGGGTAGACAGCGTGAAGGTGCTGAAGCGGTCAGCGCCTTCACAATAATCCTATGAAGGCGCTGAACGCCTCAGCGCCTTCATGACATGCGTTGAAGGCGCTGAAGAGTTCAGCGCCTTCACAGGATTATTGTGAAGGCGCTGAACCCATCAGCGCCTTCATGTTGTACGCTGAATGCGCTGTTTCATTCAGCGTCTTCAGCATACACATAACGCGTCGAGGACTTGGGCATTTTTCGCCGCGAAATATGCCTAAGTCCTCAGTGTAAGCGAAAAATGGATTCTCTGTAAAGACGCTGAGCCAGTCAGCGTCTTTAGTGTTCTGCACTGAAGGCGCTGAGTGCCTCAGCGCCTTTAGTGTAAAACACTAAAGGAGCTGAGCGGTTCAGCGCCTTTTAACTTAATGTTAAAGGCGCTGATCGGATCAGCGCCTTTAACTTAATGTTAAAGGCGCTGACCGCTTCAGCGTCTTCTTCACCACAATAGCCCCGCGCGGGCAGCAGTGTGCGGCACTTCATCTTCTTCATCTTCTTCATCCCGCAGACCCGCAGAGAGCTCGTGCCGATCTCGTCGTCGCATTGCCCCTCGCCGTCGCCGTCGCATTGCCCCTCGCCGTCGCCGTCGCCGCCTTCGCCGTCGCCGCCTTCGCCTTCGCCGTCGCCGTCGCATTGCTCCTCTCTCACTGTGAACTGTGAGTTCTCTCTCTCTTCTCTCTCTCTCTCTCTCTCTCTCTCTCTTTCTCTCTCTCTGTGAGAGATCTTGATCTCTCACTGTGAGAGCTTCACTCTCTCACTGTGAGAGTGATCTCTCACAGTGAGAGAGCTTGATCTCTCACTGTGAGAGAGATTGATCTCTCACTGTGAGAGATCAAGATCTCTCACAGTGAGAGATTAGAGTTATCCCTCACAGTGAGAGAGCTTGATCTCTTACTGTGAGAGAGCTTAGCTCTCTCACTGATTAACCCCCCCAAAAAAATAAAAATTTTAAACGATAAGAACACAACTTATAATTTTGCTGCAAAGTCTATTTAAACAATACTGTAATTTAGGGCTAGAAGCACTGTGAACTCACTATGAGCTCATTGTGAGAGAGTAAACATCACTCTCTCACAGTGAGAGAGCTTCCCCTCACAGTAGTGAGAGATCGCTCACTGTGAGAGATCCCCTCACAGTGAGAAGTTAAAAGTAGTATTTTGAAGTGGTTAAATTTTGTTTTGTAGTTGAAATGGCTACTCATCGCATGCCCATAAGTGTTCATTGGGATGGACAGTTAGTTATCGATGGGAATGGTCCACGATATATCGGCGGTCAAAAAAAGTTAATCGCGATACCTTCTGATTGTACATATAGTAGGTTTGAGAGGAGAATGTATCGTTTAGTAAATTGTACAAGAGAACAATTTCGTTTAAAATTTACTATTGGTTGTCCCACGGTCGGTGGTGGATATTTAATTATTTCTATCTATCATGTTACTAATATGTAGATTGCTAATTACAGATGACAGATCACGAGGACGCGGGGCCAGTTGATGGGTCTGTACTGGTAGACCAGCATCGCCATAGGTCGGCCTTTATCACGACTGAGGTAAGAGATATAATTTTTTATTTTTTCAAATATTATAAATAAGCTGACTATATTTTATATGTAAGAGCTAACTATATTTTTTTTTGCATTACAGGATTATCGTCCCGTCCCGTTCGCAGAGCACGGCCGCAAGATGAACCAGTGGGAGCTTGATCATCCAGGGGTACTCGACCTGCTTCGCCAGTCGGGATTCTACGGGTTATCCCGACTGCGACGGTTGGTACTGGATCAAGCTCTACTGGGCGATCTTGCCGAGAGGTGGAGACCGGAGACCCAGACCTTCCATTTCCGCCACGGTGAGATAACCGTCACACTCCAGGATGTGGCGGTCATCTCGGGTCTCCGTGTGCATGGTGCACCGGTCTCTGGTTCCACCCTCCACGACTGGAGGGCTCTGTGTATGGACTTATTAGGGGCGCTACCCGATAACATCCAGAGGTATCAGGTTTCACTTGATTGGTTATATCAAAATTTTCATAATATACCTCTGGATGCCCCCGCCGGATTAGTCGCAGCTACCGCCCGTGCTTATATGCTATATCAGATCGGCGGTAGTCTGATGCCAAACCCCAGCGGATACAAAGTTCATCTAAAGTGGCTACCACTTTTAGCTGACTTTGATATCTGCGGCGCTTATGCGTGGGGCGCTGCGACACTGGCATTTCTATATCGGGCACTAGCAGATGCCGCGGTGAACGGGAAGGCCGAATGCTGTTGTTTTGCTACCCTATTGCAGGTATAAAATCTGATTTTTGGATTTCAGATTTATCTTTATATTGGTAATATATATTAGTTTAATTAATTTAACCTGTTGGCGTGAATTTACAGATCTGGGCTTGGGACCATGTTCACATCGGCCGACCTACGCGCATCCTAGATCAGCCCGAGATAGTCGATCGACCCCTGGGTTGCCGGTAAGATATTTTTTTTCATAAAGTAGATTTTTGTATTTCAATTATAAATGCAACTAATATATGTTTTTTATAATCTAGATGGGGCAACACTGGAGGGCTGCGTTACGGAACCAATGTCAAGACGTGTGACATTGAGTTCTACAGAGACGAGCTGGATCAGCAGCGAGAGGCGCAGGTATGTAGATCTTTTATTAAATACTTTAAGTATGTAGATGTTTTATTCAACACTTCTATATTAACTAATCATTTTGTCGATTAACAGGTTATATGGATGCCCTACACAGATCAGGTTATAGAGACATTACCTGATTTCTGTGTGCATGGCTCAGCGGTCTGGCGTGCACGGACAGTCCTGATATGCTTTCATATCGTGGAGATGCACGTGCCAGACCGAGTCATGCGGCAGTTCGGTCTTCTGCAGCATATACCTGTCAATGTGCAGTCCATCCCACGCATCACAGGACGTGGGCGTGCGGATGAGGACTGGATAGCATTTCATGCTGCCCACATTGAGAGCTGGTCCGAGAGGCTTGATCACATTTTTGATCAAGCCCCGGCTGCTGGTGAGGACCCACTGCAAGCGGCATCCATGTACATGCAGTGGTACTGGAGCATTACACGACGATGGATTTCCCATCCAGTACAGCGTCCTCCGCTGACTTTCCACCCTCGTGGGCATGTCGAGAGATCACTGGTATTAAAATTTATATATATAAATTTACTATATTCAACTTTCCTCATATAAATTTAATTTTAATTTCTAATTTATAATGCAGGCCGACACACTACGACATGTTCAAACCATTGTCGACCAGATAGTGCATGACCCACCGCCGACTGATACTATTCTTCAGACTTTGAGAGAAATGAGCGGCAATATTCAGATGGTACTACAGCATGTACCATCTGAACCTACGGCCAGAGAGGCAGCCCGACCTTCAGATGAGGGAGCGACCTCGAGTCATCAGGTACCATTTAGCATAGAATTCAAATTAAGTTCTCAAATTCATATTAACAAACTATTTACAATCTTTCAGGTGCCACGATCTCCATCTCCTACCATTCAGGCACCGATGACATTTCTTTCGACGTCAGCATCGCTCCCGCCGCCAGTCTCAGGGACATCTTTTGTATCGACATATTCACGCCGTCGTCCAAGGTCATCATCGTCACAGGAGCATATTGCGTCACAGGATGAGGGTGGTATCATCGAGGAGCTCGATCAGTCGGCAGCAGTCGAGCTTCTCGATGATATACCTATCATCGACCTTGCTGTTCCCCGTGGGCGAGGGCGAGGGCGAGGGCGAGGGCGTGGACGTGGGCGTGGGCGAGGACGTCGAGGTCGAGGACGTGCTCAAAATTGAGCTTTTGAGTTCAATTTTTGTAAATTTTATTTTTTGATGTTACTCAAGCCTCATTTATATGCTATGAAATGATTGTTGGTTGATCAATTGCTGTTTGTGAATGTAGTTTTTACTTTTTCAATGTTATTTGTCAATGTTTGAACTTGTTGTACAAATTTGGGATTTTTTTAAGGTGATTTAAGTACTGTGTGTACGTGCAGGTAAAGGCGCTGAGCCAGTCAGCGCCTTTAGTGTTCTGCACTAAAGGCGCTGATCCGCTCAGCGCCTTTAGTGTTTTACACTAAAGGCGCTGAGTAGCTCAGCGCCTTCAGTGCGAACACTAAAAAAGCTGACTGGCTCAGTGCCTCTACAGGGAATTTTCACTTGCACTGCGGACTTAGTCAATTTTCGCGGCGAAAAATGCCCAAGTCCTCGACGCCTTGTGTACGCTGAAGGCGCTGATTGGTTCAGCATCTTCACAAGAAATCCTATGAAGGCGCTGAACCCTTCAGCACCTTCAACACATGGCATGAAGGCGCTGAGGGGTTCAGCGCCTTCATAGGAATATTGTGAAGGCGCTGACCGTTTCAGCGCCTTCACGCTGTCTCCCCTACGTGGCGCCGACGTGGCAAAAGGAGGGTTAGTTTTATAAAAAAAAATTTCATAGGGTCATTTTGCAAAATAGAGATTTTGGGAGGGTTATTTTTAAAAAATCCCTGAATATAAAAATATTAATTAATTATTTTACAATGCCGTTCTAAGTCATTCATGCATCTTTTTTTTCATTCCCATTTCCATATCATTTGGGTATCATATCTAAGCCTATAGTTAGTCTCATTAGTTCTCTATTTTATTCAATTGATCAACTTAGCCTTCTGAGTAAAGTTTGTTAATTAGTATATGCTTCGTCTGAGCTAAACTAAAAATTTTAAGTGCAAAATTGTCTATAGTCAAAAGCCAAATATATAAATATATATATATATAAAGAGAGAGAGAGAGAGAGAGAGAGAGAGAGAGAGAGAGAGAGAGAGAGAGAGAGAGAGAGAGAGAGAGAGAGAGAGAGAGAGAGAGAGAGAGCACATATATAGTTTGTTCTAGAAGAGCGAGATCCCTCTATAAATAGAGAGCCCAGAAACTATGGAACAACCACATCTCTTCTCTCTCAATCTCTGTAGAGTCTAAACATGGAATTGTGGAGAGGTTGGTTAAGTGGATGGGAGAGTGAGATGCAGCTAGTGAGAGCATGTGCACCTTGCCTTGTTAGCTCAGTAATCTTGTTGGTTGCTTTTCTAGTGTACTTCTATCTACCTTACTGGAGAGTGAGAGCCGTTCCAGGACCTCCCACCACATTTCTCGTAGGACACCTTCCTGCGCTCGCCAAGTACGGCCCAGATATTCTGCGCGTCTTCGCTAAGGAGTACGGCCCAGTATTCAGGTCACCAATTAACTTTGCAAAATAGTTTCCAGTTTCCAGTTTCCAGTTTCCAGTTTCCACCCCTTTTTTTTTTTTTGTTTTTGTTTTTTTTTTTCTATAAAGTGTTTAGTTTTTTAACAAGTATGTGACGAAGAAACTGAACCGAGCGCATGCAGGTTTCACATGGGGAGGCAACCGTTGGTAATCGTGGCGGATGCGGAGTTGTGCAAGGAGGTGGGCATCAAAAAGTTCAAGGATATCAAGAACAGGAGCAGCCCCCCTCCCACCGTTGGATCTTCTCTCCACCAAGATGCACTCTTTCTAACAAGGTACGTACTAGATCTTTACAAAATATTTTCAATAAAATTAATAATATATTTTTGTAAATTCTAAATTAGATTATGGAAAAGTGCTGCCTGCCCACCTACTGCTACCTCAACGTGTATGTCACATTAATTCCTCTCATACTTTTTCGAGAAAAAGATAGCACGAGAGCAAAATCTCTTTTGAGTTTTTAGTGTGAGAAAATAAAAAAAATTTAATAAGGTTATTTAAAAAAAAAAAAAAAACTTTGAATGAGTAAAATGTAAAATTAACACTCTACAAATAGATGTGCAAATTATAATACTCATAATAGGAGTTCGACTACCGTGCTTGTACAAGCACCAAACAATTACTGCTTATAAATTTTCTATCGTTAGATCTAATTTTTTGATTAATTATACCCTTTAGATCATACTATTCTATCAACCACCCACTAAACCCAAGGGGCCCACCATCATCCTAACCGCACATTCCTACATCCAAAAATAAAAAATTCATAAACACAAATAACTTTATGTTTTTACAAACATAGAAACTCAATTCCTCATAATAGATTATATATTGTGCAAAATATTTTAAGAATTCTAAGAAATTATGCAGTCAAGAAGTAGATACAGCGGCAAATAAGTGTGCCCACATATATCGGAGTTCCGAATTTTGTGACACTCTAATAGCCGCATAACAGATTAAAAAAATTTATAATTAAAAATATAAAAAGTTCATGACTCCAATATTAAAAAAATTATATTAATTTTTAAATATAGCCATTTTTTTGAAAATCACTTGAATGATATGCAAATAATGCCAAAATTTTGTAAAATTTGAAATATAAAAAGTTCAAGAAAGTTAAATCATATTTAACTGCGCTTATCATTGAAGTATCCTCCTGGTGGAAAATAATGTAAAAGTAAATAAAAAAATACTCCATTTGTATTTAGATATATTCTAGCTCAGCTACTATATATATATATATATATTATGAGTAGGACTTATATATTTTCAAAAATACAAATCTAAATATATTTGTGAATTTTTTATTATTAAATTTGTATTGAAATTTGTGTTATTTATTTTTTATTTCTTTCTTTTTAGTTGACTTTACAATAGCACAAATCTCAATATAAATTTAATGATAAAAAATTTACAAGTATAATTAAATTTATATTTTTAAAAGTATATAAGCTCTACTCTATGTATTATTATAGATGACTTATGTATACTCTATGTATTATTATAGATGACTTATGTATGTATGTACTGAATAGAAGTATTATTATAGATGACTTATGTATGTATGTACTGAATAGAAGAGATGGAGCCCGCAAGACAGAAAAAAAAAATTGCTAGCTGTGTGGGACATGAAACACAAGTAAAATTAAGTAGCTTTCATACCTCCCATGCACCCAAAATCCAAGATAAATTAAGGGCTATCGAGTGGAGTCGAATAGAGTGGACTGGACTGGACTGGACTGGACTGGAGTGGAGTGTCGATCTCTTCTCATCCCCGGCAGAAGAAAAGTGAAAACTAATTAACCTAAATCCAAAATACTCAAAAAAAATAATTCTACTATAATAATAAAAAATTTAATGATTGCCACTTGAGAGTCGAGTTTGAAAACTAATTATTTTATATTTATAATTAATTTTTTTAAAAAAATAAACGAAACGCACACTAGCCTTTTAAAAAATAATAATAATAATAATTCAAATCTACAAACCCAACCAAAATAACGGTGATGATTTGAGTTGGGATTTCAGGGACTCGACATGGTCGTCCATGCGGAACACCATAACGCCGCTGTACCAACCCGCGCGGCTCTCGACCCTCATCCCCACCGTCCAATCCCACGTCCGCGCCCTCCACCGCAACATCTCCGCCGCTCAGCGCCAGCCCTTCGTCCCCTTCTGCGACCTCGCCCTCCGCATGGCCATCGACGTCATCGGCGCCACCGCGTTCGGCGTCGACTTCGCCCTCTCCGCCACCCAACCCCAACCCCGAACCCGACCCGAAGCCGGCGGCGACTCCCACTTCGCCGCCGACTTGTTAAGCGAGTGCGAGGAGTCGATAGCGCACCTGCGCATGGACCTGTCGAGCTCCCTCTCCACCGTCCTCGGCCTCATCGCCCCCGCGCTCCAAATCCCTCTCAAGCATTTCCTCGAACGGCTCCCGGGCACCACGGACCGCGCCATCCGCGGCGTCGAGGCCAGGCTCTGCCGCCGCATCGACGCGCTCGTCGCCAGGCGGTCGGCGGAGCGGCAGTGGGAGCGGGGCGAGGGATCCGTCGACTTCCTCGCCGCGCTGCTCCGCGCGAGGGGTTCGCAGGGGGACGAGGAGCTCCTCGCGCCCAACTACATCAGGGCGCTCACTTACGAGCACCTCCTCGCGGGGACGAGGACCACGGCGTTCACCATCTCCTCTGTCGTGTACCTCGTCGCGAAGCACCCCGACGTCGAGTCCAAGCTCCTCGATGAGATCGATGCGTTTGGCCCGCGCGATCGGAATCCCACGGCGGATGACCTCCACAGCAAGTTTCCGTATCTCGATCAGGTACGTAATTTTTTATTTACTGTTTGGTTTATTAACTAATTTAATCATCATATAATTAATATTTTTTTTTTAAAAAAAAAAGTGTAAGAATTATTAATTAATTCAAACAAAAAGAGAGGGGGCTTATCGAATATTATATATATATATATATATATATATAGGTAATAAAAGAGGCAATGAGGTTTTATACGGTCTCTCCGTTGGTCGCAAGAGAAACGTCGCAGCAAGTTGAAATTGGCGGCTACGTCCTACCAAAGGTACACTTAATTAATCTTGGTTCAGTGTTCATCAGGGTCATGGTCATTAGTCATGAGTCATGACTGGTTAAGTCGTATTCCGTTTTAGGGCACATATGTTTGGCTCGCGCTCGGCGTTCTGGCCAAAGATCCGAACCAATTCCCCGAGCCCGACGTGTTCCGACCGGAGAGGTTCGACCCGACATGCGAGGAGGAGAAACGGCGGCATCCTTACGCGCACATCCCCTTCGGCATCGGACCGCGAGTGTGCATCGGTCAGAAATTTGCCCTGCAGGAGATCAAGCTCACAATCATCCATCTCTACAGGCATTTTGTGTTTAGGCATTCTCCCCAGATGGAGTCGCCTATCGAGCTCGAGTATGGTCTGGTTCTCGAGTTCAAGCACGGGGTTAAACTCATAGCAATTAACCGAGATGCTTCGAGCTAGTTGATCAAATATGTTGGTATTTATAGATATTGGCATGTCTACCTAAGTATATGAATGTGTATAATGAACGTACTTATATATCGTTGTATATTCTAATTAAAGTAGATATTTGATAGTACTCTAGCTGAGGTGTGCACTGTACATTGTACATGATATTATGAACTTTGAATCCTAGCTACTTCAATGCTTACTTAGAGCAACCAAAATGTTGCCATAAAAAAAAAAAAAAAAAAAAAAAAAAATTGGTGAGACAGATACTGTCCCGCGACCCTGATCTGTTGCAGAAGAAATTGAGAAAAATAATGTCTCCATCCAACCATTTGCTGCAAATTCCCCCTCATTCTACAATACAATATTTAACACGCACCAAATCATTTAAAACATAATTACACTTATGCAGAGTAACTAAGCAAACACTGAGAGATAATCCGTCAGGAACACGAACGTCACTCGCACCCTCCACCACCTTCTTCAACTATAATTCCTTGCATCCATTCCATTCTTTAGCAGCTACATGCAAAAAGAAGACCAGGCATACAAGCATATATATATATATATATTCCATACTCGATCGGTGGAGCTAGCTGCTTAGTTACTGCAGACTATTACAGTTGAACAGCATAAATAATATTATAAGCAAAGCAATCCTGATTGTCTGTCTGTCTGTCGGTCGGTCAGTTTGTCTGTCTGTTGAAGTATATATTTTTCTAATCAGGCGAGCCGAGGAACCCCATCTGCTCCGCCAGGTCGTCGCCCCATCCGCTCGAGTCCGCGGCAAAGTCCTCCGCCTCGATCTCGATCTCCTGCTGCTCGTCCTCGCTGCCCAAAAGGGGCGGCCCGTGGTTCTTGAGCAGCTCCTCCCAGATCATGTCGGTCACGACCCCCGCATGCTGCTCGGTCTCGAGCGTGTCTTCGTGATCGCCGATGGTCGATAGGAGGTTCTCCATGTCTGCGTCGTCGGCCGCGCGGGGGTCATTCTCGGCGAACGGGTTGACGGGCAGTCGGCGCTTCCTGCCGATTCCGCTTAAGAGCACTTCGCACTCGCCGCGGCAGGCGACGAGCTGTTGGAGGAAGCCCGGGTTTCTGATGGCGCGCGCGAGGAACGACATGGTCTGCTTCTGCCGCCGCTCGGTGCCGTGCACGCGCTGCTCCATGGCGAGGAGCTGCGCCCGGGAGCTCTGCTGCTGCTGCCGCAGCCGCACTATCTCCAGCATCAGCACGCGCCGGTCCCGCCGCAGCCGGTCCACCTCCGCCTCCGCCCCTAATTTTCCCAGCTCTTCGAATCGGCCGACGCCGCTTTCGACGCCGCCGTGGTGAGAGGCGTGAGGGGCGGCGTTGCGCCGCCGCTTGATGTTCTTCAGCAGGTGCCTCTGCCCTCCCAAGAAGTCCTCGTTTGCGAATTCCCAACGGTCCGGATCCACCTTCCTAAACCCCTGAAGTCAAAATCTTATTTTGTTAGTTGCTCTTAAGAAAATTATAAATAAATCCTTTCATCTCCATCAATCTAAGCTTTCCCCATTAAGAAATACGGAAATAAATAAAAATAAAAAATAAAAAATAACCAAAAGAAGAATAAGAACAACTTACTGTTTAAGGCAATCTGTTATATCTTCGATTTGAATGTGCACTTTAAAAAAATATATATTATTATTAATATAGTCAAGTCATAATAATAAAAATATATAATGAGTAAATAAATAAGAACAATTTCGGTTCTACTGATGTCGAAAAAAAAAAAAAAAAAACAAAACAAAACAAAACAAAACTAACATAGGTGTTGAGCTGGCGAATGAAGCTGGAGAAGTTGTTGTGCTTGAAATATCTGGGGAGGAGGGTGGTGGCGAAGGCGTGGGCGTCCCAGACGACGAAGCTGTTGCGGCCGCGGCTCCAAGACACGACGCCGTCCGTCTTCGGATCCTCCACCATCTCGAACGTCTTCGTCAGGAACGGCGGCGGCCCCGCGTCGTTCAGCCCCGCCATCGGCTGCGGCGCCGCCTCCTCTGCCTCCGCCTCCGCCTCCGCCTCCGCCTCCTCCTCCTTCACCACAATGCGCTCCATCAACTCAAAATTCGGGAATTTAAAAAAAAAAAGAAAAAAAAGAAAGAGAACGTGAGATTGGCTGCGCTGGATGGGGGGCGATCTATGCATAGATCACATAGTGGAAATTTTGAGGTTTTCGAGGAAGGGTTCGATTTTGGGGGAAGTGGGAGAGTGGGAGCAAGGGAACGGGCGTGCGATTAGCCGCGGCCTGCAGGTCGGGGGTAACGGAGTCGGTTTTTAAGGAAGGATGGGGATGAAGCTTCTGGAAAGAGGGATAGGAACAGCGGTGCCTCCGCGGATATTTTAGCCACAATTTTCCTTCCGAAGCTTCTCTCTCCGTGGCCCCCACCGTTTCCCGTTCCACACTCCTTTTATATTGACTGTAAAATTTACTCCCAAAGAACTATTATTTTTTACTATTTTTATTATTATATGTTTTTAATACTAAAATATTATTAGAATTTTTGTTGAGAATTTCAAAACGGTAGATACATAACATGTATAAGTAACACATTTTCTGATAAAAAACGAAGTAATTAATCACCTGCGGGGCCCGTCCATTCCGTACATTGTGGGCACGAGTCTCCTTTTAGGAAAATGCTATGTGTACACCCGTAAGGGGTGTACATCTCACACCCCCACCCATTTAAGGATGAGGGTTTGATGATGGATCACTTGATATGACCCGTAAAAAATATCATCACCATTAAAATAGTGGAGATGTATGATGTACACCCCTTTGGGGTGTACATGTAGCATTGCTCCTCCTTTTATTCCTCTGCTTTAACTTTGTCACTCCTATTAATCTCAACCGTCCAATAAATTTAATTATTTATTTTACTATTTAAAATTAATTTAGATGGTATCATATATATATATATATATATATATATATATATATATATATATATATATATATATATATATATATATATATATATATATATATATATATATATATATATATTATTTATTTAAAAATAAAGCTCTATTTAAATTAAAATCTACAAATAATATTTTTTGAGTATAAAAATATGCGCATATAATGGGTGAAGACTTTATAAAATCAAATATATAACGATTTTATTTTACTGTGCAATAGATAATGCACTGTCCATTAAATAATAATAATAATAATAAATTATATATAATATAGTTATCTAAAATTTTAATAATTAATATTTAAAATTTTAATTATTGTGGGGAATATAGTCGAGTGGGTTTCAGGTCTCAATAAACATGAACAAATTGAAACTTTTCTATATGGTTAATAGGCCGGGTTAGATGTGACTTCGAAATCAGAAATCGCTTCGATTTGAATTTTCGGTTTGCTGACGGCTTCGCAGTGTGACGACAAAGGTACGAATCGGATCCAATAACTCAAACACGTTAAGATTAGTATTCTTTTTCTTCTTGCCCTAGCGAGATCGAGTGATTTGCACGATTATCAATAACATTTTGTATTTCCTTTTGTTCACCGACATAGTGAAATTCTCCTTTTTCGCTCATGGCTTTTTTCCTACAAAGAGTTTTTTACATAAATCTGTATGTTATTTTTCTGTTGTGCATTTTTTAATTTACTTTTGTGTCGTGATCGCCAATTGATTTTGTTTAGTTTGTGCGCTCGTTGCTAACAGGACTATTGAGAGGGAGCGACTTGCAGAGATACTAGAGTGTACCCTAGGTTCGTTTCCGATCCAGTATTTTGGTATCCTATTGACAAAATATCACATTCAAAATGAGGATTGGTGGAACATCATAAACAAAATTGAAAGAATGATTGAAAGTTGACTGGCCAAACTCCTCGCTCAAGGAGGGAGACTTATCCTACTTAATTCGGTACTTTCGAATCTTCCTTAATATTTTTTCTCCATTTTTAGAGCACCCAAATGGGTTTTACGGCGCATCGATTCACTTCGAAGGAGTTTTTTCTCAAAATGAGGGACCAACATATCTGGGGTCTTTGTCTGGTGAGTTTGAGGGTTGTGTGCAGAGACAAGAAAGAAGGGGGGCTCGGGATTATGAATTTTGAAAATCAGAACATAGTCCTCTTAATGAAATGGTGGTCGAGGTTTCTCTCTCTCGCATCTCATTTATGGGGTCCCATTATTGAAGGAATTTACTATAATCGTAGAGACCGCTCAGAGAAGGTGCCTCGTTCAGGCCTCAGAGAAGGTGTCTCGTTCAGGCCATTCTCGCAGTGGTGGAGGAGTGTCCTAGGGATCGGGGATTCTTTTAAATGCGGTATTTTCTTCACGATCGGGGATAAGAATAGAGCGAGGTTTTGGTCGGATATCTGGACTGGCGAATCCTCCCTCAGGACTCAATTCCCTAGTGTGTACAGCGCAGCGCAGAACAAAACTTGTAAAGTGAAAGATTGCTTCGGTGGCAATGGGTGGAAATATTGGAAATTTTTGTCGGGTTATGCACCTAGCTCAGCATCTGAAGCTGAACTGATTCGGAAGTTTAAAGCAGCCCTCTCTGGAACACTACTTTCTAACACTAGGGATTCTATTAGATGGAGATGAACACAATCGAAAACGTTTACGGTTAAAACTATGTACCTTTTTCTACAAGACAGCGGTGTTAGCGACACACGCTTCGTGCAGGTATGGAAGATTAAAACCCTTTTGAAAGTCAAAATCTTTGTGTGGTTAGTCCTCAGACGACGAGTCCTGACAGCAAAAAATCTGCACAAAAGTGGTTGGATAGGGCCAGACAGTTGTTCCTTCTGTATGGAGGTGACCGAGACAGCTGACCATCTCTTTGTTGGCTACATTTCCTTGAGACTCTTACCGGAAACATTGCTCTCCAACAAATTGTAGGATTATCTTTTCAAATTAATTTAAAATCGAAACTCTATCATGCAAATCCTATTATACTGTTAATAAAAATATAGTAAAGATTAGATGAGGCCTGTGAATGTCGAGGCGTGCGTTAGCACCGTCCTAGAAGCAAGATTGCCCCTCCACGTGCGAGGCTCCGGCAATCACCCCTAGCGATACAACGACCACGGTCTACCCCGTCGACACGAGTCCGGGATGGTGCGTAGCAAACCTAACGACTTTTCGAGATCCAACAAGAATAAGACTCGAATTCAAAAGAGGAATAGCAAAATGTAATTCTCAGTGTAGTATAGCACTGTAAATCAGAGTAGAGTTATGTTGTAGCTTATTTTTAACTAAGCTCTCTTTCTCTATATGTATAGAGTCCAAAGAGAGAGCCCGATAACACACCGGGGGATAAGGTCCAACGGTAAACTATCTTGAGCAGCCCACAAGCCACTTCCCAACGAAGGCTCTTGGGTAGCCCGAAATGGCACTTCCCAAGGTTGGCTAAGCCAAGCAAAAAGAAAAAATCAAAGTAAAAAAAAATCGGGTCAAGATCGCGCGCGCCGCCACCTGACCCAACCCGTGCTCGTGCCATGCACGTGTGTTTTCGAGAAGCCTTGCTGTCACTTTTTCCTAATAAACACATGCCCAAGTGAAGAAGTATATAAACCTCTTCTACATGTTATGAGTTCCCGATGTGAAACAAAACATCACATGTAGAGGGGAATGGGTTTGGGCTCCTATGCAAAGTCCATGGATATTGGGCCGCCCATAAAAACCCAAAGACCAAAATAAGTACAAATTATGCATAAGCTCTTGCACAGCGGTCGACATACTCTGGGAAGGGAGTAAACACAAAGCAGGAACCATTGAGAGAAGGAAGCTAGCTATCATCGCCGCTACGTGGTGGGTTATCTGGCTGGAACGCAATATAAAAGAAGATTTGATAACAAAAAACATTGCTCGGATAATCTCCTAGCAGATATCCGCTCATTTCTCATGGTCTGGAATCTGCACCGTGCGGGTTAACGTGTTCTTTTTTTAAAAAAAAATTAGTTTTGTACTTAGAAACTAGGTCGGGTTGTCTCAGATATATAGCTGAGTTTATTTTTTTTATAAATAAAACTGCAGCATACTGTCTTTTCTTTTATATATATATATATATATATATATATGGGGTAAATATATTTAAACTTTAAGGCATTGTTTGTTTCGGGTACAAAGGGGGATATCCCCCTTTGTACCCAAACACATTTGAATAAGATGGAATTACTTATTCACCCCATTTCTCCCTTATCTCGGTTTAACCCGGTACAACTTTCTCCCACCATGGAATTATTTTTCCATCCTCTCTCTCTCTCTACCCTTGCACACTTCCCAACTCATTTATTATACCATTTAATTTATTAATTAATAGATATTATAATATTTATTTAAAATAATAATAATAATAATAAATATTTATTATTATCGTCGTCGTCGCCGCCTCTCGGCCTTCCCTGTAGCTCTTCGTCGCCGCCGGATAAAAAACCTCTCCCTCGTACCGCATCCTCGTTCCCAACGCAAAATAAATAATTAATACAATTTTTAGATTAAAAAATAATTAACACTAATTTTAACACTAATTATTGATTTTTTAATACATAGTATCTTACCAGAAAAATTTATTATAATTTTTATATTATATTAATCATTTTTTACATATAAATAATTAACACTAATTTTATATATTATTTAATTAATTACATAATATATATTACAATTATTATATTTAAAAAGTTATAATACAATATTTATTTATCAATTTTTAATACATATAAAAAGATAAGGGCATTTTTATCTTTTTACTCAAAAGTCAACTATTTATTCCTCTTATTCTTCAATCCAAACCAAACACTATTTTTCTTATACCTGATACTAACCTATATCCCAACCAAACACTATTTTTATTTATCCTACCTTATCCTCAACTTTATACTTATACATGATACTACTAATTCTCACTAATTTTCGAACCAAACGATATCTAATAAACTAAGTTCATCTTGTTACCGGGTGTAACATATACAGAGTTACCCAAACATTTTCGGACGAAAATACGGACCCGTGAACGTGTACGGATGCATCGGGAGAAGCGACAAAGAAAAATTTAAAAATAAAGAAAGAGAAATTTGCGGAGCGGTGGAAGGTACTTGAAAGAAAAATACGGTCTTGACTGCTCGGCAGGTCGGATGCGCCCACTTTCTACAAATAGTTTTAGAAACTTCCAGAATTACGCGGGGAATACCGAACACGCTGTTTAAATTAGCCGAATCGAATTTGTCAATTTGTTATTTAAATGAATTAATTCATATTCAATTTATTTATTAAATAAGTAAAACACAAAGAAAGAAAAACGCGGTCCTTCACTGTTCGGCAGGTGACATGCGCCCACTTTCTACGTGGACGAATGTTTCTAAAAACTTTCAAAATTACTTAAATACTGAACACGCCGTTTAAATTAACCAAACACGATTCAAATTTATTAATTCATTATTTAAAACTAACTAATTCATGTTCCACTTATTTATTAAATAAGTCCACCGTCATCAGTTAATTACATAAAGAGTTACATTGAAGATCTTCTGCATATTCGTTGCCTGGATTTTACCTAGACCTGATTCACCACGTCATCAGTGGAAATAACTTTAAAAATATTAATTAATGAGCAATGCTACATGTACACTCCAAAAGGGTGTACATCATACATCTCCACCATTTTAATGGTGACGATATTTTTTACGGATCACATCAAGTGACCCATCATCAAACCCCCACCCTTAGATGGGTGGGGGTGTGAGATGTACACCCCTTACGGGTGTACACATAGCATTTTCCTTAATTAATTGCACCATTAATGGTCTATCTAATTTTTCATTTTTCATTTTTTTTTTTTTTTCATCATTCAGATTGCAAAGCTCGTCTTTAATTTCTATTTGATTTTTCATTTTGATTTATAATTTCTTTTCAATCCTCTTAAATAGTATCCTACAAATTTTTAATTATTTTAATCTTACATACACATAATATTTATAGTTCCTTTCAACATATCTAATATTTTTGACATTGAGTTCGACGTATTATTAAATTATTTTAAAATTTTGATAGTTTTAAAGTCAAAGTTAAGCGAATGTTGGATTAAAAATTTTATTGAAATTGATGCAACATATTTTTTTAAAAAAAATTAATTAAATTTTAGAAGATCTTATTTAATTGTAATAAAAAATAAAAATTATAAATTTAAAAGTAAAAAAAAAACAAAGAAAAAGTATAGATCAGAGTCAAAAAAAAAAAAAAAAAAAAAAAAAAAAAAAAAAAAAAAAAAAGAGGCAAAGATTAGAAACCAATGTAATTAACTCATTTTAAAATGAGAAAGATTTGAAAATGGGTGGAGGGTGCAGATTCAAAAGAAATTAGTATGGAGGGTGCATCAATGCTGTGGACCAGGTCCAGGCGAGAAGTTCTTGGAAGATAATACGGTGTGGTCCATGGCTCATAATTGGTATGGCCTATTAGTTAATTTGTAAACACCCCCCCCCCCCCCCCCCCCAACAGATCATGTGGTGGAGAGATCAACGCCGTCGATTTCGAATCGGACCAAAGAGATATTCTGTCGCAGATCATCTGTCAGATTAGGTGCTCAGCATTTTCCCGACAAGAAAAATGCTAGCTGTGCAGCTCATACAAACCTTTACATTTTACACTATCAGCCCGATTTTATTCGGCTATAAATTTTAGAGCTATAATTTATTGTATATCTAAAATAATTTATTATTACGAAATAATAAAATATAAAAATTAAATTATATTTGATTTAAAAATTAATATTTTTTAGAATAAAAAAAATTTATATATATATATATATATATAAATTAATTTTAATTATTATAAATTAATTAAAATGATAATTTAATTATAAATAATAAATTATATCTCATCTAAATAAAATATTTTTTATATTTTATAATATATTTTAGTAAATAATAATTAGTAAACACAATAATTTTTTATATTTTATAGTATATTTTAATAAATAATGATTAGTAAATAATAATTAGTAAATAAAAATAATTACATAATCGCAGATTATATAACCTCATATTCATATAGTCTCAGATTTAAAGATAAGCTAATGGAAAAAAAAAAAAATCATTCACTGCCCCTGAGGTATAAATCTTATTTTAAAAAAATTAAAATATTTCTTAACAGATTATTTTAGAATAATTCATTAAGTCAGAATTATTTTAAAATTTTATTTTTAGTCATTTTTTATTTTCTTTGGCAGGGATGGTGGCCCACAACCAAAGTGAATCTTAATATATTTTACTTTTTTAAAAAATATAATATATAAAAAAGCTATATCAACTATCGTGTGTTTAAATTGAACTATTTAATTTTTAAAAATTTTAATTTACTTGATTTGAATTAAATACGTTGTTTTATTATATATTTTACTCGATTATAAATTTATTATAATAAATAATTAGATCAAATTTTATATCTAAATAATTATTAAATTATTTAAATTAAAAAATTAAATAGTTGAATTCAAATAATTTATAGTTTAAATATATTTTATATATTTTTACCTAAAATATATTAAAAGTACTAGTGGGTGAGTTCTCGAAAAAAGAAATAGTAAAGCAATGATGCACATCTTACAGCTGTACCACAGGTATACATGTAGCACTGCTTTTCCCACAAAGTATTATGAGCCCAACACGTGTCCTCTTCGTTTATTATTAGGAGAGGTGTCGTGATGAACTTGATACGGAATATTTTGGAATTAAATGAAAAAGTGATATGATATTTGGTAGGAGATGTTCTTCTTCGTGATTACGATTTTTTTTTTTTTTTTTTTTTTTTTTTTTTTTTTTTTTTTTTAATCGGGGCTATAGAAAATAAAAAGAAAAAAATCATAAAAATTCAATCGAAAGGATAATTTAGTAAGAGAAAATAAAAATTGTGTGGGATATATAAGTTAACTTAAAATTTAGAAGAATATTTAAGTTATTTTTAAATTTTAGAAGAATATACTAATATTTAATTCTTTTATTTAAAATTAAATTTAACTTTTTTAATTAAAATATAGGTTTAAATTTAAACTTGAATCCGGGTGTGTTCTTCTTCTCTCTCCTGATTTTCATCAGTACACAGGCAAATACTGCAGTGCTTTTCTAGTATTCTCTTATAAAAGGTGTATTTCTATTCAAGCTATAAAGAGCAATGCTAGGTGTACACCCCAATGCTAGGTGTACACCCCTTTAGGGATGTATATCTTACATCCCACTTTATTTTGAAGTGGATATTATTTTACTCGTCACATCGAGTGACGAGTGAAATTCATCCACTCCCGAATGGGATGCCACCCCAGAATGGGATGGGGTATAAGATATACACCTCTAAAGGGGTGTGTATATTTATATATACCCAATTTTTAAAGTGATAATACAACATTGAGTTCGGCTACTATGTTTATAAAAAGATCAAATATTTGACGCTTGTAAATTTTTTATCTTTAGATTTATTCCGTTGACTAATTTTACTTATTAAATCATACTATTCCATCAACTTATCACTTAATCTAATCGGCATGTTATTATCCTAACCATATATGTAGTGGCCCTGATTCCCATGCAACGTTCTTCCGATGAATCCACTGTTAGAACACCTATCATTGGTGTATCTGGCCCATGGTGCATCAATAGGATGCCACTGATGGACCCTGTGTGATATTATTTGCTGTGTTGGCTTTCGGCTGGGTTTGCCGAAATTTCGGAAAAGAATTAGGCCAAACAGAGGTCGGAAATGGATTCAGCACGGAAAAACGCTTGAAAACGGCTATTTGCTTGTTAAATTCTGAGTCCGGATGCCCAAAAACGGACTCCCGGAAGTTTTCCGCGCATTTTGGTGCATGGGAACAGCCGTGGACCAGCCCCTGCCACGTGGCAGCTTCTGATTGGGCCGGCGCATACCGCTCGGTCCACAGAGCTTGGGCGCTGGTGCATGGACCGGCGCCTGGACACGTGGCGGCTGCCCATTGGCGGGCTCACGCGGCTTGGTCCACGGGGGCGCGCGGTTGGTGCAGTGGACCGGGGCGGGCCACGTGGCTTCTTCTGGTTGGTCGGTCCATACGCACCTGGCGTATGCGACGCGGCACAGTGCCACGTGGCAGACGCCGGTTGGCGGGTCAACGCACGCGCGACAGCGCGTGGACCGCGCCGGGCGCGGCGCACGATGGACCCGCCGGGCCACGTGTCGCCCGCTGGTTGGCGGGCGCAGCGACCCGGGTGGGCCGCCGTGAACCGCGGCCCGTGGTCGCCGCCGTGGACCTCGCTACACGTGGCGCGCCATGATTGGTGGGCGCATGTGCGCCGGGCGCGGGGAGCGCGGGGCCGGACACGTGGCGGCCATCGGGTGGCCCCGCACCGCTGTCCCCTGTTCGGGGGGACACGTGGCGGCACCGGATCAATCCGGGCGCGCACAGTGTTGGGCCGGGCCCAACACTGTAGGCGCCCGAATGTTCCGGGCGCCCGAAAGTGGGCCCGAAAGCCCCTTTGACTTGTCTTTTGGGCTGATTTCGGGTGAGGCCTATAAATAGGCCCCTTGGGGCTCGTTTTTGAAGCTTTTCCCGAGAGTTTTAGCCCCTGAGCCCTTTACCAATTTTCTTTCTCTCCCTCTTGTGCATCTTCCGGCGAAGGTTCAGAATTTTTGGAGGCCGCGACGACGGCGACTTCTACATCGGGGTGCGGAGCGACGATCTACTGTTGGAGGCCCATTTTCGTCGCAGTTTAGTCTGGGAGGTCTACCGGGCTACCCCGACATTATTTTTGGACGATTTCTGCGGTGACGGTTTCGTAAGAGGTAAATCTACATTTTTCGTGTTGGACACTTTTTCTGGATCCGAGCTTTTCTTGGGGTTCTGGGTACATTTTTAACCCCCTTTGCGACTGTTGGTTGATTTGGACAGCACCTACTTGTCGGATTTTTATCTCCTCATCCGGACATCGGAATTCGACGTTTCAGGACTCTATCGACATCTACTCTTCGCGAGGATCGCCGTCATATTTTTATTGGAATTTTTGGAGGAAGTTTTTCAGGTGAAAATTTCGTGTGAATGGGACTGTTCATCACAGATTTTGGGATTTTGGAATTTGTGTGGTTTAAAGTGTAATTTTGGTGTATGTTTGTACCCAGGAGTTTGTGAGCACTTCTACCGTGTTGTTGGCTTGGTGGGATTTGTGATTTGACAGTTGTGGGCTTTCTCAGCTGTACGATTCCGGACAGTTAGCACTTTCAGGTGGGTGACCTTGCTTCCAAGAACTCTGGACTGTGTACTAATTCTATGTGTGTAGGATCATGCATGTTAGAAATTGGAGTATTAGCATGTGTAAAACTGTATGTTGTATCTTGTATATCAGTTGTTGAATCTTTTGATTCCGGCACTATGTTAAGTAATGAAATCTTGGAATTTGACCTAGCACCCCTGTCATATGTATCATGTTCAGCCAGTCTGTAGAAAAACTCCAACTTGGGCTAGGTTTTTATTGCTCTAGACATTCCACATCACGATACTTCATTTCATTATGGACTTAGCTTTTCCTCGCCCGAGTTGTGGGCCGAGAGGTCGGGTGATTGTGGGATGCATTTGCACTCGTGTCTGGGGACCGAGTGGAGTTGATAGCAGTCTTTAGATTTGATTTCTTTGGGAGAGTGATAGTGATGGTAGATCTGGGTTCTTGGAAACTGTCAGAGAGACAGTGAGTTTCAGCTGTGTAGATTCCAGCCAGTGAGTGAGTCAGTGATTTGTTTGGTGGTCGATCTTATTGATCGAGGATTGGATCATAGCCTGCATGAGCCACATTAGAGCCTTACAGTGATACTTTACAGTGATACTTATGGGTTACTTTGACTCGAGCGGGTCGCTCCCCTCGAGGGCCACTCCGGAGTAGGCGAGACCGGGTTGTGTACCGGCGTGAGTTTGAGATGTTCTTTAGCGACTTGTTGTTGCAGTGGTCCCTCTGGCTGTGCTTTCGTTGGCAGCCACGGACGCCCTACGTAAGTCCGCTCCTCCGGGACGTAACGGCAGTAGGTTGGCGCAGGTTTGACTGGACCCGATGTGGCAGTCAGTTTTGATTGGGTGATCAGGGAGGAGAGTTAGTTGTGGCATTATGTTCTTTCTGTTCCACTGTTGAGCATCTAGATAGAGGCATAGTAGCTGTAGAGTTACTTTTCCCCGCTTTCCTTATAGCACTGCATATGTTACTTTTGCCTCTGGTGGACTTAGTGGGCAGACCGTCGGGCTTGTTGGCGGCACCCACTGAGAACTACTGTGGGATGTAGTTCTCACACCCGTCGTGGTGTTTTCTCCCCAGGGACTTCTGCTCCAGTTCCTGCAGCTCTTGTTGCTGATCCAGCTCCTTCTGACCGAGGTAAGGGCGTCGCGAGATAGATCCCCTCCTGTCGTCTTCAGTGTGTGAGTAGATGTACCCCAGTTCCATTTTGGTGTGTGTTATGTCGAGTGACTTTTGTAGTGAGGTTTTGAGTTGTACCTTCCTTTCCTGCTTTTATGAGAGACTCCTGTATTCTGGTGAGGTTGGTCTGTATATTTAAGAGTTGTAGTTTTATTTTATGTATTTCTTTCCAGCTTTTCTCTTTCAGCTCTGATATCTGCTAGTGTAGATGTTTTCTTGCAGGTTAGTCGCTACGCCTATACGGGGCTTCCCGTATGGGCGGCGGATCTGTTGGCGAGCCGGGGCGCAGTATCGCCCCGGGGCGTGACAGATTAGAGTGGTATCAGAGCCTAGGATGTAGGTCTTGGAGGACTTAGGAACCCTAGGCATGTGGTTGGACCCTAGGATGACTCGCGCGAGAGCCGTGATTTTAGCGAGAGTCCTGATTGGATTTCTAAACTCTCCCGAGCGGTTCGGGGTGAGCGATTGACATGTCTTCCTTCGGTGGCAACTATGTTGGCTGCAGACAACATAGTACTTCGGAAAGGGGGGACATGCCTTCTGACTTTCGCTAGATTGGGTCGAGAGATGATTTGGGTTCTGATTGTTTGCCTTGTCCCTCAGGTGGGGGATGCCTCCTCGACGCTCGATGGTGACGCGTTCGCAGCCTTCGTCCTCTGAGCCCGAGCAGGAGGGACTCGGGGCAGGGACAGGAGAGGCGAGGTTTTGGAGCTCCGTGCCCAGTGGCACAGTGTGGCTGAGGCGTCTCGACGCCAGGAGGAGGCTGTGAGTCGGTGAACGCTTGTTGAGCAGAGAGCGCAGCCTGCGGTGGTACCCCCGAGAGTTCTCCGTGCTCTTCCCCTGTGTTAGCACCCCTGTTGTGCAGCCTGCACCAGCATTCCGGCTGACCTGTTTCCAGTAGGCCACCGTCCTGGGACGTCGGGGATCTTTTGACTTTTGGCAGAGCCAGCATGTTTTGTGGGTCGTTTTGTTGAGGTTTCGCAAGTTTGATCCACCCCGCTTTCGGGTATGAGTGCTGAGCCGTGGGCGGCTGAGTCTTGGGTTACAGCTATGGAGCGCCATTTCGAGAGCCTTTTTATGATAGAGGTTTCGAGTTCTGTTGGCTACTCATTTTCTGGAGAGCAACGCCGAGGCCTGGTGGCGGCGGTGTCGCGACCCCAGGTCCGCCTGGTGACCAGTTTTATCTCTTGGGCAGAGTTTTCGCGGTATGCTTCTTGGGGCCTTCTTTCCCGAGAGTGTTCGCAGAGCTTGGAGGAGCAGCTGAGGAATCTCCGCCAGGGAGATAGGCCCTACACTCGTACTAGCCGATTTCAATCGGCTGTTGGCTATTGCCCCACGTGGCCAGAGATGAGACCCACCGGATCTACATTTCGAGAGAGGGTTGCGTCGGGACATTTATCATTTGTCCGCTCCCTAGATTACAGACTTTAGAGGCCCGATGGAGCATGCACTTTATGTGGAGGTTGGTGAGGCCGTGATGGCAGAGGTGACTCCAGCCACCTTTGTGACTCTGGGGCTGAAGCGCCCGTCTCAGTTTGGAGGGGCAGTCGAGTAGGCAGGGACCCCCGAGACCGCCGCGTTTTCCATCGCAGGTACGTGGGTCCAGGGGCTGCAAATCCTCGTGGATCTCGTCATTCCAGCAGCAGCGCGCATCGTCCGACCACCTCGACAGCAGGCAGTCTCGCAGCGTCAGCATCTGTCTGCAGCAGCACAACGTGCGCGGCAGCCGCGCCCCGACCAGTTGTCTCTCTGTGTATGGTAGCCGCACTCACCATCCCAGTGCCCGCGAGGGTCGTACCGCTGTTTTCCGTTGCGGGCATACCGGTCACTTCGCGAGGGCGTGCCCATGGCAGGTTACCCAGCCCTTCATCAGCTTCTGCATCCTTCGTTCCTCGTCC
>CM055074.1:1442191-1491910 GCA_029204045.2 Tillandsia leiboldiana | reverse complement strand
AGCCATTCGTCCTCTGAGCCCGAGCAGGAGGATTCGGGCAGACAGGGAGCGTGTTTTGGAGCTCCCGTGCCTGTGGCACATTGGCTGGGCGTCTCGTACGCCAGGGGAGCTGTTAGCGGTTGACAGCTCTTGTGTGGAGCAGGAGCGCCGCACGGGGCGGGTGGTACCCCTGATAGTTCTCCGTGCCTTCTTCCCCGCTGTGGTGGCACCAGCCCCGTTAGTGCCGCCTGCACCACAGTTCCCCGGCGGAGCTGTTTTCCAGTAGGCACCGTCTTGGACGTCGGGATCTTTGACTTTGGCAGAGCAGCAGTTTTGGTGGGTCCTTTTTGTTGAGGTTTCGCAAATTTGATCCACCCCGCTTTTCGGGCATGAGTGCTGAGCCGTGGCGGCTGAGTCCTTGGGTTACAGCTATGGAGCGCATTTCGAAGCCTTTTTATGATGAGAGAAGTTTCGCGTTTCTGTTGCTACTCATTTTTCTGGAGAGCCACGCCGAGGCCTGGTGGCGGCGTGTGCGACCCCGCAGGTCCGCCTTGGGACCAGTTTATCTCTTGGGCAGGGTTTCGCGTATGCTTCTTGGCCTTCTTTCCCGAGAGTGTTCGACCAGGCTTGGAGGAGCAGCTGAGGAATCTCCGCCAGGGCGATAGGCCCGTACCCTTACATAGCCGATTTCAATCGCTGTTGGCTAGTATGCCCCACGTGGCCAAGAGATGATACCCACCGGATCTACATGTTCGAGAGCAGGGTTGCGTCGGACATTATATCAGTTGGTCCGCTCCCCAAGTCCGATTACAGACTTTAGAGGCCTCGATGGAGCATGGCACTTTATGTGGAGGTGGTGAGGCCGTGATGGCAGAGGTGACTCCAGCCCCCGTTGTGACTCCTGGGGCGAAGCGCCCGAGCAGTTTGAGGGGGGCAGTCGAGTAGACAGGGACCCCCTAGGGACGCGCCCCGTTTCCACTCTCAGGGACGGGGTATCAGGGGCGCAGAGATCTGGGGGATCTCGTCATTGATCCAGCAGCAGCGCATGCAGCGTCGACCACCTCTGACAGCAGCAGTCTTCGCAGCAGCAGCCTTCTCCGCAGCAGCAGCAGACTTTCGCGCAGCCGCGCCCCGACCGTTTATCATCTGTTGCCGCACTCACCAGCCCTGCCTCAGGGTCGGAGACCTGTCTGTTTCCGTTGCGGGCATACCGGTCACTTCGCGAGGGGTGCCCCAGGGCAGGTTACCCAGCTCCTTCTCAGCTTCTGCGCATCCTTCGTTCCTCGTCATCTCATGCAGACTTCGGCGACCTCCGGTAGGCCAAGTTTTGCTCCATCGTCCTCACGGCGACAGCCAAGCGACACCCCCCCTCCCCCACGGCGCCGAGCGGTCGAGTCTATGCCGCTCAGGTAGAGGATGCTACAGCAGCAGAGCATGTCGTCGCGGTATTAAATTTTGATTTCTCAGTTCGTACTCGTACTCTCTTTGATACCGGTGCATCGCATTCTTTTATCAGTAGAGCATTTGCATCCCTTCATGGTATAGAGGTAGTTTCTTTTATCGCTGCATTAGAGGTTCAGATACCATATATGTCTTTGCATGTCGAGGAGTATTGTAGGGATTGCCCTGTGCAGTTGGGATCCTGGATTTTGCCGGCAGACTTGCTTGTCTTGCGGCAGCTCCAGGATTCGACGTCGTGCTAGGTATGGATTGGTTGTCGAGGTACTATGCTGTTTAAGACTTGCAGAGAGAGGAGGTGACCCTCCGCGAGCCTGGACAGGAGGATTTCGTCTTCAGAGGCTGCCAGAGCACCTTCTTTGCGATGACTGTTTCTATTCGGCTTCGAGGGGCTAGGCGGATATGAGTAGGGGCTGCACCGCTTTCTTAGCGACGATTGTGGAGGTGCCTACGGCGGCACTGGACTCGAGGATATTCCTGTTGTCCCGCGAGTTCCCAGATGTGTTTCCCCCTGAGTTGACGACGATGCCGCCGGAGAGGGAGGTGGAGTTTGTGATTGATGTGGTACCGGGAACCGCACCAATCTCGAAGGCGCCGTATAGGATGGCACGTGCCGAGTTGAGGGAGTTGAAGGCCCAGCTTCAGGATCTTATGGATAGGGGCTTTGTCAGGCCTCGTGTTTCTCCGTGGGGAGCGCCAGTTTTATTTGTGAAGAAGAAGGATGGGTCGCTTCGTTTGTGTGTGGATTATCGGGAGTTGAATAAAGTGACCATCCGGAACAAGGTACCCTCTTCCACGGATAGATGATTTATTTGATCAGTTGCAGGGAGCCACAGTGTTTTCGAAGATTGATCTTCAGTCAGGTTACCACCAGTTGAGGGTGAGGGCCGAGGACATCCCTAAGACGGCTTTTCGATCCCGGTATGGGCATTATGAGTTTACGGTTATGCCGTTTGGTTTGACTAATGCCCCAGCTGCATTCATGGATTTGATGAACCGGGTATTTCAGCCGTACTTAGACTTGTTTGTGGTTGTGTTCATTGATGACATCTTGATCTACTCCCGGAGCGAGGTGGATCATGAGGAGCACTTGAGGATAGTGCTGCAGCTTCTACGTGAGAAGAAGCTGTATGCCAAGCTTAAGAAGTGCGAGTTTTGGCTTCGGGAGGTTGCATTTTTGGGCCACTTGGTATCAGCCGCAGGAGTGGCAGTTGACCCGACGAAGATTGATACAGTTCGGGATTGGCCGAGACCGACGACGGTGACGGAGGTCCGGAGCTTTCTGGGCTTGGCAGGTTACTACCGTCGGTTTGTAGAGGGCTTTGCGAAGCTCTCTACTCCCCTGACCTGTTTGACTAGGAAGGGGATGAGGTTCATTTGGACTGAGCAGTGTCAGCGGAGTTTTTGAGGAGCTGAAGAAGAGACTGATTTCAGCACCAGTTCTTACACTGCCAGTGATGGGAGATGGCTACGTGATTTACAGTGACGCCTCGCACAGCGGTTTGGGTTGTGTCTTGATGCAGCATGGGAGGGTAATTGCTTATGCTTCACGGCAATTAAAGGATTATGAGAAGAATTACCCTACTCATGATTTAGAGCTGGCAGCTGTGGTGTTCGCATTGAAGCTGTGGCGGCATTACCTCTACGGTGAGCATTGTGAGATCTACACGGATCATAAGAGCTTAAAGTATCTATTACTCAAAAGGAGCTGAACTGAGGCAACGCCGGTGGTTGGAGTTACTGAAGGATTATGATGTGAGTATCCTCTATCATCCCGGCAAGGCCAATGTGGTAGCAGATGCTTTGAGTCGGAGGTCAGTGCAGAGCTTGAGCATGTTGGTCACGCAGCAGGCCCCGTTGATTGAGCAGTTGAGGCGACTCCAGATTGAGGTTGTATCCCCTGGGGTCTCTGCTAGACTGATGTCTATGGTCTTGCAGCCCACTCTGTTGGACAGGATTAGGGAGACGCAGAGTGAGGACCCCCACTTGGAGAGGATTAGATCACAGATTCAGGCAGATCTTATAGGGGATTTTACAGTGGATAGCTCGGGAGTACTGCGGTACAGGGACCGAGTGTGTGTGCCTTCGGATTCAGAGATCAGAGACCAGATTTTGGGTGAGGCTCATTATACACCTTATACCATTCATCCTGGTGGTACTAAGATGTATAAGGACCTAAAGGCACATTTTTGGTGGTCCGGAATGAAGCGGGACGTTGGAAGATTTGTGGCTCACTGTCTAACTTGCCAGCAAGTGAAAGCAGAGCACCGGGTTCCTGCTGGCAAGTTACAAAGTCTTCCAATTTCCGAGTGGAAATGGGACCACATCACCATGGACTTTGTTACAGGGCTGCCGAGAGCACAGAGTGGAGCCGACGCGATTTGGGTTATTGTTGATAGACTCACCAAGTCTGCGCATTTCTTGCCTGTTCAGATGACTTGGTCATTGGAGCGTCTGGCACAGTTGTATTTGGACGAGATAGTGAGGCTACACGGGATACCTGCGTCGATTGTTTCAGATCGGGATCCGAGGTTTGTGTCACGATTCTGGGAGAGTTTACAGTCAGCTTGGGGACCCAGCTCAGATTCAGCACTGCATTCCACCCACAGACTGATGGCCAGTCTGAGCGCACTATACAGACCCTCGAGGATATGCTGAGAGCATGCGTTATGGATTTTGGAGGGGGGTGGTACCGACACTTATCTTTGGTTGAGTTTGCGTACAACAACAGCTATCAGGCGAGCATTCAGATGGCTCCGTTTGAGGCGTTGTATGGACGCAAGTGTCGGTCACCCTTGTATTGGAGTGATGTGGGTGAGAGGAGGACTTTGGGACCAGATCTTCTTTTGGAGGCTGAGGAGAAAGTCAGAGTTATTCGTCGACACCTTGAGGTGGCCCAGAGTCGTCAGAAGAGTTATGCAGATACTCGACGGCGAGACCTAGAGTTTCAGATTGGTGACCATGTATTCTTAAAGGTCTCGCCTTCGAAAGGGGTCCGGAGATTTGGAGTGCGTGGGAAGCTTAGTCCCCGTTTTGTTGGACCCTTTGAGGTACTTGAGAGGGTAGGCCCTGTGGCTTATAGAGTTGCTCTTCCTCCACGTTTGGCCGGTGTACACGATGTTTTTCATGTCTCAGCCCTGAGGAGATATGTCTTTGATCCGTCGCATGTGGTTGACTTCACTCCCTTGGAGATCGGTGAGGACCTGGTTTATGAGGAGCGCCCGTTGCGGATTCTTGCTCGTGAGGTGAGGGAATTGCGCAACCGAGCCATCCCGTATGTGAAGATCTTATGGAGCAATCACGAAGAGCGAGAGGCTACTTGGGAGCTAGAGACAGAGATGAGATCTGCTTACCCTTTTCTGTTCGAGACTACTGGTTGAGGTACGCCTGTTCTACCTTACTTTGTTTCGAGGACGAAACTTCCTTTTAGTGGGGGAGGATGTAGTGGCCCTGATTCCCATGCAACGTTCTTCCGATGAATCCACTGTTAGAACACCTATCATTGGTGTATCTGGCCCATGGTGCATCAATAGGATGCCACTGATGGACCCTGTGTGATATTATTTGCTGTGTTGGCTTTCGGCTGGGTTTGCCGAAATTTCGGAAAAGAATTAGGCCAAACAGAGGTCGGAAATGGATTCAGCACGGAAAAACGCTTGAAAACGGCTATTTGCTTGTTAAATTCTGAGTCCGGATGCCCAAAAACGGACTCCCGGAAGTTTTCCGCGCATTTTGGTGCATGGGAACAGCCGTGGACCAGCCCCTGCCACGTGGCAGCTTCTGATTGGGCCGGCGCATACCGCTCGGTCCACAGAGCTTGGGCGCTGGTGCATGGACCGGCGCCTGGACACGTGGCGGCTGCCCATTGGCGGGCTCACGCGGCTTGGTCCACGGGGGCGCGCGGTTGGTGCAGTGGACCGGGGCGGGCCACGTGGCTTCTTCTGGTTGGTCGGTCCATACGCACCTGGCGTATGCGACGCGGCACAGTGCCACGTGGCAGACGCCGGTTGGCGGGTCAACGCACGCGCGACAGCGCGTGGACCGCGCCGGGCGCGGCGCACGATGGACCCGCCGGGCCACGTGTCGCCCGCTGGTTGGCGGGCGCAGCGACCCGGGTGGGCCGCCGTGAACCGCGGCCCGTGGTCGCCGCCGTGGACCTCGCTACACGTGGCGCGCCATGATTGGTGGGCGCATGTGCGCCGGGCGCGGGGAGCGCGGGGCCGGACACGTGGCGGCCATCGGGTGGCCCCGCACCGCTGTCCCCTGTTCGGGGGGACACGTGGCGGCACCGGATCAATCCGGGCGCGCACAGTGTTGGGCCGGGCCCAACACTGTAGGCGCCCGAATGTTCCGGGCGCCCGAAAGTGGGCCCGAAAGCCCCTTTGACTTGTCTTTTGGGCTGATTTCGGGTGAGGCCTATAAATAGGCCCCTTGGGGCTCGTTTTTGAAGCTTTTCCCGAGAGTTTTAGCCCCTGAGCCCTTTACCAATTTTCTTTCTCTCCCTCTTGTGCATCTTCCGGCGAAGGTTCAGAATTTTTGGAGGCCGCGACGACGGCGACTTCTACATCGGGGTGCGGAGCGACGATCTACTGTTGGAGGCCCATTTTCGTCGCAGTTTAGTCTGGGAGGTCTACCGGGCTACCCCGACATTATTTTTGGACGATTTCTGCGGTGACGGTTTCGTAAGAGGTAAATCTACATTTTTCGTGTTGGACACTTTTTCTGGATCCGAGCTTTTCTTGGGGTTCTGGGTACATTTTTAACCCCCTTTGCGACTGTTGGTTGATTTGGACAGCACCTACTTGTCGGATTTTTATCTCCTCATCCGGACATCGGAATTCGACGTTTCAGGACTCTATCGACATCTACTCTTCGTGAGGATCGCCGTCATATTTTATTGGAATTTTTGGAGGAAGTTTTTCAGGTGAAAATTTCGTGTGAATGGGACTGTTCATCACAGATTTTGGGATTTTGGAATTTGTGTGGTTTAAAGTGTAATTTTGGTGTATGTTTGTACCCAGGAGTTTGTGAGCACTTCTACCGTGTTGTTGGCTTGGTGGGATTTGTGATTTGACAGTTGTGGGCTTTCTCAGCTGTACGATTCCGGACAGTTAGCACTTTCAGGTGGGTGACCTTGCTTCCAAGAACTCTGGACTGTGTACTAATTCTATGTGTGTAGGATCATGCATGTTAGAAATTGGAGTATTAGCATGTGTAAAACTGTATGTTGTATCTTGTATATCAGTTGTTGAATCTTTTGATTCCGGCACTATGTTAAGTAATGAAATCTTGGAATTTGACCTAGCACCCCTGTCATATGTATCATGTTCAGCCAGTCTGTAGAAAAACTCCAACTTGGGCTAGGTTTTTATTGCTCTAGACATTCCACATCACGATACTTCATTTCATTATGGACTTAGCTTTTCCTCGCCCGAGTTGTGGGCCGAGAGGTCGGGTGATTGTGGGATGCATTTGCACTCGTGTCTGGGGACCGAGTGGAGTTGATAGCAGTCTTTAGATTTGATTTCTTTGGGAGAGTGATAGTGATGGTAGATCTGGGTTCTTGGAAACTGTCAGAGAGACAGTGAGTTTCAGCTGTGTAGATTCCAGCCAGTGAGTGAGTCAGTGATTTGTTTGGTGGTCGATCTTATTGATCGAGGATTGGATCATAGCCTGCATGAGCCACATTAGAGCCTTACAGTGATACTTTACAGTGATACTTATGGGTTACTTTGACTCGAGCGGGTCGCTCCCCTCGAGGGCCACTCCGGAGTAGGCGAGACCGGGTTGTGTACCGGCGTGAGTTTGAGATGTTCTTTAGCGACTTGTTGTTGCAGTGGTCCCTCTGGCTGTGCTTTCGTTGGCAGCCACGGACGCCCTACGTAAGTCCGCTCCTCCGGGACGTAACGGCAGTAGGTTGGCGCAGGTTTGACTGGACCCGATGTGGCAGTCAGTTTTGATTGGGTGATCAGGGAGGAGAGTTAGTTGTGGCATTATGTTCTTTCTGTTCCACTGTTGAGCATCTAGATAGAGGCATAGTAGCTGTAGAGTTACTTTTCCCCGCTTTCCTTATAGCACTGCATATGTTACTTTTGCCTCTGGTGGACTTAGTGGGCAGACCGTCGGGCTTGTTGGCGGCACCCACTGAGAACTACTGTGGGATGTAGTTCTCACACCCGTCGTGGTGTTTTCTCCCCAGGGACTTCTGCTCCAGTTCCTGCAGCTCTTGTTGCTGATCCAGCTCCTTCTGACCGAGGTAAGGGCGTCGCGAGATAGATCCCCTCCTGTCGTCTTCAGTGTGTGAGTAGATGTACCCCAGTTCCATTTTGGTGTGTGTTATGTCGAGTGACTTTTGTAGTGAGGTTTTGAGTTGTACCTTCCTTTCCTGCTTTTATGAGAGACTCCTGTATTCTGGTGAGGTTGGTCTGTATATTTAAGAGTTGTAGTTTTATTTTATGTATTTCTTTCCAGCTTTTCTCTTTCAGCTCTGATATCTGCTAGTGTAGATGTTTTCTTGCAGGTTAGTCGCTACGCCTATACGGGGCTTCCCGTATGGGCGGCGGATCTGTTGGCGAGCCGGGGCGCAGTATCGCCCCGGGGCGTGACAATATATTTCTATATCCAATGACTAAAAATTCACAAGCACCAATAATTTTGAGCTTTTACAAGTATAGGAGCTTAATTCATACAACATGATAACTATCATATACTTATACATACAACCACAAATAACAAAATGAATTTTCTTATGCATTTGGAGATAATTTTTTTGAGCAATGCTACATGTACACCCCGAAGGGGTGTACATCATACATCTCCACCATTTTAATGGTGGCGATATTTTTTACGGGTCACATCAAATGACCCATTATCACACCCCCACCCTTAGATGGGTAGGGGTGTGAGATGTACACCCCTTACGGGTGTACACATAGCATTTTCCAATTTTTTTTTGTCATGTAATATGCATTAAGTGTACATGTAACTGTGTGTATTTGTACACATACTTTTGGAGACTTGCAGTAAACTTGATTTCTAATTGATACAACGAAAACTAGGATTAGTTACTGACTTACTATAATCACAAATTCTGAGAGAAGAAATTAATCAATAAGAAAAAAAACAACTCATGATCAACAATTATCTAAACATTATTCACAACCAACATATTTACAAGTTATGATACAACAAACCAAAAAAATAAACTTACTCTATTCTCCATAGTTTTGACTTCAAACATGATGCAAAAATACCTTGTTGCCTAATCATCATCATCATCATCAAATTCCTCCTCTTCTTCCTCATCCATTGTTGCTTCCTCTTCGTCCTCATCGTCGACAACAAAGCCTCCCAAGGTCTCATCTTCCTCATCCTCCACATACTCTTCATCTTTATTACCCACAACACCTTTACAATGCATCGAATCATTACGTGGTTTTTTGGGGTCCTTAGATCTTGTAGAATATTTAGATCTCTTGGCACTTAGGGATTTTGAGACGCACTCCATTTCGTCCTCGCCCTCCCCCGTCCAATCCTCGTCTTCACCTTCTTCACCGCTCGTTTTTCTTCTCCTATTCTTGCTTTTACCCTTTAAAGTAACTGCTTCATTGTTGGCTGCTGCTTCTTCTTCATCAGAGTTCTCTCTTGGTACCACAAGATACCAATTCCAACTCTTCATAGGACGGAGCTTTTGCTTCGGGTAATTGTCAAATTCGTGACCCATCACTATGAATCCAAACTCTGCACTCGCCATCAAATGAAATTATGTAACAATCGCCTTACTACAACGAGATTACTTAACTACAGGTGAATCCAGTTGACTCGAAATTCAATGAATCCAAGTGAATTGGGTTCGGGGTTCCGAATATGTTGTTCTGGAATGAAATGTGTTTGGGTTGAATTGCATTTTGTGCTTTCCTATGTTGCTCTAGTGATGTTTAGATCTCATGATAATTAGAAAGGGTATTCATTGATAGCCAATTTTTTCTTTGTTAGTGTTGCTACTCCTCTTCTCTCTACGTTCTGGTTTTCCATAAGTGTTTTCAGGATTTTGAAGTGTGAACATCAAAAATGACTCTGATAACTCTCTTCGCATTCGATACGCAAAGCATTGGAAAAAGCAGGATACGTGAAAGATCTAGAGCCGTCAAAACAAGGACGATCCAAGAAGGCTAATAAATTAAGCAATCAGATCATATTTTGAATTTTAGATATATTAGCAATTCAGTTTGTAAATTTTCACTGCTCTTTAATTCTAAGGGTCAGATCGTGGCAAACACATCTCAAATCGTCCGATTTAGTTACACTTGTTAAAATCTACATAAATCAGCGGAAATCAATACAAATCATGAACTAATGAGCATCCAAATAAGAGAATTAAGACGAAATTTGAAGTGCTACCAAACAGGGTGTAAAAGAAAACGCCTAACTACAAGTAATAGTATCTAAATTTGTACAGCAAAGATCAAAATTTGAACTTAGAAAAGAGAAATTCTGATCTTACCTTCAACTGGATCAAATTGGGAGAGATCCAAATGAGCCAAATCCGATTCCAAGCTTGCATTAAACACTTGGTCATCTTCTTCTCCTCCATAAATCGGAGCCCTAGCCGCCTCTTCCTCCTCCCTCCTCCGCACCCTCTCCAATGTCTTCTTCTCCCTCCTCTCCACCGCATCCAACACCGCCCTATCCACATCCCCCTCCTCTCCCCCTCCTCCCACTCTCCTCGCAACCCAAAAAAAGGGGTTTTTTAGGGATAAGGAGACCCGATCCCCAGGTTTTAGCTGGCCCTTCTCTGACTTCCGATAAACCCTATCGTCGCCACCATTGGTGCTCCGAACCACGATGGGATTCGTCCCGATTACTTCGAACTGGAGCCCGAATTCGTCATGGCGGAGGGAGAGGTGGCGGCGGGAGACGGTGCGATCGGAGGAGGAAGGGCCCGAGGGAAACCCTAGGGCTCTTCCGATGTGGGTGGCGGAGCCCCTCTTTATGGGGATTTTCGCCCCTTCTTCGGATTCGAGCTCCATGGTTTCGAGGAGAGGAGGAAACGTAGAAATATATATAAATAACACAAAAACAAAATATAAAACACTCTTCGTTGAGGAGGAGCTACAGAGGAGACCGGGGGTGTTGTACGCGAATGGAGGGAGCGATGGTGGTAAGGAACTTCAAAAATATATAAAAAAAAAAAAAAAAAAAAAAAAAAATTATTATTGGGCTTTTAAAATTGTATCAATGGGCATAATGTTGAGAAATTGGGCTTCAAGCCCATTAAGCTTAGAATATAGATCCGACCCAATAGTAGAGATATGGACAGGCCTTTTGGGCTATGTGGATTTTCTATCTTCGTTTTCTTTTTAGTCATTGCAGGGTTCACCGCACTGGAGAGTGGTTCTTATCTAGATCTTTCCATATGGGATTATTCGGTGGGATACGATTAGAGTAGAAAACTTGATCATTTGCTATCAATAGTATATATATATAGAGTCCGGATACTATACTATTAATAGGACCAAGTTATTTGTGCTATCAAGTTTTCTACCCTTAGATCAATCCCTTTGATCATTTACACCCGTTAGATTTTACTATTTTTCAACTACCTATTAAATCCAAGGGACCCACTATCATCTCAACCACATATCTTATAATTCAAGAATTAAAAATTTAATAGTACTAATAACTTGGTACTATTAATAGTATTCCGGCCTAGCTCTCTATATATATATATGCTTTCTTATTTTTTAGTGGAATGCAAAATCTTCTTTTCTTTTTTTGCTAAATTGGTGTGATTTGCGCGCAACAATTTTTCAATCCTACTTTTTCATCTTTGTGCAACACATTGTTTCCTGCAACCCAAAATTAAATGGACCAATGTTCTCAAATATGGATTTTGCCGCTGCATTAGAGCTCGAGTACTGCTCCAGTATTTTCACAAGCTAGACGCGTAGCTTTTGATCCGGCTCAATGGTACAATGAACTGTAGGCTGGGCTAAACCAAGTTGGGTTGGTCCCTTCTTTCGCATAATATATATCAGCTCGAGAGCCTTTTGAAAAGATCGACCATAGATTCGTTGTTTTAATCTTTAAGTATGCTAATGGAATAGGAAAGGGGAATAAAGGTCGAGGTTAAACAAACACAAGAGTAAGGAATAAACGAGCGGAATCTTAATTTTAGAAGTAATTAATATTATAAATCATTTCCTCGAATAAAGTGATTGATGAATTGATCTGTACTTAATAAAAGCAAAATTTTGTTTTATGCACACACTTTTCTGGCACTACTCCACAAGTTAAATTAATTTTTTCTATATAAAACTAACACTTATCCTGCTTCTGCTTTTAAAAATAATTATTATTTATCCGCACATAAGAAAGGAGGAGGAATCATGAGATTCACGTTCAATGTTATATATAAAAATATTTTGAAAGATGTTATGTATATAATGTTTATTATCGGAGCGATTTGAGCACTCCAAAAATTCGGTATTATTTGCAAATGATCGATTTGCTTATCGAAATTGTACTAAAAACATAGAACTTTAAAATAATACACTTGATTCAGTAGAATAAAATCAGAATGAAACAAGTCATTATAGTGCGATTTCACGTGTACACGCGTGCAATTACATGTGCCATGCAAAATTCACAGGATAAGCCAAATAATTGTACTGCAGAATCTAAGTTTCTACAGTGGGGGACAACCAATCGCTTTCGTGGAAGCTAGCTAATGACAAGCTCACAACTTCGACGCGGGCACGTTGGGGGGACACCAACCTGTGCGTACACGCAATGCCCTGCGATGGTGAATAGTGCATGGAGGCCACGTCCTAATTAAGGGAGATGTGTATAAAAATTATTGCATCACGACAACTTAGTCATCTCAATCATGAACCTTCTATTCGACCCAATCAATATTTTGAGATCGAAAACTGAACTTTGAACTAAGTAATAATGAAGGATATTTAGGAGACAAATTTAATTAACAAGACAAATATTAATTAATATGTTTATATTTTTTTATTATTTTTTTTTAATTTTTCCATAGATAAGTATCTTTTTGCTGTAGCTAGCAGTTTTAAAAATTTTATTTTGGAAATTCGGTACTCGTCCCGATATCAGATGTTATGAATTCGCAATTCGTTTCGATACTACAATCCACACTGGTACCGCTTAATCTTGAAATTTTACAACGAAAGCGTCAAATCAGATTTAAACCCGTCCCCTCGATAAAAAAAACTGGAACCAATAAAACGATAAAGAAAAAAAAAATCAAAACATAAAATATGGAGGTGAACAAAAATTCATTAATCAAGAAAAGAATTACGCTAACTCATCTTCTACAATAGAGTAGTTTTAATCTGAGCCCTCCTCCTAAAATTTTGCTCACTCTTCTCTCGTATTCTATAAATCTAAAATTTTTTTCTCTTTGAACACACCCGTACATGCATTCAAAATTATAAATATTTTAGCCATGTCATATATATGGGTGTAACTAAACCCTAACCCCCATCATGTCATATAGGTGTGGTTAAATTCTATCACCACTACCGTCAAAATAATAGAACATTCGCTATATTTATAACTTATATCAAAAGCTATTCAAATCATAGACTAAATAAATTTTTATTCTAATTAATATTTAAATTTTAATAAATTTATCTCGATTTAAATATTAATTTTAATCTAACTATAATTTAATTACAGGTTTTTAAATGTGTATGTAATTGAAAAAGAAGAAGAAGTATAGACCTTTTGTCTTAATAGTAAGTTGCTAGATTGCACCTTTTCATATTTTTTTTTTTTCCTTTTTTTTTTTTGAGAGAGAAAAGTAGCTTGTTACTTGCTGAATTCATTTTTTTTTATAAATAAAATTAGCTAAAATTTAAAATAATTAAGATTTCAACTTGGCACACAAGTATCAGCTATCAAGTTTTTTACAATCTACAGGGGAAAGTGTAGTTCAATTGATTGAATATTTCAGAAGTGTAGAATAGGTGTTAGAATTGACTAATGCATGTGGTTACTGCTAAATTCTACAAAAGGCTACAATTTGGTTTGAATATTGCATAGCTTTGGTCCTATATTTGACCTTAGAGTGTCATTTATTGCATTAGTGATCAAAACGTGACATGCATGTAAATTATTGACAAATATTGCATTTTTAGGCAGAACTTTTCTATAATTATTATTGACCTGCTCCATTGTAACCATACGTAGTGCGTGAAACTTATATAGTTTAATAATAATAATAATAATAAGAAAATCACTCTGATTTTTTATCATTACCTGAAAGAGTCATTTAGATGTAAAATCTTGATAACAGTCCATAAGGTGTGAAACACTTTTCAAGTATATGTCTCTAAGGTATGAAATAATTTTCAACTATACATCTACTTTATATAGCTTTCAAAGCATTTTGTTTACACCCAAAAAAACAAAAACAGAAGTTTGGCCTACAAATAGCTTTAACATTTACTATAATAAAAAGTTAAAAGTATTACAAGAGACGCATCTTATCGATGAAATAAAGATCATCATCTATTTGTTTCATTTATTTTTTAAAAATAATTTAGCAAGAAATATGAAACGATTAAATTCTAAACTTTAAAATTTAAGTATCTATTATAAAACTCTTTTTTACTGTTGGTTTTTATTATTATTTTTATTTTTTTTATGTTGTTATTAGGTAACAAAATTTGGCAGGAATAGTGGAAGGACAGCAATTAAGGCCGGCCCCGGCTGGTCTAAATTTGGCAAGAGGACTCCATCAGGTGCGACTGCCTGCCAATCAATCTTTCCCGCTGCAGAAACTGCTGCTTGGATTTGATTCACCATGTCAGCAGCTGTAGACTTCCAGCTCACACCCATTTTATCTAATCAAGATATCCATCCAAATAAATTAAAACATCTTTTAAAATTATATTTCATCATCATTCGATCTAAATTGATATAACTTATACTGATTAATTTAGTTCAGGTTTACAAATTGAGAACCGAAAAGAAATTAAGGTAATCAAATTTTTTTAATTTATTTTATACATATTAGGTCTACCATAATGATTAAATAATGGAAAATGCTATGTGTACACCCGTAAGGGGTGTACATCTCACACCCCCACCCATCTAAGGGTGGGGATGTGATGATGGGTCACTTGATGTGACCCGTAAAAAATATCATCATCATTGAAATGGTGGAGATGTATGATGTACACCCCTTCGTGGTGTACATGTAGCATTGCTCTTAAATAATTTGTGTTTTAACTATGTGTTAACGATAAACAAATCCTTGAAATCATAAGGGTCACTTCAAGTGACCCTTGAAATCACCCCACCCATTAGATGGGTGGAGTGTATGATGTACACTCCTTTCGGAATGTACATGTAGCATTGCTCTTTAAATTATTCTGACTATATTTAACTACAAGTCCTTTATTTTTTTTGTTCTTATTTTATATAATTTATTACGTTCAAAATTAAATTGATCAACACGTACACAGCACTTTTACATGCCAATTATAAATCCTATCTTCAACTTGCATACGCACGTGAATATACTAACACAACAATTATATTATATATATAATGAGGATAATATTAGCGAAAAACTAAAATGATTCTAAATGACTAGATGATTTTATTTGGCGGTTCATGAGTGATGTGGTGAACCGAGTCCAAGCAATAATCAACAAATTTAAAAGAGTATTCAAAGCTGTACTATTCTCTGAATTGCCACGTCGGATAACATAAAAGTGTGATTAATTCTTTGTGTCTTTACACAACAACTTCCTTAAATGCAACCCATACTTCTATGCCAAGCATTCTCTGTATAAATAAATAAATAAATAAATAAATATATATATATATATATATATATATATATATATATATATAAGACTCTGGTTGACCAAAAAAAAACTATTGCATGGTCTCGTTGTAGTACATTGGCATATCCAAAATCGAATTTAAATATCTTATAACTAAAATTTGAAAGTTTGCATATTAAAATTTTATAAGATTTGTACAAACATTGTTCCTTACTGTTTCTAATAATACATTATTAAAGTTTATTAAATTTAGAATATCTGAGTGTGTTTATATATACAGACACGTGGTGCAGCTAATTAATTTCTCTGGTTCGGCGTACGGCACCTTCATTTTTATTTTTATAAATTAAATAAATAAAATTTCTATTCTTCCTCTACATCGAAAGACAAAAATAATCTTATTAAAATTTATATATCAAATAATATCGTGGAATTTGGATGCGTATCAAATTTTAAAAATAGTTTTAAATAAATCAAGTTCCTAACACGCAGCAAAAGCCCCAAAAATCTCTCTCTATTTCTATCTCTACTCTAACTCGTTTACTACGTTGCATAAAAATCTCTCTCCCCCGTGTGATCGATCCAACGGTCATCGTTGCTCCGCACGCCTCGTGATTCACGGCGCGTTCTCGTCTCCTCTCCTCGTCCTCTGCTGCAAGCTGGATCTCCTTCGATCGTCGTCCCCTTCACTCTTTTTTTTTTTTTTTTTTTTTTTCGATCTCTTCTTCGATTTAAATGTGAAGTTTTGGATCGTACTCTCGATTTAGTTATCATAGTTGCGTTTGTGATCGATTCGTGTGTAGTTGTTCAGATCCGGAGATAATGTGGTACGGATTTTCCCCGCATTTTTCCCGAATTGAAGCTCCAAAAATTGCTCTCCTGCGTTAGTTAAATTCAGTTCATTCGATCATTTTTGAACTATATTGTTTTGCATAATCTTTGTAGTATAGTCAGATCTAGATTGCAGTAAACCCTATCTCAGAGTCAAAAACCCCAATGCATGTGTATTTGGATCGGTTGTAATAGTAGGAGCAGCAAATCGGAGGTTTAGGAACCCTAATTGGACGGTTCTAGATGGGCCGCGGCGGCGCGGGGCGGAGGAGGGAGCGGCTGCGGTGGAGCAAGCTCTACACCTTCGCCTGCATCCGCCCCAGCGTTCTCCTCGATGCCGACGCGGCCGCAGCAGCCGCCGCGGACTCCGTCGGTGGCCCCGGATTCTGCCGCATCGTCCACTGCAACCAGCCGAGGCTCCACCGCAAGAAGCCCCTCAAATACCCGACAAATTACATCTCGACAACCAAGTACAACATCCTCACCTTCCTCCCCAAAGCCCTGTTTGAACAATTCCGGCGCGTCGCGAACATCTACTTCCTCCTGGCGGCGATCCTGTCGCTGACCCCCGTGGCCCCGTTCTCGGCGGTCAGCATGATCGCGCCGCTGGCCTTCGTGGTAGGGCTTAGTATGGCGAAAGAGGCGTTGGAGGATTGGCGGCGGTTCATGCAGGATATGAAGGTTAATAGCCGCAAGGTTGGCGTTCATTTGGGGGGCGGGCAGTTCGGGTACAAACATTGGCAGAAGATTAGGGTCGGGGATGTAGTTAAGGTCGAGAAAGATCACTTCTTTCCCGCCGATTTGCTCCTCTTGTCGTCGAGCTATGAAGATGGGATATGCTATGTCGAGACCATGAATTTGGATGGGGAAACCAACTTGAAGGTCAAGAGGTCTCTGGAGATTACCCTTCAATTGGATGAAGATGAGGCTTTTAGGGATTTTACGGCCACTATTCGGTGCGAGGACCCGAATCCGAGCCTTTACACTTTTGTGGGAAATTTTGAGTACGAGCGCCAAGTGTACGCTCTCGACCCCAACCAGATTCTTCTCAGAGATTCAAAGCTGAGGAACACTTCGTATGTCTATGGAGTGGTTATTTTCACCGGTCATGATAGCAAAGTTATGCAGAACTCGACAAAGTCGCCATCTAAGAGGAGCGGAATAGAAAAGAAAATGGATAAGATCATATACATTCTGTTTACTCTTCTCGTGTTAATTTCGCTGATTAGCTCTATTGGTTTCGCTCTCAAGACTAAGTATGGGATGCCGCACTGGTGGTATTTGCAGCCGCAGAATACCACAAATCTGTACGACCCGTCTAAGTCTCTGATTTCTGGCATCTTTCATCTTGTCACGGCGCTTATTCTTTATGGATATCTTATACCGATCTCACTTTATGTTTCAATTGAAGTTGTTAAGGTTCTGCAAGCTATGTTTATCAACCATGATCTGCTCATGTATGATGAGGACACGGGAATTCCGGCTCAAGCCCGGACCTCGAACTTAAATGAGGAGCTGGGCCAAGTCCATACGATTTTGTCCGATAAAACAGGCACTTTAACATGCAATCAGATGGATTTCTTGAAGTGTTCTATAGCAGGAGTTTCATATGGTATGGGTTCGAGTGAAGTTGAAATTGCTGCAGCGAAGCAGATAGCGTCGGAAGCTTCTGGAAAAACTGATCAGAACAGCAGTGCTCCGGATCTATGGGAGAATAACGGGATCGATTCTGGGTCATTAGAGATCGAAGTAGAAGGTGGCATTACATTCTCTGCTGAGAAGGCTGCTAAATCAAAGATTAAAGGTTTCAGTTTTGAAGATGACCGTTTAATGCATGGAAATTGGACTAAGGAACCAAATGCAGCTACCATCATATTATTCTTTAGAATACTCGCTCTTTGTCAGACGGCGATTCCTGAGTTAAATGAGGAAACCGGAAGTTTTAACTATGAGGCTGAATCACCTGATGAAGGGGCTTTTCTGGTCGCGGCAAGGGAGTTTAGATTTGAATTTTGTAAGAGGACTCAATCAAGTGTCTTCATAAGGGAGAGATATTCGTCCTCCGAGCACCCAATAGAAAGGTCATAACTTTAGCCTCGTCAATTGGTTACAATTCTTCTCTTCTACGTTATTGGCCTATTAACTCTTTGTTGGATTATTTACAGGGAGTTCAAGATTCTCAATCTCTTGGAATTTAGCAGCAAAAGAAAGAGAATGTCGGTGATAGTGCGGGATGAATCTGGGCAAATTCTTCTTCTGTGCAAAGGAGCGGATAGGTATGATTTAGTTTCTTGTCTGAATCTTTTGCCTCTGTCTTTCCCTGAAAACTAACTGTAAATTTTACACATATATTCTTGAATCATTTGATTGGTCACTTAATTTTCCATTGCTGTATGTTTAAAGATCTTTTTTTTTTTCTTTTTTTTTTTTGGTTTTAGTATTATATTTGATAGACTATCAAAAAATGGAAGGATGTACGAGGATGAAACAAGTAAGCATCTTAATGAATATGGGGAAGCAGGCTTGCGGACATTGGCATTGGCATACAGAGTGCTTGAGGAATCTGAGTACTCAGCATGGAATGCTGAATTTTTTAAAGCAAAGACCTCTATAGGGTCTGATAGAGAATCCCAGCTTGAGCGAGTCTCAGATTTAATAGAAAGGGAATTGATTCTTATTGGTGCAACTGCTGTGGAGGACAAATTACAAAGAGGGGTAAGATTTTATGATCTAAATGTGCTGACATGCCAGTGATTTTTTTCTGGCTTGTTTGATCATTTCCCATTTTACTTTCAGGTTCCTCAATGCATAGATAAATTAGCACAAGCTGGTCTAAAAATCTGGGTTTTGACAGGTGATAAGATGGAAACTGCAATCAATATCGGGTATGCTTCTTGATGCATTCACTTTGCAGAAAACTGAAGATAATGGCTATTTGACTTGGTTTTTAGAACAGCTTCTCTACTGCCGAGAGCTGAATCTTTCAAAAATCGGATGCTTGGCTAACTAATTGTATCAATTCTGGAGGTTTTCCTGTGGTGGAAGGCTAAAATTAAATTTTAGGCCTCAGAAGCTGAATCTTCCCCCAGCAGCAAGCTTCTACTTTTGCTGCTACGATAAATTGTGGAGGAGATTTTTTGAAATGCTATTATCAGTGTTGCTTCAAACAACTCTGTATAAAAAGAATTTATGTAAAAGCTCCAACCTGACCCTTATGATCGGAGCACTTTCTGTGTTCATCAACAATTACCATTCTATTTTCTATTGCAGATACGCATGCAGCTTACTTAGGCAAGGCATGAAGCAAATCTGTTTGTCCGCAACGAACGACTTGCTTGCACAAGATGTCAAAAAGGTAATGTCCCTATTTTCATGTCCCTTCTTGTATTGTAGCAGGATTTGATTTGTTTCGTTAAGTCATTTTATGGTAAGCTTTGCTTTATCTCTGAGGAATGAACAGGCTGCAAAGGAGAGCCTTTTGATGCAAATCACCAACGCGCTGCAAATGGTGAACCTAGAGAAGGATCCTCATGCAGCATTTGCTGTAATTATTGATGGCAAAGCTTTGACCTATGCCTTAGAGGAGGATATGAAGGATCAATTCTTGAGTCTAGCAGTAAATTGTGCCTCAGTCATATGCTGCCGGGTCTCTCCAAAGCAGAAAGCACTGGTAGTTTTAATTTCAGATATTCACATATGTACCTCTGAAGAATCATCTATTTACTTAAATATTCATGCAAAGCCTGAATTTTCATGTATGCTCTTCAAAACGGTCTTACATATCTACTTTCTTAGGAAAAGTATGTCTCCCTGAACTTTTTCTAATACAAGGCCGATGTATCCTCATGAATCATATGACTCTCTCAAATTAAGATTGCTTATTATTGTAAGAAATCGCACCTTTGATGGGCATATTTGATATTTAAAAATTCATATTTTACAGGGTAATCAAGGTAAATAGATGATTTACCTGGGATATGTTTAAAATTTTGTATTGTATCTAATTACATACCCAAATTGCCGAACCGCAATTGATAGTAGCATTGACCAGATTTTTATCTTTTCTTTCCGTTTTCTCGTTTAGGTTACTCGTCTAGTCAAAGAAGGTACTGGCAAAACCACCTTGGCGATAGGTGATGGTGCGAATGATGTGGGCATGATTCAAGAAGCTGACATTGGAGTGGGTATTAGTGGTGTGGAGGGAATGCAGGTCGGTGGCATCATCTGTACTTGTATAAGTTTGTTGTTTGTTTACAATATTTCAAATCCAATACTATTCAATAAATTTCAGAAGATCATCAGAAAACTACTGCAAATGTATTGTTTGAGCAGAGGTGGTTGATGAAGCAGTAACTGCCTTTTCATTTCTTCGGGACACAAGCAAAAGTTTCGAATACGATCTTTTGCCTTTTGTGGCCCAGAAGCTTGTTTTAGATTTCCTGTGTAGCAAAAGATCCAGACTTCTAGCTAGCCAAACTTCTAGGTTTTGCCTTTTCTGAAAGCTCCTTTTGTAAGTAGCATGCTTAAAAACTGTTTTGCTTTGTGCAGGCTGTGATGGCTAGTGATTTTTCAATTTCACAATTCCGGTTTCTTGAGCGGCTCCTGGTTGTCCATGGACATTGGTGCTACAAGAGAATTGCTCAGATGGTAATAAAGAAAAAAATTTCCAGCCTACTACTTTATACAACATATATGCCATGTATTAATCTATGCGTGCATGGGGGTTTGTTTACTGATTCTAATTTGTTGAATCATTTCCAGATATGCTATTTTTTCTACAAGAATATAGCCTTTGGTCTCACCATATTCTACTTTGAGGCATACACCGGCTTCTCCGGGCAATCAGTTTATGATGATTGGTACATGCTACTTTTCAATGTGGTTCTTACATCCTTACCTGTCATCTCGCTCGGAGTGTTTGAGCAAGACGTTTCTTCTGAAGTCTGTTTACAGGTATAATATAATTCACTTCATAGCCATTATTGTAGAAAAAAAAGTAATTTTAGCCTCTGAAGAAATGGAAATTTTCTACTCATAATGAAGTATTCTAATAGTGCCAATTTTATACAAATAATAGCGGCGCCTTAACTAGATAGTCGTTTTCTGGCAGATTTAGATAAATATGTATTTGTAGTGTACTAAAGAGGGCATATTTTTTTTATGGGGACTATAAACCACTTCTCCCTGCAAAATTGTCTACAGCCATGTAAAATCTGACTTTTCGGATATGCGCCTCAAAAGTGCAGCTTCTTTCCAAAATATGTTACAGTTCTGGAGTCATCTGAGTAATGAGGGAAGTCCATTTTGTAGGTAAAAAATATATATATATATATATCTTATAAAGGGGGCTACAGATGTAAATTGACAATTTGCAGGACTGTTAGTGAACGTATCTTTACAATGTAATACATTCCATCTGATGGGGCAATTTCTACTCTGCAGTTCCCAGCTTTATATCAGCAAGGACCGAATAATGTCTTCTTTGACTGGTACCGAATATTGGGGTGGATGGGCAACGGCCTCTACTCCTCCCTCATCATATTCTTTCTCACCATCGGCATCATCCACGACCAGTCGTTCCGTGCGGGCGGGCAGACCGCCGACATGGCGGCCGTGGGGACCACCATGTTCACGTGCATAATCTGGGCCGTCAACGTCCAGATCGCCCTCATAATGAGCCATTTCACGTGGATCCAACACGTCTTCGTTTGGGGCAGCATTATCACATGGTACTTATTCTTAATCGCCTACGGAATGTCCTCACCGCTGATCTCCGGAAACAATTACCAGATCTTTCTAGAAGCGCTTGGGCCGGCTCCCATATATTGGTTCGTGACACTTGTTGTTGCCGCGGCATGTAATATCCCATATTTGGCTCATATTTCCTTCCAAAGACAATGGAATCCGCTCGATCACCATGTTATTCAGGAGATTAAATACTATAAGAAGGATGTGGAGGATCAAAACATGTGGAAGAGGGAGCGGTCGAAAGCGCGGCAGGAGACAAAGATCGGTTTTACAGCAAGGGTTGATGCTAAGATCAGGCAGTTAAAGGGTAAATTGCACAGAAAAGCACCGTCATCAACCGTTCAAACCTCTACATAAAATGCCTTCTAGTGCCCTCGTTTGTATATGATTTTTTTTTTCCTTTTTTAAATTTGGGGTCTGTGTGGGTGTAGCGAGCTGAAGTGTGATTTTTGCGCTATTTTGAAATGTCTCTCCAATTCGTTCCTTATTTTATGGGGGAGAGCTCATGGCTCGGTTCACTCGCGGTTATACAAAATTACTAAGCCAGCGTTGTACCATAATTATCTCTTTTAGGTGGAAGATGTGTTGAAAATAGTTGATAACGTATGTACATGTAAAATTTTGTCCATTAACTATTTTTTATTTTGTAGTGAAATATTGATCTTTTTTCCTTTTTTGTTTTTAATTGCGATGTCTTTTTAGCTGGAAGAAGCAATTTTAGGATGGTTCAAACATTTAAATACATCCATTTCAAAGAAAGGTTTCGAAGCAAGGAAATTCTCTTGGGTTAAATAAGGCCGAATCCGAAAACAAGACGAGATGTAAATCAACTAGCCAAACCAGTCGCCTCCATAATATTGCAGGGAGAATTTTTCATCATCAAGACAAAAGTTTCCAGCTTTTCTTTTCATATACCCATGTAATAACAGAGAAGTTTGCAAGAACCATATATAATCAAAAGATATGATAATCATACCTTTGCAAACTTGCTGATAAAACAGATTAAACCTCTTATAAATATACATCTTCTGTCTCTATTGTACATGTTCGCGACATTTTTTCCAGCAGGTTGTTAGTCTTTCTAGGATAAAACAAACTCGACTACAAAGAATGAAAAAACATGATATAGCTTGCGGGTATCAAAGCGACGGTGCCTGAGAATTAGCTGAATTTGACCTGCTCGAAAGAAAGTTTGGTGATATATATATCAGATATTAAACGAAAACAATCGCAGTAGCAAAAAAAAAAATTACCATGGTATAGACTATGGATGAACTTACACTGATGAGATAATGTAAAAGCTCAATCCACTCTGAAAAGGAAAATGGCTTCTTAAATAGCACTAAGCTAATGGCAACAACTATGCTTCCTGAAAATTTGATGCAATCATTGAAAGGTTAAAAGCAAGGATCAGCTAATATTTTTAATTAAATAAGAGAGTAAAGTTGCATAAAATACCTTCAGAGAGCTAGCGAAATTCATCATGATATCCATAATCATCCTCAGCAAATAAGGAATTATAAAACACATAGGGGTTCTCGATCATCTCTTTCAAACTGAGACGCCCATCTTTGTCGGTGTCTGCCTGCATTGGTACCAAAAGATCAAGGGGTTACTCAAGTCATGTTATGAAGAACATGCACTTATAAACAAACCAAAACTGACTACATAATTGCATGGCCATCCGTAAAAGCACATAGTTCACGGGGGCTATAGCATTTATTATTTATCCCACAAAACTTGTGCTACAGATGTAAATAAGCAATTTTGGCAATTTTGGAGATGTAAAGAAGGATTAAACTCCCGAAAGATCTATTCAACAATTACCTGTGAAAGCACATAATCAGCCTGCTGCTTTGCATAGTAATGTTCAGATGGGTGAATATTGCCAATTACAGGCTTCAGTTCATCTGCCGACAACAGCCTGCAAAGGAATGTGCCAAACTTGAGTTGGGAGAAAGTACGCTTTGATTTAAAATGAGAAATACAACTCTCAATGCATACCCATCCTTGTCCTTGTCAAGCTGTGAAAACAACTTCTTAGCAGGAGCCTCCCCAGAGCTATCAGTTCCATGCGAAGTAGTCTCGACTTCATCATGAACACGCACTAAGCTGAACAATCCACTGAAAAATTCTTGAAAATTAAGCTTGCCATCTTTGTCCTGATCTCTTTCCCTGAAGTTAAAAAAACAAATAAGAACACCTGGCTCCTTGAAACGCCATAAGGTGCAAACAAAGTAGTTTGCATCTTACATAGCAAAGGAATAGAAATTGTCGATCTCTAAATTTATGCAGTATCTCATGCACAGCTTGCAATTATTTCCGTGACATATCAGTCTAATAGTACTTTACAACACACTCTATCGCCGTATGAATAGGATAATGATAAAACAACTACGAGAATTGCAATTTGCAGGGAAGAAAATGAAACTGTATCGAGTTGGACCTGATTTCTTCTTGACACAACCAATGTATAATCCCTGGATTTCCACTGTCTGCTGGATGTAAGAAGCTGGAGGAACATGTAATGAGTCAATGGGAGAGGTCAAAATAAAAAAATTAAAGTAAGAATTGGCAAATAAGAGCAGAACCCATACTCATTGAACTCTGTTAGATTAAGAAGACCATCACCATCCACATCAGAAGCATTAAAGTGGTCCTCTTTCCACCAACCCATCCCATCGTTTGCTGTGCTATTTTCTGCCCATAAATCAAATTTACAATTAACGAAGCACTCTTGAACAAGGCACCAAATTTAAATATTTCTTAGTTTGCTCTAAACTGTGATCATTTTTCGCATGAACAACACTTTTTTAGCTTTCTCTTGCTTCTTTATACAGCATTATAAGGCAAATGTGAGATCTTTAGCAGCTCCAAAAATCCTTCCATATTCTCCTATTCCTAAATATCACAAGACAATGCATGTCGATTCCCTTATAACCGATCACAAATTCACCCTATATCATCTAGAATCCGCAATAATGATGTAACAAACCGTCTATTTCATGTCAATCCCATTGGAAACGCCAGAGAAAGGCTCAATTAACGCCAGAGCTAAGAAGAGATGATCGGAATTTTAACTCAAAGATTTAATTTTGCTACATCATAGATTAATTTCAAATTAAAACAGAAACGAATGCGGACTCTAACAGAGCAAAGCATTAATGACATAGTAAAAAAAACAAACAAACAAACAAAAAAAGGGGGAAAATTTAATTAGTCTAAGGGATCTAACTCTGACCGTGGAATGAATGGGCCCAACTGGGGGGCTCGTACTCGGCGAAGGAGATGAACCCGTCGTGGTTCTTGTCGTGGAGCTCCAAATCCCGCAGCGTCCGATGCATCACCTCGCGCTGCGCCTGGGCGAGGTTCCACTCCGTGAGCTCCTCCGCGGTGACGGCCCCGTCCGCGGGCGCCACGTCGACCTTGGGGAAGAGCTCCTCGATGCGGCGCGTCACGTTGAAGCGATCCTCATCGTTGATGTAGTCCTCGGCGTCCATGAACTCCTCCCACTCGGGTTGCGACTCCATCCCCTGCGCCGCATCTCCCCCTCCTCCGCCTCCGCCATGGGTTAAGTTGTAGTGCGCGCGCTCCCACTCCCGATCCTCGCGGCGGCGCTCGATGCCGGCGATGATCGGATCGAACGGGACCTGGTGTTCTCCTCCTCCTCCTCCTCCGCCGCCGCCGCCGCGGGGAGCGAAGGAGGAGCGGAGCTTGAGGCGGCGGTGGGGGCGGAGTTGGTGGTGGGTGGGGTAGAAGGAGAGGAGGAGGAGGACGAAGAGAGCTAGGGCTACGTAGATCCACACTATCGGGTTCGAGTGCGACTTCCCCATCTCTCTCTCTCTCTCTCTCTCTCTCTCTCTAGCGGAGGTGGCGTCGAAGGTGCGGTGGGGGGTTTTTATACGCACTACTACAGATGACGTGTCGACTGCCTACTGGTTGGAGTTTGCGGGGCCCGTGGTTTTCGCCAATAGAAACATGGTCTGACGTGGATGTGGTGCTTCACGTGGACTTGGCTTCACTGTGTTCTACGTTATCATCCCCCGGCGAAGGTAACAACAACTCACGCTTGATGAGCGTACGTCCATCATCATCAGTTCATCACATCACATCGTTCAACGACGTTACATGACCTGAACAATTTATTGCTTCCTCTTGGAGTTATTATTATTATTATCATAATAATATAAATTATATTCAAATTTCACTCTTGTTAATCTTGTAAATCTATATAATTAAATTTTTTAAATTTATCCTGTAGGTTTTTAGTGAAAAAATTCAAATTATAAAAATAGTATAAGTTGTCCAATGGTAAGGTACCCTTCCTATATATAAATACTTTATATATGATGTTTTTAAATAAATTTCTTAACATTAGATTAACACAGTTAACAACATTATCATTTTTAATCCACTGTGACTGATTCCCACTGAAATTTAATCACCTATATTTTTATTTTTCAAACCTAAAAAAAAAAAAAAAAAAACATTTCAAAGTTATTTTTGATTGAGTGGGATAAAGTAGCTTTGTGTAATGAACCAATAGAAAGAGACAGAGAGACATTGTACTCATTGCAATTTACCTTGACACAAGAATTTTTCTATTGGCAAATGTACTTTAATAAATAAATTAGTCAAACAACATGTAATATGAGTGATCCACAATCCATGTTTAAAAAAAAAGTGTGAGAAAGAAAAGTTACTTATAGATGTTTGCTCACTCAGTTCAATTTTTTTTCAGCATCTTTTAAAAGTATATAGAAATTCAAATAGTATGACTAAAATGATAATAATTTATTTATTTTTACTTTTTAGATAATATTTCTATACAATAAATTAAATGTTTGGATGGATGATTGCTTGCCATATGTATATATTCAATAGGTATATTTGGCAAAAAGAACAATTCATTAGTAATGTATTCTTGTTTCTTTTCGAAAAAAATATTAATATTACAGTATAATTTAAGTAATAATAATAATAATTAAAAAAATATTAACCGGCACATTTAATTAAATTTGTATTATTGTAAAAAAAGTAAAATATCAATTGAGGCTAAAATACTTTTAAAAAAACATTATAATGTAAAAAAATAAAAATTTTAAATTAAATAATTTTTTTATTTGCAATGAAAAGTTATTATTATTATTTTTTTTTGTAAAAGCCTCAAATTGGTCTATAGATGACATGGTAGAACCAATTCACTAATTAGAATCGTCACGAATCTTAATGCGCCGAAACCATGGGCGACGGATCGCCGCACATCAAATTCTCTGGTGATGGCGCACGATAGTTACAATGCGCCTGAGGAACACTGTACTCGTCTCGTCCACACGCGACCCCCGTGTTTAAAATCGGACCATTCCACTCTCCTCTCGCCGTCGCCCCCATTTTCTCTCGCAGTCGCATCCAGCTTCCACAAACGAAGCGGCGCCCGGAGCTTTGCCTCGCCTCCCCCCCCCCCCCCTCCACCCCTAGGGTTTCTTCCCATCCGAGCTCGATCTCTTATCACCTCCCCCACGTCGATCGAAACCCTAGCGCCAATCCGAAGGTGATCCCTTCTAGGGTTTTAGCTTTGATTTCGTCGAAAGGGGGAGGGGGGGCGGGGAAGGGGGCTTGATCGCGCGCTAATCGGTTGTTGTTTGCAGGTGTTGTGGTCGGTGGAGAAAGGGAGGCCGATGGAGGGTTTCGGGGAGGAGAATCAGTATGCGGATAATGGATTCGATGAGGTTGAGGAGGAGGTTGAAGAGGAAGTGGAGGAGGAGGTTGAAGAGGAGGAGGAGGAGGAGGAGGAGGAGGAGGAGGGAGGAGGAGTAGGAAGAGGGGGTCAGGGAGAAGGGGGCGGAGAAGATCGTGGAGTTGGGGTAGATAGCGGAGGGAGCGGAGGTGGTGAGGAAGCGAAGGCTTCCACGGGTGATTCCTCTTCTTCGGGGTTAGTAGTACAGTTTTAGGGTTTTCTAGCTCCTGTTTATAGATCGGTACCATTTTGGTTTTTCTGGCGAATGAGGTAATCTATAATTTTGATTTTTGTAGGAAAATCTTCGTTGGAGGGGTTGCTTGGGAAACCACTGAAGGTATGCTGCAATATATTCACAATAATGGTTCACCTTTGCTATTAATATGGAAGAAGTTTCATTTTTGTGCAACGATATTTTATTTGTCTTAATGAGTGTTTTTCTCATAATCATGAATAATGGGTGCCTACTAAATTTGTTCTTTGATGGATACGAGAATAATTGTTTAGCTTTAATGATGATGATGTGTATTTGTGCGCTTGTAGCAACAGTTAGGAACTCTTTGTTTGCTGCGAAAAGATTTTCAGCCCCAAATTTAAGATGTTTTCCTCTTTCTTTTATAGCAATTGTGAGATGTGGCTTTTGCATTAGTGTTATTGTTTATTTCGGTCACGATGATTTAAACTACTCAGTCGGGAAGTTCATGGTACCTCCAGCTTTTGTTGGCTCTTTTTACTTGTATTCTCTACCTGAGAAAGCAGGGTGTAATTTTTTCTAGAACATTATTTGCTTTTGCCAAGCCATTTGACTGTCATGGGCATCCACCTGCATTTACGTATACATTTGACTGGTTGCTTCAGTTTTGATTTGGTTAGTTTAGCTAGTTACACATATGTGAACTCTATATTAATGTTCACGATTGTCATAATTGAGATCCCACCTAAGTTCGGTGAACTGAAGGGTCATCAGTATTGAATTGCAAAATCGAATCGCAAGATCTTAAGATCCTGTTAATTAAAAGTATGAAATAATCATTTGATAGAAAACTTGATTGAAGAATATAAAAAAGTTGAGTGGTATACTGCTCAAATGGTGGAAATCTTACAAGTTGCAAATAACAAGAGTAAGGCTCAAGTCTTTGCATTCTATTCATTTAAAAGTATTGCAATTTGTTAAGTAATATAAAAGACCAACAACTCTTATTATATTTAGTACACATAGTACTCAGTGAGTAACTTGCTTCTAAAGCCTAATAGGCCATTTTAGTGATTGGTCAAGAAAATAGAACATACGTTGTAAATCAAAAGTATTCACTTGAATCACCCCGGACATGCTATTGCGACCACTTATTTTATGTGTAGACATCAAGAGCGTTGCATATCATATTGTCATCCTTGTGAACATTGTTGTTAGTATCAATGCCTTTTGCATAGGTTCATAACTACAAAATAGGAGTGAAAAGGTATCCGCCAATTAAATTTTCTGCGTACGAGCAAATTTAACCAAACTAAAATTCAAATAACATAATATAATTTCACTGTAAAAGTCATGTATTTTACCTCTTATGTGTGGCATTAAAATAGATTGGTTTTTTTAGCATGATATGTTAGTCTCCAATCCGTGGAGTTTCAACAAATTTCACCTTTGAAGCACTATAAACGGTGGAAACATAGTATTAAGATCAATAGTAATATCCTAGTAGAATTGATTGAGTACTTTGACTTTTTGACCTTCATGCAAACCTAGAGATTCAAATAGAAATTGTAAATCTTGAAATAGCCACTCTAAGCAATTTCATCCTTCTGTGGATTTTAATTTAGAGATAGGCATATGTGGAAAATAAACATATTATAAATTTTCTGCTGTTTGCAATTGTTACTTGATGAATTTTTTTTTTTTCCCCCTCAAATACATGTAACACTAAATTAGTCCGATTGAAAACATATTGTGTTCAAAACAACGACTTTTTCGCCCCTCTTCCCAATGAAAATTTTCTCCGGTTGCTCTGTATCACAGCAGTATTGAATAGCAATTACTAGTTGTGCTATGTTTTCCTCTCCCATGGTTTTGGCAATGTCGTCTAACATCTCATTACTGACTTCACAATAAAAGGTGGTTGAAGTCAGAATGAGTAAATTATTGGCAGCATTCTTCTTGTAAATTTTTCTTCCACACATAGTTTATTGTTGATTAAGAAACGAGCTTCTTAACGTACCTCTTTTTTAAACAGCCTCGACCATTTTCTTTCTTTCATGGCCAAGAACCTGTTGGCGATCTAGAGGTATCTCACGTCGGTCACAAGATTGACATATATTTTATCATGTGGTTGTAATTAATCTGCTATCATTTAGTACAATGACGTGTACGGTGAAAGTGTTGAATGGAGTAGAATGGCTGTCATTTCATATTTGAATTGAAGTGCTGTAGCCTACATACATTGGGTTGGAATTGAAGTGTGCTATAGCCTACATACATCGGATTTGAATTGAATTCCTGATAGTTTAAATTTACATGAGGGGAGCTTGTCTCAGTTGAAAGGTTATATGGAACTACTAATTCTTGATCGAGCTAACTACTTAGGTTTTATTGCTACAGGACCTTCATAGTGCACCTTAGCTGATGCTCTGCTCATTTTTTAGGTCTAGCTGAATTCTCAGTCTCAACTTATTAACATAAATGATTTTGACCCTCAAGGAGCTTTGTCTCTTTTCCCCTTGTTGGCAACTCTCTGCAATCTGAATGAGGAAGGCTAGAAGTGAACCTTAAATTTGGTTTCTTTGTTAGGCCAACAATCCCATGAGAGCCTTTAGTGTATCCAACATTGAGCTGCTGATGCATTTTCTTTTCCTTTTTTTTTTTCCCCAACCCTTGGTTTCCTGAAATTTCATGATGTGCCATTCTTTTAATCTGGGATTGAATATTAATATATTTGTAATTTTGAAGAGTTTTTTTTTTTGGTTCTAAACATGAGCACGGGGCTTATAAAAGTATATTTTCTTTATGGTGTTGTAATGCATGACGAGATGAATAAATTTTTAATGTTTCCCATAATTTTTATGCTAAGATTGTTGGAAAGTGACCATTACTTCTTCAAAATGAATGATTCAATATTTGTTAGAGCCATTTCAGTCTTTACTTCAAATTCACTGATTTATCATCTTCTCTGTAAGCCTAGTAGATACCTTGTTTCATTCCTCGTTATTCTTGAATATTTTGCTACAGCTACCTTCAGGAAGCATTTTGAGACATATGGTGCTATAAGTGATTCTGTGATTATGAAGGACAAACACACACAGATGCCTCGAGGATTCGGGTTTGTTACGTTTTCTGATCCATCTGTTATTGACAAAGTTTTGGAGGATGAGCATGTTATAGATGGTAGAACGGTAAAACTCTTGTCACTCTTTAGTTGTTTAACTTCGAGTAATCTTGCTTGTTTCAGGAAGCCTGCTATCTGTAATTTATCAATTAGATTTAAGAAAGTGACTGAATCCTTCGAATTCTTTGTTGTGTTTCGATTCAGGTGGAAGTTAAGAGGACAGTTCCTAGAGAAGACATCTCGACAAAAGGAGGCCCTAAGACAAGAAAGATCTTTGTCGGTGGGATACCCCCATCATTTACGGAAGGTAATAGCTGCACTTACCAGGCCTCATGTTGTACAAAGTTTATTTGTAAAACTCAAAATAGAATCTTTCAGATGAGTTGAAGGAACATTTTGAGGCCTATGGGAAGGTAGTTGAACACATGATAATGCTTGACCATGGGACCGGACGTTCACGGGGCTTTGGCTTTGTCACTTTTGAAAGCGAAGAGGCTGTCGAGAAAGTCATTTCTGAAGGTCGGATGCATAGTCTTGGGGGGAAGCAGGTTAGATTGCTTGATATGCTCTAGTGTTGCATTAATTTGATTGATTTAGATTGAAAAACATTTAAAAAATGAGATAGCTTCACATACATTAATACCATTCGAGCTTGGTATATACTCTCCCCCCTCCCCCCCCCCAACCACCCAAGTTAGATGTTGAATTGACTCATCATGTTCTCAGTTTAAAGTAGGAAATACGCTAGTCTGTTAGGAACACTCAAAGCTTATGCTGGATCCTAGCTTGTTTGCTAATTCCAAGTAGCAGGCCAGGCTGCAAATCTGAATTTGTCCATGCTAGTAGAAAGTTTCTGGTACTTGATTTAGATGCCTTTTTTGGACCTTATGCTTTGCAGCTTATTTGAAACTAGTTGAGGCCTAATTCTTGTTTAGCAAGCAGCATCAGAAGGTATCGGTAGATCCAAAGATGTGTCCTATCATCTTATGTTGTATTTGCTGAGGAAGAAGCGATAGATTAAAAGTTAACCCAGGCTATACCGTTTGTTCTAGCTGGCAAGGTAGATATATGGGGGCCTCCTCAACTAAACACCATTATTAAATCCTCCCTTTTTTTTTTTTTTAGTAGACACAATGGCAACCCCTCAACTTTCTCTGTTTTGATTTTACTTACTCAGCTGATTTAGAGGTTACTCTGCCTGTTGTCCAGCTAATGTTTTGGGGACTTAATTAGCGACTAACAGTTAACACTTAACACATCCTATTTCAGAATGGCCTTTAGTTAACGAGGTCTGCATACATTATTACCAAGTGGACAGCAAACTAATATATTTTGTTATTTTATTTGTGACGATATAGCAACATAGTCCTTCATACAGCAAACTAATATATTTTGTTATTTTATTTGTGACGATATAGCAACATAGTCCTTCAAATTCTTATGACGAATATGATTATTTTCCATCACTTAGAATTTTTGAAGTAAAAAGTTAATAAATGTGGTGGTCAAAATCCATCCATTTTGCTTCATTTGAAGTGTGTGAAGATAGATTAAACATAGTATATTTGGTACATTTAGTCCGTGTGATACTAGTATTTTCATTTGTCCATGATATTCATCTTCTTTTCTCTGTTTAGAATCTATATATAAGCATTAAAATAATGACCCATTTATGCAGAATCATATATTACATAAACTAGATTACATAGAGTGGCTTGCTAACTGATCCCTAAATGTTGCAGGTTGAAATAAAAAAGGCGGAACCGAAGAATGCCGGCGGGAACCCTAGTTACAGCGGAAGGGGTAGTCATGCAACTGGTTACTCACGTGGTGGTGGTGGTGGTGGTGGTGGTGGTGGTTCTCATCGCGGCAGTGCTTATGGGTATGGAGGAGGTGGTGGTGGCGGTGGTGGTTACCGATCCAGCGGAGTCTATTATGGCACAAATGCCGCCTATGGATATGGCAGAAACTATGGATATGGTGGGGCTGCCGGCTTTGGCGCAGGCTTTGGTGCGGGTTTTGGTGGTGGGCCCATGTATGGTGGTGGAGGATATGGTGGATACAGTGGTGGTTATCCTTATGGCTATGGTGGAGCATATGCTGGGTACAGTGGCGGCGGCGGCAGTGGTGGGGCTGGCGGCGGCGGCGGAGGCGGAGGCGGAGGAGGGGGCGGAGGCGGAGGCGGAGGCGGCCGGAGCCACGGAAACAGATACCACCCGTATGGAAAGTGAGTATAATAGTGCAACCTTCCTAGAGGATTCTACTAATTAATGTCCATTCTTCTGATGAATTAGGTTTTAGCTATGTTTGTCTAAATGCAGCTGAATCTCATCAGAGAGCACTTTTTTAAGGGAGTGGCAGAGCCGTTCAGAAATTGTATGTTTACCAATAGCATCATCTCTAGCTTCATGACTAAAACTTGAATCTTTTGTATTCGTTGTCCCACAGAGTGATCTCTAGCTCCGTGTTACAATTTAACTATGACCGTCTTTAGTTATGCTTTTTGTTTGTAATTTCTTCGGTAGCTGTTGTGCATCGGACTAAGTTATTCATAGGTAGAAATTTTACTGGTGTAGTAGAACCCTACGTTGTTAATGCCTCTTATATTGCTGTTATTATTATTATGCCCTCTAATGAGGATAGGAAAATGGTGCCTTGGATATCTCTTTATGTTTTAATGTTAATGGGTATTAATTTTTTTTGCATTTTGGATTGGAATGTTCACTTGGATCGCATATTCGTATCTTGGTTTTCCTGTGCTAAAAATCTCGTAATGTAGGAAGTGGGGGTCTGGGCCTGGGGGAAACCTGCCCAACTTTGTGGACTTTGTTCGGACATGGTTTGATCCTGCAGTTTAGATATCTCGAAGAGGTAAACTTTGAATAAATGGTGGTTTTAAAATAATTGGTATATGGATTTGATAGAATTCATATTCAGAAGTTTTGCTTTGATATTGTGGAAAATAAATTTCTCTAAAATAGTATAAATTATTGGAGATTAACGTTTTAAATCTAATTTTTAGTACTGGGTAAATTATTGGATAGTTGTATATATATATATAATATTCATGGGATTCCAGCAAATTTAGTTCTAACGGCTCAACGCGACGACAAATCCACCGTCCATTAATGGTTCCTTCAAAATGGACGGGTAAGATTGTTTAGACGGGAACAACCGGTCCCCACACGATCACCATCGGCCAAGTCGCCACAATGTCGACATGGTTACGACACCACCAAACGACTCGTCGCGATCGCGCTACGTGGTAAATCCAACGGCGGAAACTCGACTTTGACTCCACCCGCTCCAAAGACCCAAGAATTTTGACGCTCCCATGACATAACCTGCATGGGCGGAGCTCCACGTCCAATCCTACCCCACACCCCCGGCCCCCTTCCCGGTCGTACGATCCAGCAGCAGGAGCATCCGGACCGCAGATCTAATCACGTGCGCCGCACGAGGAGGGGAGTGGTCCCTAACTCCATGAACCCGATATTAGCGCATTGCGAAGTTGAGCAACACAAAATATGTTAAATTTATAAAAATAAATAATATATTTAAATTTTAAAATTAAAATATTATTGATTAACTGAAATTAAATAAATTAAAAAATTGAATAGTAAAATTAAAATTTTGAAATACGAAATAGTTGATTCAAAATATTTTATAGTTATACGTTCTTATTTATTAAATTTATATTTATTAAATTTGAAATTTAAGAGTTTAATCATCAAATAATGCTGCTGGTTCACGATATGCACGAATATAGTTGGTGCAATGAATAATTTAGCTCGCGACTCCGTTGTTGCGCTTTGGGCGGTTTCTTTTTCCTTTCACTGCTTTATATATTCGGATAGTTGGATGACGACACTCTTTAGAACTGAGGATTCTTCCTCTCTCTCTCTCAATCTATACCTTTTATATACCTATACTGTATATATATATTACATATCCCGCAACCATATAATATATAATATATAATATATAATATAATGTTGTAATAAAAGGAGAAATTCGGAGGAAGAGGAAATAGATTGGAGGAGAGATCGAATTCCTAATTTCGTAGAGCAGGGGAGTGGATAGCGTTGTGCCGGGATGTCGTTCTTCGAGGCAGGGTTTTACCTTTATTTTTTATTCTAATTAATCCCCAAATTCTGATAGAATTGGTTTTCTGGGTTTCCGAGTTTTTGGAAACCTAGTTTTCGTGTTAAAGACGATATATATATATATTTCCCTCGGTTCGTCATCTGATTTGATCTTTTTCTTGGCAGGAAATGGATTCCTTGTATTATTACAGTCGATTCAGCGACCAGTTGCGCCATTTCTCTGGTAAAAAAAATATTTCTTCTTTTTTGGGTTTTTTTTTTTTTTGGCTGGGGGTGTGCGGGGTTTTGAGTTCGTGAGGGATTTCGATTCCTTTTTATGTGTAGAGGCGATGTCGTCGTCGTTGGCGACGGGGAGCTGCGGCGGCGCGGCGGAGGAGGAGGGGGAGGAGTGCCGCGACGACGCGACGGCGCTGTGGCTGAAGCTGGCCGCGATGGCGGCGATACTGGTGGCGGGGATGGTGGGCGTGGCGATCCCCCTGGCGGCGGGGCGGAAGCGGCGGCGCCTCCTGAGCACGGAGAGCGGCTTCTTCGCCCTCGCCAAGGCCTTCGCCGCGGGCGTCATCCTCGCCACGGGCTTCGTGCACATGCTCCACGACGCCGAGGCCGCGCTCACCGACCCCTGCCTCCCTCGCTTCCCATGGCGCCGCTTCCCCTTCTCCGGCTTCGTCGCTATGGCCGCCGCCCTCGCCACCCTCGTCCTCGACTTCCTCGCCACCCAGTTCTACGAGCGCAAGCACCGCACCGCCTCTGCCGCCGCCGCAGTTGAGGCCGGGGCCGCGGCGGAGGACGACGAGGAGCGCTCCATCATCGCGGCGGCGCCGGAGCCCGAGGACGAGGACGACGATGAGGAGGGCTCCGCCAAGGGCGGCGCGGTGCACTTCGTCGGGATGAGCGCGCACGGCCACAGCCACCACGCGCACGCGCACGGTGCGCGGGGCGGGCACATGCACGTGCACGAGGACGAGGGCCAAGTCTCCTCCCACGTGCGCCACGTCGTCGTATCCCAGGTGCTCGATCTAAGCCCCCCATTAGCCGTGCCGTGTATATATATATATATATATATATATATATATATATATATATATATATATATATATATCATCAACTCGCTAATTGCAATTATTAAGTAATTAGCGCGTAATTATTTAATCAAATATGTTCCTGTTCAACTATCGTGGTTTCTGATAATAATAATAATAATAACTAATAACTAATAACTAATAGATTCTGGAGCTTGGGATCGTCTCGCACTCGGTGATCATCGGGCTATCACTGGGCGTGTCTCGGAGTCCGTGCACAATAAGGCCGTTAATGGCGGCGCTCTCTTTCCACCAGTTCTTCGAAGGGTTTGCATTGGGTGGTTGCATCTCTCAGGTTTGTAGAAATTTTTCTTTTTTCCTAGTTTTAACCCTTTTCTTAAAAAATTAGTAATAAATTTTCTCCAATAGCTCATCGATCGATTCAAATGAATGTAGAATGTAAATGTGTGTTTTTGAGGAGGTTCTGCAAATGTGTTTGTTTATGTTTTGTTTGTTTGCGAAATATTTGCCAAGTGTTTGCTTTGGAGTAGAGTGGCGAAGCTGTTGTACAAATCAAACCAAATAACCCCCACTTAAGAGGCTTTTTGGCCACGACCGAGGAGGGTGCACGTAGTGCCGAACTTTTTATTTTCTCTACTACCTTCCTTTTGCAGCCGAATAGAAATTTTAATTTACGGTTGAGTTTAGAATCACATTTCTGCTTTTTATTCTAGTAAAATTATGTGGTACTCTACTGTAGGCGACTATATATCTGAATATATGTGGAGCAGTGCCAAACGGATCCCAGATGAACATTTCAATTCGAAGCTTTTGCTTTTTCAACTTACATTGCCATTTTAGCCTCCGAAAAAACGGCGTTCTTTCGCTGTCAGACCAGAGAAAGTGCACCAGCCAAATACTCTTAAGCTTGTTCACGTGACAGTAATATCCAGCTAATATTGTTGGTGCTTGTTCTTAATTATTGTTCTATGATACTTCACCATCTCAGGCACGGTTCAAGAAATTATCGGCCATAATAATGGCGACGTTCTTCGCGATCACGACGCCGCTGGGAATCGGCATTGGGACAGGGATAGCCTCCTTCTACAACGCCAACAGCCCGCGGGCCCTGGTGGTGGAGGGGCTGCTGGACTCGGTGTCGGCAGGCATCCTCATCTACATGTCCCTCGTCGACCTCATCGCGGCCGACTTCCTCAGCCGTCGGATGAGCTGCGACTGGCGGTTCCAAGTCGCCTCCTACTGCACCCTCCTCGGCGGCGCGCTCGCCATGTCGGCCCTCGCCATCTGGGCTTGAAGCCATCAAATATGCGGGAAGAAGACCACTCCTTGTGTACAATTTCAACCCTTACTGTTCTTTTTTGAAAGTTTTTTTGAAACACTTATTTGTTTATTGGAAGGGAAGGTCCCTGTCTAGTGTTCTTTTGGTAATGTATACATAACATTTGAAACCCTCTTTCCTTTTGGTCTGGCTTGATTACTGACCAAGGAAGCAAAAGATTACTGACCAAGGAAGCAAAACTATTTGGCTATGCATGTCTTTTAAATTTGTTTATATATATATATATATATATATATATATATATATATATATATATATATTTCTGGGAACGTAGTAATGTTTTTGGGCTTTTCAATTAATTACTATTGAGTAAAACGAGGGTAAATTATATTTGTAGTCCCCATCTCTTCAGTGTATTTCCATTTTGATCCTTTGAGAGCATTGCATGAAATGGTAGGAGAGGAAGAAACTATGAACATGACAACTTGTTTACTATTATTATTCTTTTTCTGTCGAAACAACTATTTAATTCGGTGCAAATAAAATAGCAACCTGCATTACATTTCAAGGTCCGCAATGGGTCGTTTTACCTGCAGTACATGTTCCTCCCAGGGCCACCGAAGTAGAAACGCGGCTCAGTGAAGCGAGCATCGGCATAATTCTCTCCGCTGTAGCAGTTGGTGTGGGTGCTCAAGGTTTGGCCCGGCTCGGGATACTTGAAGGTCTTCGAGTAGTCCATGACCCGCGGCTTGCCGATGAACGCGGCTTGGGCCCAGTGGTCGAAGGAGAAGTGGCCTCTCCCCATGGCCGTCCTGGTGTGCGGCGGCTGCTGCTTCATGCGGGGACTGTACACGTCGCCACCGAACAACGCGAGGGTGCCCACTTTGCTTAGCCCGTTGAAGATGCTCGCCGGCCAGTAGCCGAATGTGGTAGTCCCGCTTGCTATCCACCACTTGTCATCATCTTTCATGTCCTGAAAATAATAGTTTTGGCCTTCTCAGGTTTGAAAATTTTGAGTTGCAGCAATTCAGGTTGGGTCGATTTGGCTCTCGAATAGCTTGGTTTTGGGTGACACCAAACTTTGGATAGTTATCTTGTGAACGAGCCACTGACATTTTAAATCAACTTGGCTCGAACCAGGTCCAGTTTCGGGTAGAGTCGGGTCAGATCATCAGGTTGGGTCAGTTTTTGGCACCTCTGATGACACACTTAATCACCCCATTCCTTAGAGATCGGTTCAATCTGTGCTCCGAGTACTATATAGGGGTTGGTTTGTACAAAACCTGAACAAAGGAGGTTGAAGCATCCTGTGTTGTTTCCAGCCTGATCATGATGCAATCAAGTTAGTCCATTATATCAATCATTTTCTGACAAATTTTATTAAATTAATGCATATATACTTACGGAATTAAAAGCATATAGATGAGATAATCGTGACTAAAAGTAGCTTACTGTCCAGTATATGAAGAACCTAGTTGCAGTATCATTGTACAGATCTGGATACACCTGATAATAAAGAGAAAATTGAACATATTAATTAGTAGAATTGATTAGCTAGTGAGCCAGATTGAGAGAACTGAGAAATGCAAAATCCTACAATCCATCCAGCTTCGATGGAGTCGGAATTACGGAACGGGCCATTCCTCAGACAAATCTGCGCAGAACTGAATTCGTCGGAGGCTTCAACGTGCGGGTTCCATATGTTGATTTTTGCTTGAATTCCAAGGTAGCTGCAGCCTACACCCAACTAGCACACTGACCTGGACTAATTGCAGGTTCAAATAGAGAGAGTGTGGAAAATTATATATACTCGATTTAACACGAAAATTACCAAGGTGGTAGTGAAGAACTAAAGAGGGATAACCTCATTCAGATCTTCGACACCAATGAGTATGGTTTTGTTTGGTAAGTGTATCTCGTGCTTGGTTACGCGGCGTCGATCTTTCCTCCCGTAAGTTTCGAGCGAGTTAGTGTTGAGCAGAAGGCGCTTCTGGATTCTCAGAATAGGGATTGTTCCTTCGGGGCAGCTCCCGTTCTTTCGCCATACTTGCGAAGCCAAATAAGCTAAAGAATTAGAATACGCGTTTGCAGTTTTTGTGACGGGCTCTCCACCTCGCCTCATCTGAAACATAAGTAGTTTCTTATACATTATGCTCATAATTTAACTATTTTTTTTTTGCTCTTACTCCTGTCTATATTTAGATGGTCATATTATTTTTCATTTGTCACTATGACCGCTCTCTGAAAACCAAAATATGACTGCCTAGCAATTATGTTTGAGTCAAAAAATACCCTTTAAATAGAACAATTACTGAGAAAACAAAAAAAAAAGGGATTAATATTACAGAGAAAGCAAACCGTAATTGTGTGGTTTCGAAGCAGCGGGTGATCGAATGCCGGTTGTTTGTCTATGTGAACACAATCAATGATATCGCCGTCTTCGCTCTGCGTATTTACATGCAAACATGAATTATTATGAAATGAATCAAGCAGTCTAACAGGTACTATCAGAACTCAGGTGATTGTTGCACGTTTAATCTTTAATTGTGGACAAAACTCTAATGTGGACAACCCCCAATGTGAGACTGTATAATTCACTGTTCATACTGTTTTAACATTAGATCTGATGGCATTGTAAACAACAGATTGTGCAGTGTCACATTGGGGATCCTCCTCGATCACTGAATCTTTGATCTTTGATTGGCTACTTTTATTCAACTTTCATGCAAAACATCCTATTTATATAGAATAATAGGAATATATAGAGTAATAAATAGAAAAGGGACCAACAACTTGAAGAATAACAAAGTATGTTTAAGATAGATTATATCTTATACTGGCATAGAAACTAAAGTAAAAGGTAAATTAAAAAAGGCTTATTGAATTTAATTAGCTCAACCTGTATGGTTTTCACTGCAGGCTTATTGAGAAGCTTTAACTTTTTTCCCACAGCATCTTCTTTGTCCACTGTTGTACTTTTCCTTTTACCATCCACCAAAACATCCCTAAAAGAAAAGCAAAGCAAAGTAAGCAGGATTACCTCCTTCTTTACCACCTCCATTAGATTTGACAGGGGAGACTGATTAAGGAGTGTAAAGTATGAATATTTATAGGCATAAACAATGCAACAAATTAGTAGCCTTAATTACCATTTAGGGCTCGTTTGGTTCCCAATTTTTAATATTAAAAAATATTGTATATTTTATATTTGTAATGATAAATTTATTACTAACTTATCTAACTGTTTGGAGAGCCTGTTCTTACTAATGGACCACTAATAATTTTCATCAAGTATAAAAATAAGTCTCAAAATTTTACTGAATCAAATTACCCATTATAGTTAGAAGTCAACTAAATTGGAGTCAAGTGGCATGGAGAACGCAATAAAAAAGTAAAGATTGAATGCATATTAATTCTTGGTTATTAATTGCTAATTTCATTTTGCATTTTATTTTAGAATATATTCTAATAATTCTACTACCAATTCTTCTAATTATTATTTTTTTACTAATAAGCTCTTCAATTATATTTTGCTATATACCCTTTATTTCAGGCAATGGAAGGCCTAGAGTGGTAACAGAGTGACAAAAAACATTACTTCTACACTATAAAATGTTCAAAAGAATTTAAAGTATTTTTTAAATATTTTTTGTACTATAAATTGCAATTGCAACAGTCACTAAAGAAGTATAGTGCTACATGTTGCTCCGGTGACAATTGCAATTGTAAAGTTATAGCATTAAAAAAATTTAAAAAAAAAATTTAATTTTTTTTTAACTTTTTATGAAATAAAAAGTTATAAATTTAGACACCTTATATATATATATATATATATATATATATATATATATATATATATATATATATATATATATTACCAAACTGGTGTAACCGCGTAAGTGAAATGTTTTTACACAAATGTCAGATGTCAGGTAACTGAAGGCCATTTATCTCCTACGTAACCGACGTGCATGTAAACACTTGCGCTGGTTCAATGTTCGCGTTGTCATCAAATGCTATTTTGTTTTTTTTTTTTTCATAGCCACTTATGTGCACGCATCCACCACAATTATATATCCATTACTGCGCAATTAATTAGAAAGATTATTTCTTTTGTATAAATAAATGTACTTGCACTGGACTAATTATTGGGAATTGATGGTGATGTTGCCAAAACACATACATTATATTTTATCATAATTTAAATATTTTTGTGCTGATAATATTAAAATTAGTTCTAAAAATATCAGATTAAATTGATTGAAAATGAAAGTCATCTAATTAAATCTTGGTTTTTTTTTTTTTTTTTTTTTTTTTTTTTTTGTCTTATAAATGTCATTCAATAGCACGCACCAATATTGATGAATAATATTAAGTCCAGTTTACAGTGAAACTTAGCCTTGTTCATTTGTGTCCTTTTGTGCTAGCTTTTTACATTATTTATCGTATTTGCAACTTCAACGATTATTTCATTTAATTTATTTTTTCACTCTGTGATCTATTTTGTTATTCAAAGCTCATAATCTTCTTTGCCATGAAAGTTTTCTTACTATAATTATTCCATGTTAAATGGTTAATTCATAATTTCGTTAAATTAATAAAAAAAAAAAAATTAACATTACCTTTATTACGTATATATGTAATGTAATAATAACTTTATGGTCAGTAGTTTTGGACAGGACTGGGTGGACCGAGCATTAAATTTCTCCACAGTATGGTCGTTTTGGTCAAAGTCAACACGTGAAGATCCCAGCTGAACTGGGAGAATGCGTAGGTAAACCGTACTCATCATCGTTCGCCAATAACACAACCTGATGGAATCTGGGATGAGAGGTGTCGACACTCTTCTAGCATCCAGCGCGAAAAATGTCGACATCTTCGTATCATCTTCTCCTCCATTTACCCCCAGTTTATGCTTTATTATTATTATTATTATTATTATTATTATTATTATTATTATTATTATTATTATTATTATTATTATTATTATACTCCCCCACCGATCCATCCCCGAAGAAACGTAACCTAGCTAGCTTAGCTGTATCGTAGTAGAGTACTCACCCGCATGGTGATCGAGGACGAGTGCCGCGGCGAGGGGGCGACGCTGCCGCTGGAGCTCGCGGCGATCGCGGTGGCGATCGCTGCGGGGGCCGCCGGGGTGGCGATCCCGCTCGCGCGGAGGCCGTGGCGGCTCGTGAAGCCCCGCGGCGGCGACGGCGGCGGTGGGGTGCTCGCCTTGGGGAGGGCGATCGCGGCGGGGGCGATCCTCGCGGCGGGGTTCGTCCACACGCTCCCCGCCGCGTCCGCGTCGATCGCGGCCGCGGCGCCGCGCGGCACGATCTGGTCCGAGTTCCCCCTCGCGGAGTTCGCGGCGATGGTCGCCGCGCTCGGGATGCTCGCGATCGACTCCGCGGGGACGAGGCGCCACGATGAGGGGAGGGAGAAGAAGGGGAAGCAAAAGGAGGCGGTGAGATTGGGGATCGGGTCACCGGGGGCCGGTGAGAGTAGCGGGGCGATCCACATCGTCGCTTCCGATCACGTACAATTAATATACCATACGCGCACTTGGCTCTATCGAAACATTTTTTTTCCGATGGAGATGAAGTGTTTGATTAAATTTCTCTGCGTTGTAATTATATGTAGATTCCGGTGCTCGGAATCGTGTCGCGCTCGGTGATTATCGGGTTGTCGCTGGGGGCGTCGCAGAGCCCGTGCGTGATCAGGCCGTTGATGGTTGCCTCGACATTTCACCAGTTTTTCGAGGGGTTTGCCCTTGGAGATTGCATCTCTCAGGTTAGTTCCTGTTATCATTGTTATCAGATAAACCGCATTATACTTTAAATGATTATATGCTTTTTAGGTTGAATCTTCAATCATCTAAAACACACGTACTCATTGGTAGATAGAAATATATATCAAGAGAAAAAATAAATAAAAAATTATGATATACAATATTTAAATCTTAAATTAATATGAACAACAGATTTGACTATATATCTTGCTATTTTGATCAAATTTTTTATTTCTTTTTTTTTTTTCAACTCAAGGGTCCTACATTTATTGTTGTTGTGGTGGTGGTGATGGTGGTTAATGAGAGACCAAAATTGTCCAACTAGTTTGCCAAATAAATTTGTACTGCAGAATTTATTGTATAATTAATTACTGTAAAACTTACCGTACAAGTTGGTACTGCATAATTTATCACCCAATTAATTATCATGCACGGAAGGAACTATCTTATAGGCTATAGGCCCCAATGGTTAAACTTAAATTCTTAGCCGGAGAATAAAATTAGTTTTTTGTTTGGATAAAAATTAAATTATATTTATGAATAAAAAAAAATAGTATTTGAATATTTAGATTGAAATAAACTAGAATAAGATTAATTATTATTTTAAAATAATAATATTTTATCTAATTAATTAATATAAAAATATTAATTAAATAATAATTTAATTTAATTTAATTAATTAATATTAGATAATTTTAAATATTAGTTGATAAAATAATTAATAATAATGAATATTATTAATAAATTAATTAGTTAATTATCAAATGATTAAATAATTAGTTAATAAAATAATTAGATTAGTAAAAATATTAAATTAATTAAATAATTAATATAATAATTAAAATTATATTTATTTTAATTAAATTTATTTTCAAGTGGAAACAAATTTGTTTCAGAAAATGATTGAAATAATAGTTTCAACCTTATATCAGTTTATTTCAGAGAGACGATAACTATTGTTTCCATCCAAATCAAACACGTTTATTTAATAACGCTGAAACAAGATCTTATTTCTTGTTTTGTTTCCGAATCAAACACTACCTTATATATATATTATAATTGCCAATGAATTCTCATCTAATATAGATTGTTACTGCATAACTTCTAATATTTATCGAAATTTTGTACAGTTGCAAACAAAGTTTGAAAATATATAGTAGTGTTGCCAAATAATCAATCGATCTAATTACAAACAGTCTAAAATTTATCTTAGTATTTTTATTTATGTTCATGCTAAATATTATGTGAAACATGTTATGCGGAATTACTGAAAAAATAATAAAAGAGATAATAAGACAAATATGAATTAAATAGGTCATCTAGGAAAGAATATAGTTTATGATTGACTTTGCTATCGTGTTATCCAAAAAATCGATCTAATAGAAAACTGTTCAGAAATTATGTAAATAAGCCCTCTAAAAGTAAAATAAAAAATGAGAATACATTGTAAGACAATAGTAGAATCTGTCATTAAATATAAGGCAGTTAGATTGGATTGGGAGCTGAATTTTTCTATTTGATGTGAAATTGAATTAGTCTAAATCTAACTTTGTTTAGTTGTATTTAAAGTATCAACTTCTTTTATTTTTCTTGTTCAGAAAAGAAGACGAAATCGATTTCATTGGAATGTTAGCAAATTGTAGCAATTCATGGATAGACTAATTAAAAACCTCATAGTTAAATTGGGATCCTCTAATCCCAAATTGAAAGTATTGATCAACTGCTCTACCAGTAATTAGTTTGGACAAAAAGTACCTATTCTAATGAGAAAAGTTTATAACGTATGCTTTTGTTTAGAGAGAAAATAAAACCTTTCAACTAAGTTAATTTGATAGCGCCCTTGTTTCTAAGGTTACGTAATATAATTGACATGTGAGATGTGTAGCATGTGTTTTCTAAGATTACGTCCCAGATTGCACCTGGCAACATAATTTCAACTTCAAATAATTTACGTCTCTTATCCCCCGCTCCTGCACAACTGCACTCCATGCATGATGTTGACGGGGGCCCTCTGCTTTGTGGGCTTTCGCTTACTTTTCATTTTGTTAGGCCTAGTGGGCTTGCTTTCGCTTCCTTTCTCGTAATTTTTGGCCCAATGAGGTATAATGAATGTTCTAAATGGCCTTTTGTTCTGGTGCGTGTTGGCTATTTATTTATGGGTTAAAAATCGGTCAAACTTCTGACCGTGACAATAGGTCCAGAAGACTAATAAGTTGAGTTGGGTGAGCCCAATAAGTTGAGTAGGGCTGCGGTTCACAATAAACCTAACGGCAAGAGGCCCAACAATAGACCCAACGTCCAAGTAGGTTGAGTCCGGTCGAGACCCGTGGGCGCTGTGTCTGTACACTTTAAGTGAATTGATTGCGTATTTCTAATAACTCGAGCTTTTGGGATTAATGGTTAGCGCCAACGATGCGTGGTCTCAGTGAGTGTTGGATAGATGCTGTTCCATCCAATGATGCAATTTAGTCACTGTACTCTTGTTACTTAACTTTCTCAAATTCTGAACTTACATTTTTACAGTTTAGCTCCTGCTGTTAAATATTCTGAACTTTTTGTTTCAAGCGATCCTTTGCATGATTTCCCGAACCCCTGGCTTGTGCAGGCTTTGTTTGATCGACTCAAAGAGGTGCTCGTGGCCTTCTCGTTTACCATAACAACCCCAGCCGCAATCGGAATTGCGCTCGCGGTTGCGTCAACCTACAATCCTGATAGCCTGACAGCCCACATCGTTGAGGGAATTTTGAATTCGATCACCGCAGGCATCTTGATCTACTTTGCTTTGATCAATCTGATTGCTGCCGACTTTCTCGGCTACCACCGGAGAACGACCGTCGATGGCAAACCCCATCTGATTTGGTGCTGCATCTCCCTCTTCTTTGGTACTGCACTTGTGTCCCTGACAGCTTTATGGGACTGATTGGGCCCATGCAGGTAAACTTCTTATCACAGGTTTTTCGAACACCCATTATTTCTCACAATTTGTTAATTGTTGTGTGTAATTGTTCGGTTTAAATTTAAAAATTGCATGATATCTGTTGTAAAATCAATCCTTCATAGCTTGAGCCTTTAGTTTGTGCTTCAATTTGTTCCATTAAAAAAGAAAACAGCTTTTTTTTACTCTTGAATAATAAAAAGTAGATTTTAAAAATACAGGAGCTTCGCTAGTAAGAGTTATGCTATCTGTACGTACACTTCAAATAGGATGTATATCATACATGCTATCCATTTAAGAATAGAGACTTAGCCACTAGTCACTTTGATGGGTGATCGGTGGCTAAGTTTTCATTCTTGAATGGACGAAATGTATGATATACATTATATTATATAATAAAGTTTGAAGGCAAAACGGTTATTTAAAGTAACTAATATTTTTAATATTTTTTATTCTTTATTATCATACTAAATATAAAATTTTTTATTTTTATAATCATACCAAACATTTTTTTATACTAATTTCGTATTTTATATTTATCTATAAAATAACTAATTCTGTTTTATTTTGTTACCCCGTTACCGAGGCAACGGAGGCCTTAATATTTTTCGACTAGTAAATCTCAAAGGCATGAACCTTAGATGTCACGTCACTGCTCTTAAATGCTGCTGCCCAATTTAGGTTACAGTACTCAAAACTGTTAATTTCTTATACGAAAGTCTAAATTAGTTGAAGTTCCAGAGCAAAACGCACCATAAACTGACCCGTACTAGAGTATATACTATATAGTTCCCCTTCTTTGACTGGATCTACCCAACGTACTAAACTAGTTCACAGCAGATTCGACCATTCGGTGTGATTGCGACGTTTCATCAAGCTGGTCTTGTGATGAACACAAACCCGAAACCAAAGCAGTGCCTGGTTTTAGCTCCGCCCTTCACTCTAATTCCTACCTTAGTTGGAAAGTCATAGTTAGTCCACGTTTTGCATTCGTATGATGCGATTGAACTATCACGCGTCGCGGACAGGTGCGGTTCACCCATCAATAATGGCCGTATCTGGGGGGTTATTTGTCCGTGTAACTTCAATTATGTTGAGCAATATATAGTATCTATATATATATATATTTCATCCGCATCTAAAAATAAAATATTTTGTAAAAATTATTTACAATTTATAAAATATATATTCCAAAAGAAAAAGAAGAATGCACAATTAGCATTTATCAAGTTATCTTTGGGTTTAAAAATAAATAAACATTTTTTATATTTAAAATAGGTATAACTTTAAAAATAAATAAAAATAAAATTAATTTTTTATTTGGATAAAATTCGAGTTACTTATAATAATAAAATAAATAAATAGTGTTCGGATAATAATTATTAGATTGGAATAATTTTAAAGTAAAAATATTTTATCTAATTAATTAATATTAGAAATTAAAAATTAATTTAATAAATTAACCAATTAATTTATTAGCTATGAATATTGTATAAGATAATAAAAAGTATAATAATTAATTAATTAATTATAAAATATAACTTAATTTTTAAATTAATTAATAAATTATCTAATTAGTTAAGAAATTAATTTTATTAGTCAAAATATTAATTAGTTGACCTCCAGTTATTAGATAAAAACATATTAAATAATTAATTGTTAATAAGCTAATTAATCATAAATAACAAATTAATTAATTAATTAATCAAGTATTTAAGCAATAGATAATAATTTAAATATATTAATTAGACTAATTAATAAGTTAATATAATAATTAAAATTTAATTTAAACTTTAATTAAGTTTGTTTGGATACAAGGAGAGGGGAATAAGAGTTTATTCTTCTTGTTTTTAAATAAATATATAGCATTTATTTTTGCCAGAATGTTCATAGGTCATAACTCATGCGCAACTTCTGCAGAAAGCGAAATTTAAACTGCTTTGATTTATTTGGCCGGCCGGAATAAAGAAAACTAACAAACTATTTCTAATAGTGATCGGTAAAAATAGAACACATTTATTACTACAGGTACAAATTTGTTAATTTGTTATTATCAACATTATTATTTGGAGGACATGCTACGGCACATATTTAATTCTTACGTGAATAAATAACAAAACATCACTCCAATTTTTGCAAGCGAAATCACAGCTGTGCACGACTGGCTTTTGTCACCAACGCGACACACAAATAGTAGATCATAAATTACCACCCTAATCTCTGTCACAAGTCACTCACAACATTAAATAAAGTAAAAGAGGGAGAGTCAAACAATGCCAAAGATTTTCAGTTCTCACTTCTTCCCCTCACCGACAACTCTTATTCTCACAGTTTTCTGTTAATAAAAAAAATAAAGGGGTAATTTTTTATATATCCCTAAAATTTTTTCAGTTTTTAGATTTACTTTTTTTAGAAGACTAATATTAAAACTACACTTCTTACGTTCCAACTTCTTTCTAAAATATTCCTGAAGTTAAATTCTATTAGTGTACCGTTTGGAGCTGCTGGTGTGAAATTACTATTTTGCCCTTTCAAATATATCCTTCTACGAAATTTTCAATAGTTTTGATAGATATGGACAAAATAGGTATATCTGATAGTTTTCAACTCCGATTATTATTTAACTTTAGTTTACCCCTAATTAATTTAACAAAAGAAACGGTAGAAATATTTTTAATAACGATAGAACGTATGAAAGGTATATTAAAAAGAAAAAAAATAAGAGTGATAAATCAGATATTTCTTCAGATTTCAGAGGTACATAAACAATTATCTCAAAAATAAACTTCACTATCATGTTCCTATCATTATCATCATTATAAACTATCAACTTAATAGAAACAAACAATACATAATAACAATAATAATAATAATAATAAATCAAAGAATGAGATTTGTTATTGATTTATTATTATTATTATTATTATTATTATTATTATTATTATTACATATAAATCAATCTTCTTACAACAATTCCACAACAAATAAACAGAAATAATAAAATTCAAATTCAAATTCAAATACAAGAAAAGCAGATAACCCATTCCGAATACATAAGGGAAAACGCGCCAGGTTAAAAAAAAAAAAAAAAAAACGAAAAGAAAAAATGAAGACACTATCGAAATTTTGCTACTTCACTTCAACAATTTACGTCCCAACCCCAATACCCTCGCAAAAATTTACACGCTATATATATATATTTCTACTATTTCCATTTCATGTATAACAATTCAGTAATAATTTTTGTGGAGACGTATTCCCTGTTTTGTTTTCGGGGGAAGTCGAATTCCCGGTGGGATCAGAAGGTCCACTTCCAGATCTTAATGCGGAGCTTGACCTCGCACGGGACGTCCATGGCGGAGGCGGAGTTCTTGCCTTTGGGGGCGGGGACCTGGATCCCCTCGCAGTGAACCTTGATCCCGATCTTCTTGGTCGTCATTTTCCCCATCTTCACCCCGGCCTTGGTTTCGAGATCGATCTGGAGGCCTAGGGTTCCCCCCTTCTTCAGACCCGCCGACGCAGAGGGGTCGACGGTCTCGCGAGAGGCGGCGAGGGTGGCCTTGAGCACGGTTGTGTTCTTGGCCCCCTGGGCGAACCCCGGGAAGGAGCCGTCCCCGACATCGACCCCGCCGGAGGCGGAGGAGGCGGTGGCGGAGATGGGGTCGTAGAGGA